>LR738710.1:580771734-580933053 GCA_902687465.1 Secale cereale
GGGGGGAAAGGAGAAGATAATGGTATGGACCAGGCGTCGTTCAAGAAAGTTTCGCCTTACCAGGAAGCAAACAATAGAAAAGCTAAGTTGCCAAAGTTTGAGCAATCAGATTTTTTAAATTTTTAAGTTATCTTCCTTGAACGACCGTGCTTTGTATGGAAAACCTGTGCGCGGAGGAACCAACTCGTAGCTAGTTGCGCCCTTATTTTGTTTCGATTCCGCTCAACAACTTAAGTGTGCTGCGACTAGTTGCAACAAGGTTTCTTGTCGGTAACGGCACCGCCAGCAGGCTGCTGACGTCCCGCACTCAGCGCTCGCGGCTAAGGTGCCTGCGCCGGCAAGTTCCCTAAAAGCATAGGGAAAAAACATACAAAGGAAGGAATCAAGTAAAGGAAATAACATTGCAATCATTACCCAAAATAGAGTTATATTACAAGGTAGCTTGTCGCGGCTCTAACAGATTGTTCTCATAACATGACCAGCGGCGACAAGAAAAGAAGAAAGGAATAATTGTATTGGTGCCCCTAGTTGGGTCACACTCGACATGTTTGCCCCTAGTTTTTCAATAATTGTGGTTTTGCCCAGCTCACTTCACTCGCCTTGTGTTTTTGCCCTTCCAGGGCGGTTCCGACCAATCACGGTTCGCCACGTGGCGACTGCTCATCGGTCGGAACCGCCCCGGAAGGGCAAAAACACAAGGCGAGTGAAGTGAGCTGGGCAAAACCACAATTGTTGAAAAACTAGGGGCAAACCTGTCGAGTGTGACCCAACTAGGGGCACGAATGCAAAAATCCCAAGAAGAAAACGGGCGGCCTAGTCTACGCGATCGCCCTCAATCCTCTTGATCCCGCTCACCTTGTTCACAATGGGTGCGACAAGGGTCTTGAGCACTTCCAGATCAGCATCCGGCGGCAGGGTCTTGAGGACGTTGGTGAGGTTGAGGCCCGGGTTGCGGAAGGCCACCTTCACCAACACCTTTTGAAGAGCTCCCGCGTAGATCTTGCGCGACTCGTCAGCCAGCTGCTTTGGAATCTTCTCCTAGAGTCGCTGGAGGGCCGTCGCCACGCCTTTGAAGAACAAGGTGAGCTTGGCGCTGGATTGGAGGTTCTCATCGGAGGGATACCCGAGATCCTCCATCCCCAGCTGCGCCAGCTCCCTGTCAATGTCTGCGGCAGCATCCACGAGACCCTCCGTCCAGTGCTCCACATTCTCCCTAAGAGCGTTCTGGGCAGCAGCAGCACTCGCTAGCAGCGCCTTATCGGCCTTGATCTCCTTCTTCAAAGCCACCTCCTGCTCCCTGGCGCCGTCCAGCGTCTTGGTCAAAGTAGTCAGCTTCAACTCAAGATCTGCGTTGGAGTCCTTGGCGGCTCCAAGTTCCTTGCCCTTCTCGGCGAGACGAACCTGCAGCTCTGACAAGCTATAGGCGTCCTTCTCCCGCTCACGCTTGAGCGCGGCAAGCTCTTCACCGCTCGCCTTGAGATTGGCCTCCAGCCGCGCTACCTTCATCTCCAGCTCCTTCTTGGCGGCCTCGGCAGCTGCGGCAGCATCCTTTGCTTGTTTGAGGGCTCCGCCGAATGTTTGCTCGCGCGCAGTAAGCTCCTCCTCGTGGCTATCAAGGTTAACCTTCCGCTGCGCCAGCTCGCCCTCCTGCGCAGACAGCTTCTCAGTGGCAAGCCGCTGTTGTTCTTCGACTTCAGCCTTCTCGAGGAGGAAGGCCTTCTACTCCTCGGCGAGTTGCGCCCGCTCCTCTGCCAGGGACTGGAGAGCTTCCTGGTAAAGACCCCGGAGCTCCTCCGCGCGCTTCTCGATGTCCGCTCCCGCCTTCGCGACAAGCGCCTCTAGGGATTCCAGCTTGGCCTGCCGAGCACGATAGAGCGACACCAGCTTCCGCAGCAGCCGCTCCTCCTCAGGCTCGCCGCTGCTGCTGCTCGGCGCATCAACCAGCGTCAGCCCAGCGGAGGCGAGCACCTCTCCATCGAAGCTTTCTCCTTCGACCGACGCCCTGGAGCTTGACGCCCAGGGGAGGTTGATGAAGACGTTTTCGCCGGCCTTCAAGTAGACGCCTGGCTGGGGCTCTTCGGAGCCTGACGCTGCGGCAGCGGCGGAAGGATCGGCGGTCGGCGTAGCGCCTGGCGCTCCTGCGGCCTCAGGGCCGTCAGTGCGATCGCCACACCCCTCGCCAGCTTCTGCGGCGGAAACTTTGGCGGCCTCTTCGCCGGCGGGATCATCAGCGCCGGCTGCTTCTTCGATGGCAGCGGCGTCGTCGGTATCACCGCCCACGGCAATCTCGACGACATCATCGACGGCAGCCTCGGTGGTGTTCTCCTCGCCAGCAACCTCGGTCTCCATCGGCTTCGCAGCAGATGGGTCTGACGGCCGGAAAAGGGAGAAAAGTCAAGCAAATATCCAAAAAGAAGATCAAAAGAAGAAGAACCCAAGGGAAGTTTTGAAGCGAGAGGATTACCTGTACCGGGTTCTGCAGTCGTAGTCTCCGCCGCCGGAGGGCCGCTGGTGCTGCCGCTGCAGCGCTGGCCGGCATCTCTCCTGCGCGAGCCGGCTCCTCGGCAGAGTCCCTTGCCAGAGAACTCTCCCTAGGCGGCGTAGTCGAAGCAGATGGCATGTCGGGGGCGGCCTCCGGGCGCTCCTGGTGGGGCCGCTCTGCTCCTACACAAACCAACAATCAGATGTCAGCAAAGAAAGAGCATCCATGCACGCCTAACAGCGGGAAGCGAACCATATACTTACGCTGGGGGCTGCTCTGGAGAATAGTTGCCGGGTCCGGTAAGGTGGTCTCGGACGCACCCTCCGCTGTCGCGGTGGGTTCGTCCTCGACGATAATCAGCCCCTTTGGACACGCCGGGACCTTGGCTCTCTTCGCCGCTCTCTGGGCCAGAGTCCTAAAAAGGAATAAGTTCGGAGTAAAGCAAATGAGATACAAGACAAAACAGCAAGAATTGAAGAACTACAAGTACAACAAAGAATCTTACTCTTCTTCTTCCTCGTCGGAGCTGAACGCGGAGAAGTCGAAGTCCGACTCACCTCCGGCGTGAGGAGGCGGAGGAGTAGGTTCCCTTGGCCGCTTGGTGGGAGCAATGGCGGTGGTCCGAGACGACCCCGCTCCGGCTGCCGCGGCGGCGTGAGAAGCGGCAGGAGCAGAAGTAGTGGTCCGGGTGGACCCCGCTCTAGTTGCCGCAGCATCGTGAGGTGCTCCCGCGACAACAGTGCTTGCCGCGGTGGAGCGTGTCGCGCGGCGCAACGACTGTCGACTCGTCTGCCGCTCCGCTACGTCCCCGGCCTTGCGGAGACGCCTTCTTGGTGGAGCTGGGGGCTCTGCTTGCGATGAGCTATCTGAAGATGAGGAGGAAGAGGAGTTGATCTCCAACGAGCCGCTCGTATCCTTGGCGGGCTCGCTCGACCCGACGTCATGCCCGACAAGCTCTTCCTTGCCGGCAAGCTCCTCTCGCTCGGCACGGCTTGCCAACTCTGCTGCCTCTGCCTCCTCCACGGTGAATCCAAACTCGCCCGCGGCTGCGGCTGTCGCCAGCTCTTCCAGCCTAGTGGCGATGCGTTTCATCTCCGCATCGGTGGTGGCGCGAGTGAGGCTTTTCTGTTCGTCGGAGCGGACCGGCACTTCTACCAAGCCGTCAAAGAACTCCTGCACGATGACGTCTACAGGCTCTTGCCAAGTTGGGACAATTCCATGCAAGTCGCACAGCGGCATCATTGCACGGATGCGGCTGAGCGAGGAGTTGTTGCACAGGGGAACGACATCCTTCAGCAACCTGAACACTTCGGGATGTTGAGAGTCATACTTGAACAGCTCCCGGAGCATTGCGTCAAGTTCCATAACAATGAAGGCGGCGAAGAAAATCTACGCCAACCGCGTCTACAGTGAGCCCGGCAAGCCTAAGGCGTTGGATCCGGGTGACGGCAATCTTCAGCCTATTGTCTTCCGGGGCCACGTTGCTCCAATCGCTGCCGCGCGCTACTGGGGTTTGGCGCTGGGCGGTAAACGGCTGCGGGTTCTCCTCGACAATCCAGCACTAGTCTGCTCTCCATTCCTCCCACTTGCCGCGGAACTCTCCCTCCAGATAAGCTTCCTTCTTGCCGGCTCTCGAGATCCAGGCGATTCCGCCGGATAAAGGCTCTCCTCTCTCAACTCGGGGCATAAAGAAGTGGCGAAAAAGGGCTACGTTTGGATAGACTCCGACAAAGTTTTCGTAGAGATGTGCGAAAACTGCCATGGTCAGAACAGCATTGGGGGTGAAGTCAAGGAGTTGGAACCCGTAGGTGTTCATAAGATCGCAGAAAAACTCAGAGAAAGGCGGGCAGAGCCCGCAGTAGAAGAACAAGGCGAAGAAGGGATATCCATTTGGAGCCATTCTCGAAGCGACGGCTGGAAGTACCTTCGTGCGCGGATGCGCCCGCGTCTCCGTCGACAGGAAGAGGTAGAAACTCTTCCTCAGCTCCTTCGCGGTGAGCTTGGGGGGGAAGATTGCCCGCTCCTTTCGCAGCTCCACGAGCCGCTGCACCTCGGTCGACTTCACGACCTTCCCCTTGTCGGCTTTCGGAGCCATGGCGGAAGTGGTGGGGGAGGTCGACGGCGTTGGTGGTGCTGGTCGCGATGGGGGGCAGAGCGCTGCTCTCTTTCAACTTTGGGAAGAAGGGGGAGCGGCGGAGGTTTCCGAGATTGGAATAGCAACCGGCGAGTGGGCGAACTTCCCCTGTTTCCCCTGCTTATAAGGAGGGAGGGGGTGGACGTTCCGTCTTTCCAAATAAAGAAGCCACCCATGATCTCTCCCACGACGCCGCATTCAACGCGTGTCGTTCGAGGAGGGCGCGGTGGATACGGAGAGAGATACGGCGTAACCCAGGCCGCGCGTGCCCGTGCCCTGTTTTGGGCCTGGCCCAACAGCAATCGGCACCATGTATGGCCCAGGCCCGGGGGCTCCTGTCGGTGAACTAGAGTAGGGGTACCCTAGTATCCCGAACTTGTGCACGGGTAGTCGCAGCACCCCGCGGCAAGGCTTGCCGGGTGACCGCCACAGGTCCTCCGTGGTTCCTTTGGAGCCATTCAAGAACAAAGTATTCAAGCCAAGGAGACAAGGCCCCGGCAAGAGGAGCTTGCCGGGAAGGCCACTCAAGGCACAAGACCCCGACAAGAGGAGCTTGCCGGGAAGGCCAACCAAGGCATCTCAAGGAACTTGCCGCGACGTGCCACGCGTCCCGGCAAGGCCCGGTGAGCGACGAGCTCCCGAACACGACAAGACAACGACCGCGGCAAGGCGCTTGCCGCGGCAAGCTACCACTCTGTACCCGCGCAACAGCACATCCACCAACGTGTCGCTCTAGGACCCTTCCAGGCATACGTGGCGGGAGGCTGTGCAGCCAGCGATGCGCGGTGGCAAGTGGTGCTGACAAGATTACCATCGTGGCGAGCGGTGGCGTCCCTGACGGTCCCTTTTGCACTATTTGGGCGACGCAGATGGGCATTCAATGCCCTTGTCCCCTGCCGTCAGAGTTAGGTATGATACACTGTAACAGGTAGTTGTACCAACCGCAACACCTTTCCATTTTTACCCTTGTCTACGTTGCCACCTGTCGGTGACCCCTTGAGCATATAAAAGGAGGCCCATGCGCAACGTAGAGGGAAGGGGGGAGAACACTCACGCTCGGTCTCGTTAGCTGCTAGTGTGTACTGTAGCACTCAGCGCTCCCGAGCAAGAACTCAATACAAACCACAAAGCAGGAGTAGGGTTTTACGCATCCGTGCGGCCCGAACCTGGGTAAACTGCTCGTGTGTTTCGCCTCGATCCGCTCTTCGTGCGATCTTCGCCCCCGCCGAACCGAAAGGGGCTCGTTCCGCCGGTCCCATAGGTGCTCGTGGATTCGTCCCCCGATAATGAGGGGGAAAGGCAAGCTCAACATGTTGGAACATCCGTGACAATATACTTTATTTCGGATATAAGAAGACATAACCCATTATGTTGTCTTCCTTGTCCAACATCAACTATTTAACATGTCATACTTTAATGAGTGCTCACAATCATAAAAGATGTCCAAGATAGTATATTTGTATGTGAAGCCTCTCTTCTTTTATTACTTCCTATTAATTGCAACGATGAACAAAACTATGTTTGTCATCTCCCAACAACTTTTATTTATCATACTCTTGTATGTGAAGTCATTACTTCCCATAAGATCGATATGATCACTTTGATACCCTTTTTGTTTTCTTCCTTTTTTATCATGACCCAGGTGAGGAAATCAAGCCCTTGACTCAACACTAATCTTTATTATATAGCTCACAGACTCGATTACAAAGGATAAAGCTCACAAAGCAAAAGCCCACGACTAGATCATGCTAACTTTATTCTAATAGATCAGGATACTACCAAAAGGATCGAACTAAGTAAAACGGTAAAGATAGGAGTGATGGTGATACGATACCAGGGTCACTCCCCCAAGCTTGGCAGTTGCCAAGGGGAGTGCTCATACCCATATGATTATGTCTCCTTCTTCGGGGTTGGTGATGATGGAGTTGCAAGTAGTGACGGGGGATCCTCATATATCGAGCGTAGGAGATCTTCCAGCTTGCGGATAATACCTTTGAGAGCAGCTATGTAATCCTTCAACAAAAGATTTTCACTTGTGAGATGCTTGTTGCGGATCTGAGCTAACTCAAGCATCCTGAAAGCTTCTAGCTTAGTTGAGGTAAAGAGATTAGGAAGGGATTTGGGGGTGTCTTATTCTCCCGCTGCCGGAGCCGGATCCTCCACCTCCATATTGATCTTCTTCTCCTTGTGGATCTCCTCGGGTCCTTCTCTCTTCAGATCTATCTTCATTAGCCAAGCATCGTTGCCTTCGTTGTTGGAGGAGGGAGACAACATGATGCCTATCTTCGCAAACCCTAGCAGAAAATAGCTCGAAACGAAAACAGAGGAATTCTGCGTGATACAGAGGTCAAAACCTTCGGGAGTATATATAATGAATTTTTCTTGAACAAAAGGATTAACCCACAAGAAAACGGAGTCCAGGGGACACTCGGGGTGCCCTCGAGGCAGGGGGGCGCGCCCTTGGAAGGGGGGCGCGCGCCCTACCCTCGAGGAGGCCCCGTGTCTCCTCCGGACTGCGGTTTATTTTTCTATTTTTCCAAATATTCCAAAACGGAGAAAATTTGCTTTTCGGCCTGTTTTAAGTCGGTTTACTTACCGTATCACGTACCTCTTCCTTTTCGGAGGCTGAATCGTTCTGGAAAGTGTCCCTTATGTATTCCTCCGGGGTTATGGTTTCAATAATATTAGTTTCAACATTTATAGGATTACCTGAGATATAATGTTTGATCCTTTGACCATTCCCCACCTTCGGATTTGTGCCTTCGAAGTTGTTGATTTTTATGGCACCGGAACGATAGACCTCCTCGATAACGTAAGGTCCTTCCCACTTGGAGAGAAGTTTTCCTACAAAAAACCTTAAATGAGAGTTGAATATCAAGACAAAATCACCTACGTTAAACTCACGCTTTTGTATCCTTTTGTCATGCCATCTTTTAACTTTTTCTTTGAATAACTTGGCATTCTCGTAGGCATGGGTTCTCCATTCATCGAGACAGCTAATATCAAATAGTCTCTTTTCATCGGCAAGTTTGAAATCATAATTGAGCTCTTTGATAGCCCAATATGCCTTATGTTCTAGCTCAAGAGGTAAGTGGCAAGCTTTTCCATATACCATCTTATATGGAGACATACCCATAGGATTCTTGTATGCAGTTCTATAGGCCGATAATGCATCATCTAGTTTCTTGGACCAATTCTTTCTAGACCTATTAATTGTCTTTTTCAAGATTAACTTCAACTCCCTATTACTTAATTCAACTTGACCACTAGTCTGTGGGTGATAAGGTGATGCAATTCTATGGTTGACATCATACTTAGCAAGCATCTTACGAAAAGCACCATGAATAAAGTGTGAACCACCATCAGTCAGTAGATATCTAGGGACTCCAAACCTCAGAAATATTACTTCTTTAAGCATCTTAATAGAGGTGTTATGATCAGCACTACTAGTTGGAATAGCTTCTACCCACTTAGTAACGTAATCAACAGCAACTAGGATATGTGTGTACCCATTAGAGGCAGGAAAAGGTCCCATATAATCAAAGCCCCAAACATCAAATGGTTCAAGAACAAGTGAATAATTCATAGGCATTTCTTGACGTCTACTAATATTACCGATTCTTTGACATTCATCACATAATAAGACAAACTTACGGGCATCCTTGAAGAGAGTAGGCCAATAAAAGCCGGATTGCAATACCTTGTGTGCAGTTCTGTCTCCCGCATGGTGTCCTCCATAAGCTTCGGAGTGGCACTTGCGTAGAATCTGTTCATGTTCATGCTCAGGTACACAACGTCTAATAATACCATCTACTCCTTCTTTATAAAGATGTGGGTCATCCCAGAAGTAATGTCTCAAATCATAGAAAAACTTTTTCTTTTGCTGGTATGTGAAGCTAGGAGGTATAAGCTTAGCAACAATGTAATTAGCATAATGAGCATACCAGGGAGTAGTATGAGAAGTACTTATGACAACTAGTTGTTCATCAGGAAAGCTATCATCAATGGGTTCTGGGTCATCAAGTATATTCTCTAACCTAGACAAGTTATCTGCTACGGGGTTCTCAGCTCCCTTTCTATCAATAATATGCAAGTCAAATTCTTGCAGCAAGAGGACCCATATAATAAGTCTAGGTTTAGCATCTTTCTTTTCCATAAGGTATTTGATAGCAGCGTGATCAGTGTGAATAGTTACTTTAGAATCAACGATATAGGGTCTAAACTTATCACAAGCAAACACAACTGCAAAAAATTCTTTCTCAGTGGTGGCATAATTTCTTTGGGCACTATCTAGAGTTTTACTAGCATACTGGATAACATTTAATTTCTTATCAACTCTTTGCCCTAGAACAACTCCTACAGAAAAATCACTAGCATCGCACATAATCTCAAAGGGTAAATTCCAGTCAGGAGGCTGGACAATAGGTGTAGAGATCAATGCTTTCTTAAGTATTTCAAATGCTTCTAGACAATCATCATCAAAGACAAAAGGAATATCTTTCTGTAAGAGATTAGTCAGAGGCCTGGAGATTTTAGAGAAGTCCTTAATGAACCTCCTATAAAACCCGGCATGACCAAGGAAACGTCATATACCTTTGATATCCTTAGGGCATGGCATCTTTTCAATAGCATCAACTTTAGCTTTGTCAACTTCAATACCTCTTTCAGAGATTTTATGTCCCAAGACAATGCCTTCATTAACCATAAAGTGGCACTTCTCCCAATTCAAGGCAAGGTTAGTGTCTTCACATCTCTGCAAAACTTGATCAAGGTTGCTTAAGCAATCATCAAAAGAAGTTCCGTAAACGGAGAAATCATCCATGAATACCTCAACAATCTTTTCACAAAAATCAGAGAATATAGCCACCATACATCTTTGAAAGGTAGCAGGTGCATTACATAAACCAAAAGGCATACGTCTATAAGCAAAGGTACCGAAAGGACAAGTAAAGGTGGTCTTTTCTTGATCTCCCTTTGACACAGGTATTTGAGAGAAACCGGAATAACCATCTAGAAAGCAGAAATGAGTATGCTTGGATAACCTTTCTAGCATTTGATCAATAAATGGTAAGGGGCAATGATCTTTCTTAGTAGCTTTATTTAACTTACGGAAATCAATTACCATCCTATAACCTGTAACTATTCTTTGCGGGATCAATTCATCTTTATCATTAGGGACAACGGTCATACCTCCTTTCTTAGGAACACAATGGACAGGACTTACCCACTGGCTATCAGCAATGGGATAGATAATACCTGCCTCTAGAAGCTTTAGAATTTCCTTCCTTACCACTTCTTTCATCTTAGGAATTAACCGTCGCTGATGATCGATAACTGGTTTAGCATTTTCTTCCAATTTTATCTTGTGTTGACATATAGTGGGACTAATGCCCTTAAGATCATCCAGAGTATATCCAATAGCAGCTCAGTGCTTCTTCAGAGTTTTCAATAATCTTTCTTCTTCCTGCTCTGAAAGGTTAGCACTAACAATAATAGGATATATCTTCTTTTCATCAAGATAAACATACTTAAGGTTATCAGGCAAAGGTTTAAGTTCAAACACGGGATCACCCTTGGGTGGAGGGGGATCCCCTAGGATTTCAACAGGCAATTTGTTTTTCAATACGGGTCCCTCTTTAAAGAATATTTCATCTATCTCTCTTCTCTCATTCATATGCATATCATTACATGGTCTAGCAAGTATTGTTCTAAAGGATCATTAGGTGGCACGGCAATAGAAGCAAGACCAATAAGTTCATCCTTACTGGGTCGTGCCTTTTCAAGGGGTTGTCTACGGAATTTAGCAAAGTTAAAATCATGAGACATATCCCCTAATCCAACAGTGACAATGTCTTTCACACAGTCTATCTTGGCATTAACAGTATTCAAGAAGGGTCTACCAAATATAATGGGACAGAAAGCATCTTGTGGGGAACTAAGAACAAGAAAATCAGCAGGGTATTTAACCTTCCCACACAAGACTTCAATATCCCTAACAATCCCAACTAGTGAAATAGTATCTCTATTAGCAAGCTTAATAGTAACATCAATCCCTTCTAACTCAACTGGTGCAATATCATGCATAATTTCGTTGTACAAATCAAAAGGGATAATACTCGCACTAGCACCTACGTCGCATAACCCATGATAGCAATGGTCTCCTATCTTAACAGAGATAACGGGCAAGCCTACAACAGGTTTACGTTTATTCCTAGCATTGGGTTTGGCTATTCTAGCAGAATCTTCTTGGAGGTAAATAACATGTCCATCTAAATCTTCTACCAAGAGATCTTTAACCATAGCAACACTAGGTTCAACTTTAATTTGCTCAGAGGGTGTAGGTGTTCTAGTATTACTCTTACGAACTACAGTTGAAGCTTGAGCATGATCTTTTATCCTAACAGGGAATGGTGGTTTTTCAATATAAGCGGTAGGTATAACAAGATCATCATTATAAGTGATAGTCTTTTATTCAACTTTAATAGGTTCAACTACTTTTACTTCAATAGGGGGATGTTATTTAAACCACTTCTCCTTCGGGAGATCAACATGAATAGCAAAAGATTCACAGAAAGAAGCTACTATCTCAGAGTCAAGTCCATATTTAGTGTTAAACTCACGGAAAACATCGGTATCCATAAAAGCTTTAACACAATCAGACTTAGGGGTCATACCTGACTCCTTACCTTCGTCGAGATCCCAATCTTCGGAGTTGCATTTAATTCTTTCCAATAAATCCCATTTGAATTCAACAGTCTTCATCATAAAAGAGCCAGAACAAGAATTATCGAGCATGGTGCGGTTATTGAGAGAAAGCCGAGCATAAAATTTTTGGATGATCATTTTTCTTGAAAGCTCATGATTGGGGCATGAATATAACATTGACTTAAGCCTCCCCCAAGATTGAGCGATGCTTTCTCCTTCGCGAGGCCAGAAATTATAAATATAATTGTGATCACGATGAACCTAGTGCATAGGTTAGAACTTCTGATGAAATTCCAACTTCAGACGATTATAGTTCCATGATCCCATATCATCGCATAGCCTAAACCATGTCAATGCATATCCCTTCAAAGATAAAGGGAAGACCTTCTTCTTGATAACATCCTCGGGCATACCTGCAAGCTTAAACAATCCACAAACTTCATCCACATAGATTAGGTGTAAATCGGGGTGAAGTGTTCCGTCTCCTGTATAGGGATTTTCAAGCAGTTTCTCTATCATACCCGAAGGAATCTCAAAGAAAACATTTTCAATAGGTGCAGTAGGTTGAGGAGAAACTCTTTGCTCTTCTGCTTGGGGTGAAGATACCCCGAACAAGCCCCTCAAAGGATTTTGAGCCATAGTAACAAGTGACAATAAATTTCAGCACACTATATAAAAGTTTTCTTACCAAATTCCACTTACCAAAGGCGCTTCACTCCCCGACAACGGCGCCAGAAAAGAGTCTTGTTGACCCACAAGTGTAGGGGATCTATCATAGTCCTTTCGATAAGTAAGAGTGTCGAACCCAACGAGGAGCAGAAGGAAATGATAGGCAGTTTTCAGTAAGGTATTTTCTGCAAGCACTCAAATTATAGGTAACAGATAGTTTTGTGATAAGATAATTGGTAGCAAGTGACAAACAGTAAAAGTAAATAGGTGCAGCAAGGTGGCCCAATCCTTTGTGTAGCAAAGGACAAGCCTGGAAAAACTCTTATGCAAGGTAAAGCGCTCCCGAGGACACATGGGAATTATCGTCAAGCTAGTTTTCATCACGATCGTCTGATTCGCGTTCGGTACTTTGATAATTTGGTATGTGGGTGGACCAGTGCTTGGGCGCAGCCCTTACTTGGATAAGCCTCCCACTTATGATTAACCTCTAATGCAAGCATCCGCAACTACAAAAGAAGTATTAATGTAAACCTAACCATAGCCTGAAACATATGGATCGAAATCAGCCCCTTACGAAGCAACACATAAACTAGGGTTTAAGCTTCTATCACTCTAGCAACCCATCATCTACTTACTACTTCCCAATGCCTTCCTCTAGGCCCAAATAATGGTGAAGTGTCATGTAGTCGACGTTCACATGACACCACTAGAGGAGAGACAACATACATCTCATCAAAATATCGAACGAAGACCAAACTCACATGACTACTAATAGCAAGACTTCTCCCATGTCCTCAGGAACAAAAGTAACTACTCACAAGACATAATATTGTTC
Organism: Secale cereale; assembly: GCA_902687465.1. Taxonomy (NCBI): domain Eukaryota; kingdom Viridiplantae; phylum Streptophyta; class Magnoliopsida; order Poales; family Poaceae; genus Secale; species Secale cereale. The sequence goes on from LR738710.1 coordinate 580,784,560, forward strand.
ATGATCAGAGGGGTATTAATATGCACAATGGATCTGAACATATGATCTTCCACCAAATAAACCAACTAGCATCAACTACAAGGAGTAATCAACACTACTAGCAACCCACAGGTACCAATCTGAGGTTGGGGTACAAAGATTGGATACAAGAGATGAACTAGGGTTTGAGAGGAGATGGTGCTGGTGAAGATGTTGATGAAGATAGCTCTCCCCAAGATGGGATAGTTGTTGGTGATGATGGCGGTGACGATTTCCCCCTCCCGGAGGGAAGTATCCCCGGCAGAACAGCTCTGCCGGAGCCCTAGATTGGTTTCTTTTCCGGGTTCCGCCTCGAGACGGCGGCGTCTGGTCCCGAAAGCCTCCTCCTTATTTTTTCCAGGTCAAAACGCTTCATATAGGAGAAGATGGGCACCTGGGGCCCACCGGTTAGCCCTCGAGGTAGGGGGGCACGCCCTGGGAAGGGGGGCGCGCCCCCCACCCTCGAGGCCAGCCAATGGCCCCTCTCATGGGTTTCTTTCGCCAGATATTTTTTATATTTTCCGAAACAATGTTCTGTGGAGTTTCAGGGCTTTTGGAGTTGTGCAGAATAGGTTTCCAGAGTTTTCTCCTTTTCCAGCCCAGAATTCCAGCTGTCGGCATTCCCCCTTCTTCATGTAAACCTTGTAAAATAAGAAGGAAAAGGCATAAGTATTGTGACAAAACATGTATGAATAGCCCATAATGCAATAAATATCAACTTATAAGCATGATGCAAAATGGACGTATCATGCAGGTGTGAGGGACTCGTGCGTGGTCTCCTACTAGATTGATACCTTGGTTCTCAAAAACTGAGAGAAATACTTACGCTACTGTGCTGCATCACCCTTTCCTCTTCGAGGGAATACAACGCAAGCTCGAGAAGTAGCAGCGGCCTTGGTCCCACTGCTGGTGGCAAACGACGCCCATGTGGAGGTGTAATGCCTCCAACGTCAGGCCAATCCATACGGTCTGACAAATGAGACCTCACGGGGTACAAATCCCGCATATCCAGATACCCGGCCTGCACGGCAGGTGCGAGCCGTGTCTGAGCAGCCCAATGGTCGGCTGGGTGTTGTAGAGCTCCATCCGGAGGGCACGAACCTCACGGTCCCTATCCTCCAGCATATGTATGGTAGTCTGAAGTAGCGACTCTTCATGAGCGGCATCAGTGTAAAGACCGGTGTAGTAACCCTCCTCTCCAGGAAGTGAGGCTGGCATGTAGCAGAACTTAGTGTTCAACAGCAGGGCATGCCTAGCCCGGATAATAGTCATCATCGAGTAAGCAGCTTCCTGCACTGCCATCTCGATGGTAACCCCAAGTCCATACATCCAGTGGATGGGGTCGGTAGCTCTGAGATATGAAGGATATATCCGACTGTGCAAAAGTACTGGCTCTGGTTGAAATCACGATACTGCTCATCTATAGTATACTCGGGATACCAAGGATAGCCAGTCTAGGTCAACACGCGGACCAACATGGCCGTGTGACCTGGCACATTGATACATCGGGTCAGACGGACCACCTGATGAGGGGTGCGGTCAGACATCTGAAACACGAGATAATGCAAAGGCATTAGAATTTCTAGAAGAAAGCAGGCAACATAACAACTGTAAATGCTAAAGAGGATTTTGAGACATCTTACAAATGATAGCATGGCCACTCACAACATCATATCAAGGTTCCGGGTCCAACTAATCAACATACTGGAAAACTAGAAACTGAACTGAGGCTTGAAACCAACAATCCTAAGAGTCTACGGATTAGTAACACGTGAACCTAGTAAAGATGAGAGGCCTAGTCCTTAACCCCCGTGGAAAGAATAGGCTGACCCAGATCAGAAAGGCATAAGGTAAAGGAGTAAAAAGAGCCTTACGTATAACTAAGAATTTCTGGACTCAACATTGACCAATTTGGCTTGAAGAACCTACAGGCAGTCCGGCTCTGATGCCAACGCTGTCAGGACCCCGATCCTAGGTCACACCGATCTAGCATGTAACACATCATATCACTTTGCGGCCTCACGCACGGTATCCCCATGGGTGCCACCTTACCTGGCCCGGGACCGTTTGCGCATTTTGGCACACGTATATGATAGTGTCGCTAGCATCCATATGACAAAGAACCCGGGCCGACATGGCTAGTTATAAACCAAAAGTGGCACTAAATTACAGAGACAGGCATACATGACCCAGCAACGAACGTGTCGGTCATCAACGTATGAACCCAAGTCGTAGCAAGCTACATGAACTTAAAGGTACAACGCGTGACATTTACCCTAAGGGACAGACACAGGAACGAAGGACACATGCCGGCCAGCCTATGTGTTCCAGAGCAATAGCAAGCTACCAAGGCTCAGTGGAAGCACTAGGAGGCATTTCCCTATAAGATAGGCTACCAAGGGTAAACAACTAGGTGTCGGATCCCACACATACCAAGCATTTCAATAACATACACACAATATGCTCGGTATGTGTAAATACAACATTGCATCACAACAAAACTCTATGACTCAAAGTACTTTATTTAAGAGGCTCCGAAGAGCCTTACATAACATATCCATATAGCTAGGGGTCACATGACCCAATACTCAAGTCATACAAGCATACAAGCACATGCGGAAGCTAAACTTGTCTGAGTACAAACAACTTGGAAAGAAAGAAGGCTTGGTGTAGCCTAACTATCCACAAGGCCCTTCACAAGTTCGAGATCGCCGCCTGGGTAGCAAGCTACTCGTCGACATCAAGGTCTATGTAGAACCCATCAGAGGGGGCGGGGTTCTCCTCTGCAACAGTTATTATACAAACATGAGTACAAAGGTACTCAACAAGACTTACATCAGAACCTATCATACATGCATCATTATCAACAAAGTAGTGGAGTTTATTGCAGCAAGCCAGCTTTGACTCTTGGCTAACCTGTACTACGTCTATCAGTAGTTTGCAAAGCTGAGACAACGCATGCGAGTCCACTAATCACCATAACAATACACTACCGTGGATCCTCTCCCGTCATCCTACGGAAGGGCCATCCACGGCACTCACACTTGTCTTGAGACTTTTAGGAGTAACCATTAACTTGTCTATGAACTGTATAAGCAACCAAGTGGTCCTTAACTGCAAACAACGGCTATTCGAATAGATTGGTAACCCTGCAAGGGTGTACTTCTTCACACACGCTTCCACCACTTATCGTCATTTACTCGACGTGTACTCGGTAACCTTCAAGCGGAAGCCCGGCGAGGGTGTCGCTGTGTGACCAGGCGACTCAAACTACGGACCATCTCACCTTGGGATGCGTCTACGCTAGGAGGTGTGGCACTCGACCCTTGCTCATTGCGGGCTAGGCCATCTCGTTCTGACACCTAACGACTCGCTCATCGAATGGTAGCCTAGTAGTCGTGATCTAATTCCTCATGCGCAGTGTAACGATTTCGACTCTGTGGCCATCCTCACCATGTGGATGCTGTGGAAGAAGCACAACACCGTGTCTTCCAACGCTCAGCAGTCGTGGCTCGCGAGCTTTGTCGGCATATCGAAGAGGAAGCCAGGCTGTGGAAGATCTCTGGAGCAAAAGGGCTGGATCATATTTGGAGATAGTTTCCTCTCCTTTGTAGGGCGTTGTCTTTCTTAGTGCGACATTCTACCTGCCTGCCAGGCACAGTTGCATTGTCCCCTATAAACGCGGCCTGGAGCTGGACACTCTGTACTATTTTTCATTCTTCTAATACATCGGCACGTAAGCCTTTTGCATGTCCGCAAAATAAATAAATAACCGTAGCTCTAGCATTACCACTACAAGGGAACGCGCATGCTACAGCTCCAGCAGCATAGGTGCATGCATGTGTCATATCAGACCGCATGCATACATTATTCTAGGAGCAATGCTACACGGACGACAAAACAGGGACGAATCATGCACGATAGTGAAATCTAATCACACATGCATGTGTACCGGGGAGCAACGGCCGCCGGATTCTTAGTCGTCTTCATATCGTCTAGGCTTTTGTTGTCTATAGAGCAGTTTCGTTATTCTAAACATGAAGAAAATAACGATTTCAATAATAAGATTAGCTAGGCCTAACAGGAGATGCCATGTGGCCCCAACTAGTCAATGAGATAAGTAAGTAATTCCGGCCGCGAACGTGCTTTTCCCGGTGTGACAAACAGGTTAAGGATGAATATTGGACAAGGTGCTTTGCCGTCTTCAGCCTTGGATCATGGGTATGATCACCACCGTTGGCTAAGGATGGCAATGTGTCAGGTTTGGATCGGGTTGAACAATGTCAAATCCATATCCATATCCATGAAGAAAGTCTTTGCCCGCCCATGAAAAATTCCATGGGTGAAAAATTGTGTCCATGTCCAAATCCGATGGATATCCATACCCACTGGATATCCATTGGGTCCTCTCTAGACATGGGACTGCATTCTATGTTGTAGACGTCGGTCGGCCGTCCAGCGCCTCCTCCGCATGGCCAACCAGAAGTGCAGTTTGCACTTGGCCGGTGCCCAGCCCGTCTAGAGGGCTTTCCCGCCGGGGAAGAGCACAAGGCCGGCAAAGAACAACATGTAGGTAGAGCTCGCCGAGTACACACCTTCCGCAGTCCACTTCCAGACGAGTCGATCCGGGGTCCCCGGCGACAGTTGCACGGTGATCAAGGTGTTAGTAAGCAATAGGAATTGTGTGATAACCCGGATGCTTAGAGCCCCACTTATGTCCCTGATCCAACGCCTATTAGTCAAGGCTTGAGCCACCGTATGAGAGTGACGGGCAGCAGCGTCAACAACATCGTACATGTCTGGCGTAGTGAGCTTCATGGATTGACCCTCCAGCCAACGATCGGACCAAAAAAAGGGCCTTATGCCCGTCCCCAAGAACGATGCTGATAGATGCATCGAAAACCTCCTGCACTTCAGGCTCAACAGTCGGCTGCAAGCCATCCCAGCAGCACACAGACGTACGCTGCAACCAAAGCCAGCGAGCACGGAAAGCATACCCCAAGAGCCTGAGATCGAGGATGCTGAGGCCGCCGTACTCAACAGGCCGACAGACTTGGTCCCACACGACCAGGCAGTGCCCGCTGCTCACTACATCAGTCCCCTTCTAGAAGAAGGCTCGGATCCTCTTCTCAAATCCCTGGATGAGCCACGCAGGCAGTTCCATGGCAATGGAGTGGTAGATTGGTATGGAAGTGAGGACCGAATTAATAAGCACGAGGCGACCAACGGTGGTGATCATACCCACGATCCAAGGCTGAAGACGGCAAAGCACCTTGTCCAATATTTGTCCTTAACATGTTTGTCACGCCGGGAAAGGCACGTTTGCGTCCGGAATTACTTACTTATCTCACTGACTAGTTGGGGCCACATGGCATCTCCTGTTAGGCCTAGCTAATTTTATTATCGAAATTGTTATTTTCTTCCTGTTTAGAATAATGAAACTGCTCTACAGACAACAAAATCCTAGACGATATGAGGACGACTAAGAATCCGGCGGCCGTTGCTCCCCGGTACACATGCATGTGTGATTAGATTTCACTATCGTGCATGATTCGTCCCTGTTTTATCGTTCGTGTAGCATTGCTCCTAGAATAATGTATGCATGCGGTCCGATATGACACATGCATGCACCTATGCTGCTGGAGCTGTAGCATGCGCGTTCCCTTGTAGTGGTAATGCTAGAGCAACGGTTATTTATTTATTTTGCAGACATGCAAAAGGCTTGCATGCCGATGTATTAGAGGAATGAAAAATAGTACAGAGTGTCCAGCTCCAGGCTGCGTTTACAGGGGACGATGCAACTGTGCCTGGCAGGCAGGTAGAATGTCGCACTAAGAAAGACAACGCCCTACAAAGGAGAGGAAACTATCTCCAAATATGATCCAGCCCTTTTGCTCCAGAGATCTTCCACAACCTGGCTTCCTCTTCGATATGCCAACAAAGCTCCCGAGCCACGACCGCTGAGCGTTGGAAGACACGGTTGTTGCGCTTCTTCCACATCATCCACACGATGAGGATGGCCACAGAGTCGAAACTGTTACGCTGCGCAGGAGGAATTAGATCACGACTACCCGGCTACCATTCGATGAGCGAGTCGTTAGGTGTGAGAACAAGATGGCCTAGCCTGCAATGAGCAAGGGTTGAGTGCCACACCTCCTAGCATAGACGCATCCCAAGGTGAGATGGTCCGCAGTTTGCGCCGCCTGGTCACACAGTGGTAAGGATGGCAATGGGTCGGGTTTGGATCGGGTTGAACAATGTCAAATCCATATCCATATCCATGAAGAAAGTCTTTGGCCGCCCATAAAAAATTCCATGGGTGAAAAATTGTGTCCATGTCCAAATCCGATGGATATCCATACCCACTGGATATCCATTGGGTCCTCTCTAAACATATAAATAAGACATATCACAATGTTAACATAAGCTCTTCCATTCTTCACTTCATGGCATGCTAGGCTTCACTTATGGTAAATCAACGTCCACTAACAACATAAGATCATTTAGTATTTTTCTAACAGATGAGAATGACGAGTCATTTAACAAGGAGATAAAAATAAGGTTAGGGCGTTGGGGTATGTTACATATGGGATTGAATGTGAACTAATAAAAGTTATGACGGGGATTGTGTAATTTATTTTGCATGTTTTGGATAACAAAGTGTAAAATTGCAGTGGGACATGTGACTGCGGGGTAGGGATAACAGATTTTTGCCCATTAAGTCATACTATCGGGTCAGGTTTGGATATACCCACGGGTACAAGATTGTATCCATGCCCTACCCACGAGTAATCGGGTCGGGTTTGGGCGTTGCCCATGGACACAAAAGCATATCCAAACCCTATCCATTCGGGTCGGATATCCATGGATAAAATTGCCATCCTTACCGTTGGCCGCCTCGTGCTTATTAATTCGGTCCTCACTTCCATACCAGTCTACCACTCCATCGCCATGGAACTGCCTGTGTGGCTCATCCAGGGGTTTGAGAAGAGGATCCGAGCCTTCTTCTCGAAGGGGACTGATGTAGTGAGCAGCGGGCACTGCTTGGTCGCGTGGGACCAAGTCTATCGACCTGTTGAGTACGGCGGCCTCGGCATCCTCGATCTCAGGCTCTTGGGGTATGCTTTCCGTGCTCGCTGGCTTTGGTTGCAGCGTACGTCTGTGTGCTGCTCGGATGGCTTGCAGCCGACTGTTGAGCCTGAAGTGCAGGAGGTTTTCGATGCATCTATCAGCGTCGTTCTTGGGGACGGGCATAAGGCCCTTTTTTGGTCCGATCGTTGGCTGGAGGGTCAATCCATGAAGGTCACTGCGCCAGACATGTACGCTGTTGTTGACGCTGCTGCCCGTCACTCTTGTACGGTGGCTGAAACCTTGACTAATAGGCATTGGATCAGGGACATAAGTGGGGCTCTAAGCATCCGGGTTATCACACAATCCCTACTGCTTACTGACACCTTGATCACCGTGCAATTGTCGCCGGGGACCCCGGATCGATTCGTCTGGAAGTGGACTGCGGAAGGTGTGTACTCGGCGAGCTCTACCTACATGTTGTTCTTTGCCGGCCTTGTGCTCTTCCCCGGCGGGAAAGCCCTCTAGAAGGGCTGGGCACCGGCCAAGTGCAAACTGCACTTCTGGTTGGCCATGTGGAGGAGGCGCTGGACAGCCGACCGACGTCTACAACATGGCATGCAATCCCATGTCTAGAGAGGACCCAATGGATATCCAGTGGGTATGGATATCCATCGGATTTGGACATGGACACAATTTTTCACCCATGGAATTTTTCATGGGCGGGCAAAGACTTTCTTCATGGATATGGATATGGATTTGACATTGTTCAACCCGATCCAAACCCGACCCATTGCCATCCTTACCTACTCAAATCATCTCTGAAGGTGAGAAAATAATGATACCCGCCGCGTGCTTCAACACTAATAGGACCGCATACATCGGTATGTATTATTTCCTATAAGTCATTAGCTCGCTCCATTGTTCCGTAGAATGGAGTTTTAGTCATCTTGCCCATGAGGCATGGTTCGCAAGTATCAAATGATTCATAATCAAGTGATTCCAAAAGTCCATCGTCATGGAGTTTCTTTATGCACTTTACACCAACATGACTTAAACGGCAGTGCCACATGTATGTTGCACTATCATTATCAACTTTGCATCTTTTGGCATCAATATTATGTATATGTGTATCACTACGATCGAGATTCAATAAACCACTAACATTGGGTGTATGACCATAGAAGGTTTTATTCATGTAAACAGAATAACAATTTTTCTGTGACTTAAATGAATAACCGTATTGCAATAAACACGATCCTATCTTGTTCATGCTCAACGCAAACACCAAAGTACAGGGAGTGTGCGATGATGATCATATCAATATTGGATCCACTTCCCACACACATCGTCACCTCACCCTCAACTAGTCTTTGTTTATTCTGCAACTCCTGTTTTGAGTTACTAATCTTAGCAACCGAACGGGTATAAAATACCCAGGGGCTACTACGAGCACTAGTAAGGTACACATTAATGACATCTATATCAAATATACATTTGTTCACTTTGGCATCCTTCTTATCTGCCAAATATTTGGAGTAGTTCCGCTAACAGTGACCATTTCTTTTGTAGTAGAAGTGATGTCTACTACACAACTTGTTCTTGTAGACTCGTGTTGGGCCTCCAAGCGCAGAGTTTTGTAGGACAGTAGCAAATTTCCCTCAAGTGGATGACCTAAGGTTTATCAATCCGTGGGAGGTGTAGGATGAAGATGGTCTCTCTCAAACAATCCTGCAACCAAATAATAAAAAGTCTCTTGTGTCCCCAACACACCCAATACAATGGAAAATTGTATAGGTGCACTAGTTAGGCGAAGAGATGGTGATACAAGTGTAATATGGATAGTAGATATTGATTTTTGTAATGGTAACAATAAAGAACAACAAGGTAGCAAGTGATAAAACAGAGCACAAACGGCATTGCAATCCTTTGAAAATGAGGCCTAGGTTTCTTACTTTCGCTTGTGCAATATGTCAACAATACTAATATAATTGGATCATATAACCATCCCTCAAAGTGCATTGAAGAATCACTCCAAAGTTCCTGTCTAGCGAAGAACATAAGAAGGAATTGTTTGTAGCTATTCTTTCCGATCGATCTACCCAAGAGTTCGTACTAAAATAACACAAGTTATTCTTTCTGATCGATCTATCAGGAGTTCGTACTAAAATAACACCCAAAAAAATTTCTGATTCATAATACTCAATCCAACACAAAGAACCTCAAAGAGTGCCCCAAGATTTCTACCAAAGAAACAAAGACAAGAACATGCATCAACCCCTATGCATAGATTACCCAATGTCACCTCGGGAATCCGTGAGTTGAGTGCCAAAACATATATCAAGTGAATCAATATGATACCCTGTTGTCATCACAAGTATTCAATTACAAGACATATATCAAGTGTTCTCAAATCCATAAAAGTATTCAATCTGATAACAACGAAATCACAAAGGGAAAACTCAATTCATCACAACAAGATAGCGAGGGGAAAACACCATGTGATCCGACTATATTAACAAATCCCGCGATACATCAAGATTGTGCATCGCGAGAACATAAGAGAGAGAGAGAGAGAGAGATTAAACACATAGCTACTGGTACAAACCCTCAGCCCTGAGGGTGGACTACTCCCTCCTCATCATGGTGGCCGCCGGGATGATGAAGATGGACATCGGTGATGATTTCCCCCTCGGCGGAGTGCCGGAAAGGGCTCTAGATTGGATCTCGTGGACTACAGAGCCTTGCGGCGGTGGAACTTCTGATCTAGGTTAACCCCGAAGGGTTTTGTAATACTTGGGAATTTATAGGGCAAACAAGGGGTGCGGGAGGCCACCGAGGTGGGCACAACCCACTTGGGCGCGCCTGGGCCCCCCAGGTGCACCCTGGTGGGTTGGGCCCCCCTCGGGGCACCCCCAGGTGCTGCTCTGGCACATCAGGAGTCTTCTGGTCCATTAAAAATCCACAAAAAATTTCACGGTGTTTGGACTCCGTTTGATATTAATTTCCTGCGATGTAAAAAAGATGCAAAAAATAGCAACTGACAGTTGGCACTATGTCAATAGGTTAGTCCCAAAAAATGATATAAAATGATTGTAAAACATCCAAGAATGATAATATAACAACATGGAACAACCAAAAATTATAGATACGTTGGAGACGTATCAAGAAGCACTCAGTTTCAGGCTTGGTCTAGCTTTGGGCTCCTTCTCGGGAGTGACAACTTGCTTGCCATTATTTTTTAAGTTCCCTTTATTTCCCTTGCCTTGAAACTAGTGGTCTTGTTAACCATCAACACTTGATTCTCTTTCTTGATTTCTACCTTCGCCGATTTCAGCATCACAAAGAGCTCGGGAATCGTTTCCGTCATCCCTTGCATATTATAGTTTGTCACGAAGTTATAGTAGCTTGGTGATGGTGACTAGAGAACCCTGTGAATCACTATCTTATCTAGAAGATTAACTCCCACTTGATTCATGTGATTGTATTACCCAGACATTCGGATCACATGGTCACTAGCTGCGCTATTCTCCTCCATCTTGTAGGCAACGCATTAGTCAGAGGTCTCATGCCTCTCAACATGGGCATGAGTCTGAAATACCAATTTCAGCTCTTGGAACATCTCATATGCTTTGTGGCGTTCAAAACGGTTTTTGAAGTCCCGGTTCTAACTGTAAAGCATGGCGCACTAAACTATTAAGTAGTCATCATATCGAGCTTGCCAAACATTCATAACATTTGCATCTGCTCCTGTAATGGGCCTGTCACCTAGCAGTGCATCAAGGACATAATACTATTATGCAGCAATGAGGATAATCCTCAGATCACGGACCTAGTCCGCATTATTGCTACCATGATCTTTCAACTTAGTTTTCTCTAGGGCCGTATCAAAAACAGGGGGCTAAATCGCGAACTATCTAGAACATAGATATGCAAAAACATATTGACTAAGTTCATGATAAATTAAGTTCAACTAATCAAATTACTAATGAACTCCCACTTAAATCAACATCCCTCGGGTTATCTAAGTAATACATAATCCAAATCAATTAAACCATGTCTGATGATCACGTGAGATGGAGTAGTCATCAATGGTGAACATCTCTATGTTGATCATATCTACTATATGACTCATGTTCGACCTTTCGGTCTGCAATGTTCTAAGGACATGTCTGTACATGCTAGACTCGTCAAGTTTTACCCAAGTATTTCGCGTGTGTAAAACCGTCTTACACCAGTTGTATGTGAACGTAGAGTCTATCACACCTGATCATCCCGTGGTGTCTCGAAACGACGAACTGTAGCAACGGTGCATACTCGGGGAGAACACTATTATCTTGAAATTTAGTGAAGGGATCATCTTATAATGCTACCATCTTTCTAAGCAAAATAAGATGCATAAAGGATAAACATCACATGCAATCAAAATATGTAACATGATATGGCCATCATCATCTTGTGCTTTTGATCTCCATCTCCAAAGCATCGTAATGATCTCCATCATCACCGGCTTGACACCTTGATCTCCATTGTAGCGTCGTGGTCGTATCGCCAACTATTGCTTCTACAACTACCGATAACGTAAAGCAATTACATGGCATTTGCATTTCATACAATAAAGAGACAACCATAAGGCTCCTATCGGTTGCCGATAATTTACAAAACATGTTCATCTCATATAATAATGTATAACTCATCACATCTTGACCATATCACATCAAAACATGCCCTGCAAAAACAATTTGACGTCCTCTACTTTGTTGTTGCAAGTTTTACTGTAACATCCCAAATTTTCAATTTGGAATGTTATACACTAGATCATCAATGCATATCATATTTTCTTGCTTTTGGTAGATCCTAGAAATTCTACGCAACTCAAGGACCCTCAGAGAGAGTTGGGGATTTCGTTATTTTCATATTTGAGGTTTCTCAATTTTTGAAAATAGGATCATTGGTTTTATTTATTTTATCTTCAAGTATTTCTAAAATGAAAATATGAGAGAGGGAGTAAAATGACTCTCCCAAAATAAAGAAATACTGAGGATTTAATAAGAAAATCAAATAAGTTTTATTTGGAGTTTTTGCTATTTTATTTGAATTTAGGAAAAATTGCACGTTTTCAAAAATGCATTTAGGGCCAAGAGAAATGTTCATCTTGTTCTAAATATTCTATTTAGACAGTGCAAATTCGTTTTGGCATTTCTAAAATTTTATTTTATTTTCTAGAATTTTTCTTAGATTCAGCGGTTTAAAAAAAAGAGAGAAATCCCGCGCCCGACTGGGCCGAAGGCCCAGCCGAGCCAGGCCAAGCCCGCGCTGCCACCGCCTTCCCCGCGGGAGTCCCACCCGCCGCCGTCGCCGAGTCCGGCCGGGGCACACCTCCCGAGGCCGAGCCGATGCCCCTTCCCCAAGTCACCGCCACCCTTCCTCTTATAAATACCGCCGCCCCGCCGCCGCCTCACCCCTCGCCTCGCCCCGCCCCGCCTCCCGCAGCAGCAGCCGCCGTCGCCGCCGCAGCAGCAGCCAGCCACCGCTTGCAGCCCCGCCGCCGCTTGCCGCCGCCGACGCCGCGTTGCCCGCCGCGGACGCCACCCACCACCGGAGTCCGACGAGGTAGCCGCGCCGCCCGCCGGTTTTCTTAAGAAAACCGATCCGTTTCTTTAGAAAACCCTAGTTTTTTTATTTTATTAGATCGGTTTTTTTGCGGTTTAACTGTTCAGCGAGCGTTCACCCGTTCGTTTGTTTTAACGAACGCATTCGTCTTTAGTTCCAGTTAACGAATGTTCGTTCGTTAAGCTGTTCATCAGTTTTCTTTTCTCGTATTTTTCGCGGTTATTAACTGATCGTGATTTCTGATCCGATTTTCGTTCTAGTTTAACTTTTCGCTCGTTTATCGGAATCAGGCGATTCAAGCGCCTGGAGTTTTGTCTCGAAACCCTCTTTCCATTTAACCTAGTCAACCAAGTTTTTGCTTCTGAAAAATTTGGACTTAGGTCCAGATTTGTAAACGAAGTAGGTTCTTTCGTCGTTTGACTTTCGTTGCTTCATTTGATTTGTTTCTTTTGCCAACCGGAGTTCTTAAGTTGAACTTTCTGGTTAGATCTCTTATTTTAGTTTTACCCGTGCATTAGATGAGTACTTATTGTATGCTTGTTTGTTTGCGATAGAGTACCCGGAGTGCGCCGCTTGCTACTTTGAATCTCTAGGTTTCGCGGATCTTCAGCAAGGCAAGTAACACTTTGATCATACTTTCCAATACCCAGTTTTCATTGCATTAGTTATATCCTCAAACACATTGCGTGAGTAGGATCTTTAACTTATGGGTTCTGGGAAGTAGATGAGGTAGTACCTATTACCTGTTTTATTATCAAACCCTTGGGAGTTACTTCTACGTTATGCTTAGGTTGCCATGGTATGCTTGTAGACGTGGATTGGGTTCGAGTGTATCCATGACAAATGTGAGACTGTTAAATTAATGGTTTTACTTAAGGTGGCAACTTGAACACACATCTGGGTGGATTGAGGCACCTGGGTATTCTAGCGAGTGCCTGTTTTCTTTATGGACCGCCACCCGGGTTCAAAGGGATCATGAGGTATTTCATACTGAAAACTTCCGTGTGCAGCTGTAAGCTATTATGGGCTCTAGCATAGTTGACTAAGTCGTGCAAACTCTTACAGTGGTAGACTAGCAGATGTAGGGGATGTAGGTTGGTACTGTCTACCCGATCGTAAGGTGCTAGCGCTTCCGAAAGACTATGTCTTGGTCATCCGTTTCTCAAACATCATGTAGTGCGAGAATCCCAACGGAGGAGATCGAGTCTTGTGGGGAAAATTGCACAAACCTCTGCAGAGTGTACAAACTAATCATGATTAGCCGTGTCCCCGGTTATGGACGTATTGAGTATCTAGTACTTGGATTATCATGTGGATCTCATCACTCTAAAAACTAATTTGCTGGGTTAATGATTACTTTAATTGGGATTGAGTTGGGTGAACCTTCTCAATGATGTTTCAACTACCATGATAGTTAAATAGAATCTATTCCTTTGTAGTAGGGAAAAATTGGCTTTATGCAAAAAAAACTGTAACCATAGAGCTTTCCACCAACCATATATGCATGTAGTATAGCTTTACTCTTTCATTACTCTCTATGTGTTACTTTGCCAGCATATTCCATGTGCTGACCCGTTTTCGGGCTGCAATGTTCATGTTGCAGACTTTTCAGACGACGAGTAAGGTGCTTTTAGGTCGTGGTTCTATAGTCAGTGATGCCGTTGGAGTTGATGGACTCACTTATCTTCCAAGCCTTCCGCAGTTATCGTTATTAGATGGACTTAAGCCATTTTTATTGTAATAAGTTCATCGTTGGAACCTTCGATGTAATAAGTGTGTGATTGCTACTCTGTTATAAATCCTTCAAGTACTATGCGTGTCACCATTACTGATCCAGGGATGACACTGATGCACAGAGATCAAACTGTTTGAGGTCTGGTCGCTACAAGATGGTATCAGAGCACACGCTGACTATAGGACACAACCACTAAGCTAAAGCCCTAGATCACTATTCCCTCTTCTCATTTCTGACTCATCTTTTCTACCCTCTTTTAGGATGGCGGATGCAAGGAACAAGTTCACTCAACTGGATGAAGATACACCGTTCGGACGTCACCTGAAGGAAGTCACTAGATACCTAAACATCGGAGTACCAAGCTTCACCGGAACCTACAACACCACTTTACCTGAAAAGGAGCGCTGGATGATTCAAGTTCAAGTTCCGGGAAGGATGTTCATGCCCGTCACTGCACCCATAGAGTTTTCCTTTGATGCGCCCACCTGGAGCCTGGGCAGGAGTATGGCAGCCCACATCACTATGGCAAGGTTTGGAGAAGTCTACAAGCATGAGCTGAAGGACACTATCTACCAGATTTGTGGACGCCGAGATGAGCGATGGGACATGATCAGCACTGGGAAGGACATGTCCATTGCAGCATTCATTCAAGAGTTAAACCAGCACATTCATCGATAGGAGCACCAGATGTGTGCAGGGATGATAGACTTGAAGAAAGCACTAACCCGAAACCAGGAGTTAGAAGAGGAACTCAAGTCTACACGTGACAGATATAAGGAGGAGATGCTGATACTTGTAGAGAAGAATGATGATGACACGGAAGCTAGGAGTATTCATGGGAGATCCAGCACCAGGAGGAGAAGAAGAGGAAGAGGAACACAAGGAGATTCGTCCTGAAGACTACATCATCATCGACGACACGGATTCAGTCCCCGATGATAGTGATGACGAAGACTATGAAGATGAAGCTGGAGCAGACATCATGGAATCTTCTGCCGATCAAAATTTCTAGATGACCACCCTATGACTAGTAGTTTTCTCCATATAGTAGATATTAGAGCACTTTTGTAACGTTAGATCTGTGTAAGCCCTTGTTTGAATTTGATTTTGGTGTGATATGATTGTGTTCGTCTCATGTGCATTGGGTAGTGATTTTTCCCTTAGACCTCATTTCTATTCTAATCTCTTCCCTCTACACCCATCAGATGCCTCCGAGACGTGGGCCAGAATTCCAGTTTCCCCCTAAGCTCACTCAGTTGATCCAGCAGCAGAACACTTTGATGCAACTACTTGTCCAGAACAACCAGAACAACAACAACCCTCCACCACCTCCACAAGTGGACAACCTGACACGTTTCTTAAGGTTGCAACCACCGGTGTTTGCTAGCAGCATTGAACCAATAGTCGCTGATGACTGGGTGCGCAAGATTGGAAGGGATTTGACCACCGCTAATTGCTCGGATGCTGAGAAGGTGCGATTTGCCGCACATCAGTTGTCTGGACCAGCCGCAGCATGGTGGGAGAATTACACAACCACTTTCCCCATAGCCAATGTCACTTGGGATCAGTTTCAGCAAGCTTTCCGTACTGCCCATGTCTCAACTGGACCTATGAGCATGAAGAAGCGGGAGTTTCACAACTTGCGCCAAGGAAATCTTACTGTGGCTCAGTACGTAGATGAGTTTAGTACCCTATCTCGTTATGCCCCAGATGATGTGGCCACAGATGCTGCTAAGCAGGAGAGATATATGGAAGGGCTAAATGATGAGATGAGTGTACAGCTGATGGTAGCAAGATTCAACAACTACCAGGAATTGGTAGATCATGCTCTAATGATTGAAGGGAAGTAGCAGCAGATTGAAAACCGCAAGAGGAAGTATGGACAAGGGAAGTACAATTCTGGAGCTCAGCAGAAGCCATGTTTTACCCCTAAACTGGTAGGACAATTTCAACATACCCATGGAGGTAGTAGCTCACACAATCATAGTGGCACCAAGAATGGTAATGGGAATGGAGGAAGCAACGGCCAGAACCGTACCAACCCATCAACACCAGCCAAGCGAGACCTGAGCCAAGTCACTTGCTATAAGTGCCAGAAGACGGGACATTACACCAATGAATGTCCTGAAGCCTAGAATAGAAATGGCAATGTAAGCTCTGGGAAGAAGCCGAACCCTTTCAATAGGGGACAGGTGAACCACGTTAGCGTGGAGGGGGTTGAAGCTTAGCCAGATGCAGTAATTGGTAAGTTTTTAGTTAAGTCATTTACTGCACTCGTTCTTTTTGATACTGGTGCATCGCATTCATACATCTCAAGGGGATTTGTGGATAAGTATAAACTGCCAACCCAAGCCCTTAGATCACACATGTTAGTAACCTCGCCTGGAGCAGAGTATATGGCCAAACTATGGTGTGATCAGTTACCATTAAGGATTGGTAACTATGTATTCCCTTCGGACCTAATAGTATTGGAATCTCAAGGATTGGATGTGATATTAGGCATGGATTGGTTATCTAAGTACGGAGGGAACATTGAATGCACTAGTAAGTCCATTTTGCTTACTACGCCAGAAGGAAGAAGGATCAAGTATGTATCCCGACATGTGCCGAAGAGGAACCGAGTAAATTCCTTAACAGGAGTTGTGCAGGAGGAAGTACCAGTGGTGAAAGATTTCCCCGATGTATTTCCAGAGGAGTTGCCAGGCATGCCACCAGATAGAGATATTGAGTTTTTGATCGAGCTTTTGCCAGGCAAAGGGCCAATATCTAAGAGACCATACAGGATGCCCGCAAAAGATTTGGATGAGATTAAGAAGCAGATTAAAGAATTACTGGATAAAGGTTATATTCGCCCAAGTTCCTTGCCTTGGGGATCGCCAGTACTTCTAGTGGAGAAGAAGGACGGATCGTTAAGAATGGTTATTGATTATCGAGGATTGAATGAAGTAACAATCAAGAACAAGTACCCACTGCTGATGATCAATGATCTGTTCGATCGATTGCAAGGAGCTAAGGTATTTTCCAAGATCGACCTGCGATCAGGATACCATCAGTTGAAGATTCGAGAGCAGGATATACCTAAGAGGGCTTTTTACCACCAGGTATGGGTTGTACGAGTGTATTTGGTCTGACTAACGCACTGGCATATTTCATGAACTTGATGAACAAGGTGTTTATGGAGTTCTTGGATAAGTTCATCACGGTGTTCATGGATGATATATTGATCTACTCAAAGGACGAAGAGGAGCATAAGGAGCATTTGCGTTTGGTACTTGAGAAGCTCAGAGAACATCAGCTATATGCCAAGTTCATCAAATGTGAGTTTTGGATTCCTCGGACACGTTATATCCGAAGAAGGTATAGCAGTAGATCCCACCAAGGTTGACACTGTGACAAATTGGGAAGCACCAACAACAGTTGGAGAGATCCGGAGTTTTCTTGGGCTTGCAGGATACTACCGGAGATTCATCGAGAATTTCTCAAAAATTGCAAAGCCTATGATGGAATTGTTGAAGAAGGATAGCAAGTTCAAATGGTCTGAGGAATGTGAGGTCAGTTTCCGGGAATTAAAGAAACGTTTGGTCTCATCACCTGTGTTGATTCTGCCAGATCAGCGTAAGGACTATGAGGTGTATTGCGACGCTTCACGTCGAGGACTTGGAGTAGTGCTTATGCAGGAGGGAAGAGTTGTTTCCTATGCTTCACGACAACTAAAACCTCATGAGTTAAATTATGCCACGCATGATTTGGAGTTAGCAGCCATAGTGCATGCATTAAAGACTTGGAGACATTTTCTCATTGGAAACCATTGTGAAGTATACACGGATCACAAGAGTTTGAAGTATATATTCACTCAGAAGGAGCTAAATCTCAGGCAAAGGTGATGGTTGGAACTCATCAAGGATTATGATATGAGATTACATTACCATCCCGGAAAGGCTAACTTGGTAGCCGATGCACTAAGCCGTAAGAGTCATGTCAACACACTAAGGACGAAAGATTTACCGAAAGAGTTAGCCGAGGACCTTCGTGAGCTATATTTGGAAATAGTTCCGAGAGGCTATGTAGCAACAATGGAGATTCAGTCTACTTTGATGGATAAGATCAGAGAAGCTCAGAAGACTGACAAGGAGGTTGCCTCTATAAAGGAGAAGATGAGCAAAGGAAAAGTAAAAGGATTTCGTGAGGATGAGCACGACACCCTATGGTTTGAAGATCGCGTATATGTGCCTAACGACCCGGAGATCAGGAAGTGGATTCTACAAGAGCCCATGATTCACCATATTCCATTCACCCAGGAAATACCAAGATGTACTTGGACTTGAAGGATACTTTCTGGTGGACCGGAATGAAGAAGGATATTGCGGAGTATGTAGCCGTTTGTGATGTATGTCAGAGAGTGAAGGCAGAGCATCAAAAGCTGGCAGGATTGTTACAACCATTGCCAATACCCGAATGGAAGTGGGATAAGCTAGGCATGGATTTTATTACGGGATTACCCAGAAATCGTTCAGGTTATGACTCGATTTGGGTTGTAGTCGATCGTTTGGCGAAGGTAGCTCATTTCATCCCGGTGAAGACTACTTACACCAATGCAAAGTTGGCAAAGATATACATGACCAGGATTGTATGCCTGCATGGAGTTCCGAGGAGCATCGTATCAGATAGAGGATCCCAGTTTACCTCAAAGTTCTGGAATCAGTTACACGAAACTTTGGGTACCAGGCTAGAGTTCAGTATAGCTTTTCATCCGCAGACAGATGGACAGACCGAGAGAGTCAATCAGATTTTGGAGGATATGCTGAGAGCTTGTGCGCTAGATTATGGATCTAGTTGTGGCGACTATTTGCCTTATGCCGAGCTTTCTTACAACAACAGTTATCAATCAAGTTTGAAGTTGGCCCCTTTCGAAGCCTTGTACGGAAGGAGGTGCAGGACACCATTGTCTTGGGATGAAGTTGGAGACCGCCAATTGTTTGGACCAGATTTGATTAAGGAGTCTAAACAGAAGGTAAAATTGATTCGCGATAGGCTCAAGGTAGATCAGTCCAGGCAGAAGAGCTATGCAGATTCAAAACGCAAAGAGACAGTTTACGAAGTCGGGGACCGAGTTTATCTTCGAGTATCTCCACTTCGAGGAGTTAAACGTTTTGGAGTTAAGGGAAAGTTAGCACCACGTTTTGTAGGACCATACAAAGTTTTGGAGCGTATGGGAGAAGTAGCCTACAAGTTGGAATTGCCCGAAGGATTGTTAGGAGTTCACGATGTATTCCACGTTTCCCAGTTGAAGAAGTGCCACGCAGATATGGCTGAGATACCGCTGAGGGATACAGTGCCGTTGGAAGCGATTCAGTTGGACAGTGATTTGACCTATGAGGAAATACCAGTCAAGATTCTGGACAATGCCAGCCGAGTCACCCGCAGCAAGGTTATCAAGTTTTGCAAAGTTTAATGGAGCCACCACACCGAGGATGAAGCCAGCTGGGAGCGAGAGGAAGATCTGCAGAAGGAACACCCTCACCTATTTTCTAGCCAACCCAAATCTCGAGGGCGAGATTCATCTTATGGGGGGTAGGTTTGTAACATCCCAAATTTTCAATTTGGAATGTTATACACTAGATCATCAATGCATATCATATTTTCTTGCTTTTGGTAGATCCTAGAAATTCTACGCAACTCAAGGACCCTCGGAGAGAGTTGGGGATTTCGTTATTTTATTTGAGGTTTCTCAAATTTTGAAAATAGGATCATTGGTTTTATTTATTTTATCTTCAAGTATTTCTAAAATGAAAATATGAGAGAGGGAGTAAAATGACTCTCCCAAAATAAACAAATACTGAGGATTTAATAAGAAAATCAAATAAGTTTTATTTTGGAGTTTTTGCTATTTTATTTGAATTTAGGAAAAATTGGACGTTTTCAAAAATGCATTTAGGGCCAAGAGAAATGTTCATCTTGTTCTAAATATTTTATTTAGACGGTGAAAATTCGTTTTGGCATTTCTAGGATTTTATTTTATTTTCTAGATTTTTTCTTAGATTCGGTGTTTTAAAAAAAAAAGAGAAATCCCGCGGCCGACTGGGCGAAGGCCCAGCCGAGCCAGGCCAAGCCCGCGCCGCCACCGCCTTCCTCGCGGGAGTCCCACCCGCCGCCGTCGCCGAGTCCGGCCGGGGCACGCCTCCCGAGGCCGAGCCGGTGCCCCCTTCCCCAAGTCACCGCCACCCCCTCTCTTATAAATACCGCCGCCCCGCCGCCGCCTCACCCCTCGCCTCGCCCCGCCCCGCCTCCCGCAGCAGCCGCCGCCGCCGTGTGCCGCCGCCGCCGCAGCAGCAGCCAGCCGCCGCCGCCTGCCGCCGCCGCGTCGCCCGCCGCCGACGGCACCCACCACCGGAGTCCGACGAGGTAGCCGCGCCGCCCGCCGGTTTCCGTTCTTTTTAGAAAACCCTAGTTTTTTTATTTATTAGATCGGTTTTTTTGCGGTTTAGCTATTCAGCGAGCGTTCACCCGTTCGTTTGTTTTAACGAACGCATTCATCGTTTAGTTCCAGTTAACGAACGTTCGTTCGTTAAGCTGTTTGTCAATTTTCTTTTCTCGGATTTTTCGCGGTTATTAACTGATCGTGATTTCTGATCCGATTTTCATTATAGTTTAACTTTTCGCGCATTTATCGGAATCAGGCGATTCAAGCGCCTGGAGTTTCGTCTCGAAACCCTCTTTCCGTTTAACCTAGTAAACCAAGTTTTTGCTTCTGAAAAATTTGGACTTAGGTCCAGATTTGTAAACGAAGTAGGTTCTTTCGTCGTTTGACTTTCGTTGCTTCGATTGATTTGTTTCTTTTGCCAACCGGAGTTCTTAAATTGAACTTTCTAGTTAGATCCCTTATTTGAGTTTTACCCGTGCATTAGATGAGTACTTATTGTATGCTTGTTTGTTTGCGTTAGAGTACCTGGAGTGCGCCACTTGCTACTTTCAATCTCTAGGTTTCGCGGATCATCAGCAAGGCAAGTAACACTTTGATCATAGTTTCCAATACCCAGTTTTCATTGCATTAGTTATATCCTCAAACACATTGCATGAGTAGGATCTTCAACTTGTGGGTTCTGGGAAGTAGATGAGGTAGTACCTATTACCTGTTTTATTATCAAACCCTTGGGAGTTACTTCTACGTTATGCTTAGGTTGCCATGGTATGCTTGTAGACGTGGATTGGGTTTGAGTGTATCCATGACAGATGTGAGACTGTTAAATTAATGGTTTTACTTAAGGTGGCAACTTGAACACACATCTGGGTGGATTGAGGCACCTGGGTATTCCAGCGATTGCATGTTTTCTTTATGGACCGCCACCTAGGCTCAAAGGGATCATGAGGTATTTCATACTAGAAACTTCCGTGTGCAGCCGCAAGCTATTATGGGCTCTAGCATAGTTGACTAAGTCGTGCAAACTCTTACAGTGGTAGACTAGCAGATGTAGGGGATGTAGGCTGGTACTGTCTACCCGATCGTAAGGTGCTAGCGCTTCCGAAAGACTATGTCTTGTTCATCCGTTTCTCAAACATCATGTAGTGCGAGAATCCCAACGAAGGAGATCGATTCTTGTGGGAAAAAGTGCACAAACCTCTGCAGAGTGTACAAACTAATCATGATTAGCCGTGTCCCCGGTTATGGACGTATTGAGTATCTAGTACTTGGATTATCATGTGGATCTCATCACTCTAAAAACTAATTTGCTGGGTTAATGATTACTTTTGAAAGTGCAGTATATCGACTAGAGGGGGGGTGAATAGGCGATTTTTGTGAAATGCTCCAAAACATGGTAGTTTCGAAGACAAACAATAAGCTCAAGCCTATTAATATGCAGCGGAAAGTGGACTACACTAGATAAGCCATAGTCATGTATTCAATGAAGTGAAAGCATGAAGACTAATAGCAACTAGGCAGTAGTGATCATAAAGGAAGAAGGAATGAAGCCAATCACAACAAGTAGATACTCAGTGAAGACAATCAGATAAGGCAAGCATGCAATGACTTCACAACGTATAGCAGTAAGTAAAGGAAGGGAAGGATAGAACCAGTAGCTCGGGGAAGACAGTGATTTGTTAGACCAGTTCCAGTTGCTGTGACAACTGTACGTCTGGTTAGGGAGGCTGAGATTTAACTCAGAAGACCGCGTCTTCACCTTGTTCCCCTTGAGATAAGGACACCTAGTCCTCGCCCAATCACTCTGGTAAGTCTTCAAGGTAGACTTCCAAACCTTCACAGACTTCGTTCACCGGCGATCCACAATGACTCTTGGATGCTCAGAACGCGACGCCTAACCGGCTGGAGGAAACACAGTCCTCAAGTGTAATAAGTCTTCAAGTCACACAGACAGAAAGACTTCAGTGATGCCTAACACTCTTTGGCTCTGGGTGTTTGGGCTTTGTCCTCGCAAGGATTTCTCTCTCAAATGCTTCGGAGGTGGGTTGCTCTCAAACGACAAAAGCCATGCAATAACTCTGAGCAGCCACCAATTTATGGTGTAGGGGGTGGGCTATTTATAGCCACTGGGCAACCCGACCTGATTTGTCCGAAGTGACCCTGGGTCACTAAGGAACTGACACGTGTTCCAACGGTCAGATTTCAAACACACACGGCAACTTTACTTGAGCTCCAAGTAAAGCTGACTCATCCGCCTCTGGATAAGATTTGCTCTCATAGTCTTCGCTCGAAGACATAGGATTTGGTTGAGCATCAGTTCAGTCACTCTGACTTAGTTCACTTGGACCCCACTTAACAGTACGGTGGTTCCTATGACTCAACAGAGAAGAAAAGGAAATTATGAAACATCTACGTCTTCGCTTTCCATAGTCTTCACACAATGTCTTCTCATGTCATAGTCTTCAATATGATTATCTTCATATACCACCACTGATATCAATGTCTTCATATATTTTTAGGGGTCATCTCCGGTAGGTTAATCAAATCAATGAGGGACTACTACCTGTGTTATCCTGCAATTCTCACGAACACATTAGTCCCTCAACCAGGTTTGTCGTCAATACTCCAAAACCAACTAGGGGTGGCACTAGATGCACTTACAATCTCCCCCTTTTTGGTGATTGATGACAAACTGGTTGAAGTTTTCAACGGGGATAAAGATATGTGAAATTGTAAAGGATAAGGTATTGTCTTCGTAAGTAGCAAAAGGCTCCCCCTGAAGATGTGCATATAGTAGATTTGCCTTTGAATGCAAATGCACATGGCAGGTTGTACTTGTGGAGATCCTCTTCAACTTATGAAGACAATTCATCATGCACAATTGATATGTCGAAGATAATGACATGCATAATGAAAAATGGACGTCTGCAATAATGACTCAGTGCGGAATATAAGATAGCAGAAGCAGAATTTATCACCGCATTACAGAGTAGCATAAAAACGTAGCAGACGACCATCAGTTTAAGTGTTACAACTCAAAGAACCAAATGTAGCAAAACGAGAGTTGTAAACGCTAGGCAAATTATAAAGCACCCGCCCATATGGACCCGCTTGAAGACTATCAACTCATATGCTTCTCCCCGTTTTGTCAGTAAGGACCAAAAAGGTTTGAAGACATAGAGCCTCTACTCGTTCCCAGTTGGAGCAGAAGAGGATGCAGGGTCGGTGTTGTTGTTTGGCAGTGCAGAAGTGGTTGGTGCAGTGTCGATGCGCGCTGAAGTAGGAGGCGGTGAAGTAGCATCATCTTGATCATCGATCACCCTGGCGTCAATTGTTGCAGCGGAGGAGGAGTATTCAGAATCTTCAAGAGATGGAGTTCGAAGCATAACAGCAGTCTTGGGAGGAGTGTTGTCAAACTTGAATCTCTCTGTGAAGCCATCATCTTGAAGATCTGCTTCAGCACTCAGCAAGGTCAAACTCTTCCAAGACCTCCGACATGTTTCATGAGCAACAAAGGCATTCTTGGTGGCAAGATTGCGAATGCGATTGACATCCACCAAGAGGCTTTGCATCTGACGCTTTAACCAGAGGTGATGCTTGTCCTGTTTCTGATGAAGGGCTACCAGAAGCTCTCGGTTATTCAGGACACGAGATCGCATCTGAGGCCTTTGAGCGATGGTGCTGTTAGTGGCTTTGGTTTCAACGTGTCGTGGTAGACGAGTACGGCCAGCCAGAGGATAAACGCGTGAGACTGCTGGAACCCCTTCAATCTGCTGAGTGAAGCTCTGGTGATTAGCATTGTGAAGACTAACTGGCTCTTTGGGAGGCTCTTGGTAGATGGCTTCAGCTGACAGATCAACCTCAGGCAAGAAAATCTGATGGTTGCGAGCAGAGGGCTGATAGGTGACAGCTGAATGCAACTTGATGAGGCGCATTATCCAAGGGGCATAAAATTTCAGACCAAATAGATCAGCTCCAGACATAGCCATTTGCCTAATGAATAAATCTTGAGCATTGAAGCTGATGCCATTGAAGATGTAGAAGACCAAAGTCTTCATAGTGCCTTCAA
Source organism: Secale cereale (assembly GCA_902687465.1). Classification (NCBI taxonomy): domain Eukaryota; kingdom Viridiplantae; phylum Streptophyta; class Magnoliopsida; order Poales; family Poaceae; genus Secale; species Secale cereale. The sequence goes on from LR738710.1 coordinate 580,809,481, forward strand.
GCTTGGCTGATGAAGAATGTCCTTTGATTGGCCACAAAGTACGCCTTATGATGTGATAGATGGTGCATGGCAGGTACTCTAGGTCTTCAACAAAGAATTCCTTAGGATATTCAGCATCACTTGGCAGAGGCTTCATCATGCTGAGCATTTGGCTCATGTTGGGCTGACGCTTCTGAAATATACTCTCCAGGGCTTCAGTATGCAATGGACAACCAGGCTCATACAGATCTCCTGGAGTGGGCAGGCCATTAAGCTCAATGAGATCAAAGGCTTTAGCTTCATGATGCACATTGCCTGTCATCCACTCAAGGACCCATGTCTTCGGATCCCTGCTGTAGCCTCGGATGTGGAGTGTTGCATAGAATTGTAGAACCAGCTCTTCATTCCAATGCTCTTTATTAGTTACAAAATTGAGTAGGCCAGCATCACGAAAGCAGTCAAGAGCTTCCTCCAGGCAAGGCAGACCAGCAATAGCTTCAGTGTCAAGACGCATATGAGGGAAAATGCGCCCTTGATCATAGAGTACTTTTGAGTAGTAGCTGCGCTGCTGATGGCTCTAGAACCTATCTGATGATATTCGTGGCTTGGAATATGGGTTCTTGGCGCTGTCAAAGAAGGTGTTGTGCGCAGTGAAGCTATTGGCATTGAATGACCCTGAAGAGGTTGCAATACCTGGAAACCTTGGCAGTCTTGGCTTAGGCTTCTGAACTTGGGGCCTGTGAGCAACATGATGATCAAACTGAGGACCAGCAGGACGTGGTTCAGTGGTAGGTGGCGGAATCAGAATGGGCCACTGGACAGTAACAAGCTAATCATCCTTGTTGTATGCTTGCTCAATGGTATGGGGCCGTGGAGGCGGAACAGGAGCAGAGGCATTATCTTCAAGCTGCAGATTTGCTTCAGGTGCAGCATTGGCGCCAGGCGCATCACTGGCTTCAGGCGTAGCACTGACTTCAGTCGCAGTCACTTCAGGCGCAGTCACTTCAGGCGCCACATTAGCTTCAGCCATGACCACGTCATTGGCTTCAGTGTTGGTGGTGGCAGCCTCTGAATTTGTGGCCTCCAATTCAGGAGCTGGAGGGTCGGGCATGTTCTCCTTGAGAACAGGGGGTGTTGCAGTACGTTCCTCTTCAACTTGGGGTTGTTCTTCTTCGGCTGATGCAACTGGAATATCTTCAGCCGCTTTGGCTTCAGATTCAGAGAGGTTCACAGTAGGAGCAGCATTAGGTGCAGATGGTTGCTCTACTCCTTCTGGAACACTTGGGGCGACGACTTGAGGCCTTGGTCCTTTGCGAAGCCTGCGAAAAGCTGGCGACGCCTGAGGAGATGGAGGTTGTTGGGCCTCAAAGTCTTCATCTTCAAGCACCGAACTGGTGTCTTGAGTTGGCTGTGGTGTGGCTGGTGTATCCTGTGGGTGATCAGCCCACGAGTCATCCTGTGCAATTAGCGTCAATGGACGACCAATGCTGGTGCGTTCGCTGTTCGTGAGAACAGGCGAAGATTCAACGTTGTATTCGATCTGAGGAAGGACTTCAGCATCTTCAAGATTGTCATGAGGACCAATGTCTTCAGCTGCGGTGGGGTCAATAGCTAGAATGTCTTCAGCCTCTGTGGGAGCAGGCTCATGAACAGTCATTCTTCGTTCTCTCTGGGCAGATGCAGGGCGAGCAACTGAGTTGGTTCGACAAAGATAGGCTCTTTGGAAGCAGCCTTATCCTTCTTGGTCTTGCGCTTCTTGGTGGGTGGAGCTTCATCAGTAGATTGCTTGCGCTTGCGAGCTTCAGCTTCAGCCACCTTAGTCTTCTTGAGCTTTGAAGCGGTTGGGGTTGCCTTAGGCTTCATGCCAGTCATGCTAGTAGGGAAGACTATGCGAGGCATTTCCTGCCCAGATTCTTCAGCTTCGGGCACAGGTTGCTTCTTCTTCTTCTTGGCAGCCATCCGTGGGTCAATGCCAGGACGCCCAAGAGCCTTGCGCTTTTCAGCTTCATTGAACGCTTGAACGCATTTGGCAGCCAAGTCCTTGATTCGCTCACGAGAACCTTTGGCTTCATCACGCCGCTGGCGAAAGGCTTCCTTGAGCTCGTGCATCATAACCTTGAAGTTTTGAATTTCTTGCACGCTGAGCTTGTCCACGTGCTTCTTGAACTGAGCCTTTTCATAGTCTATCTTTTGCTTCAGCTCAACAATTCCCTGAGCCAGAGCCAGCTCAGAAGCAATGGCACCATGGAAGGAGACGCTGAGACCAACTGGAAGTTGAAGATCGTCGAAGCTCAGGTTGGGTGTGTCAAACCATTCGTCAATGAAGTTATTGAGCACTTCAACGTCAAAGAGCGGCAAATCATTGAAGATTTCAGCATCTTGCTTGCTCTTGATCAATAGTTCCAGAGCATCATCCCCAAGATCTTCATCACTTAAGAGATCAAGGGCATCATTGGCAGTCTTCAGCACAACATCAGGAGTGAGAGCTGGACTGGGGTTGCGTGATGGCTTCCTCTTCAGCTGTCTGCTCTTGGAGATACGAGAGTCTTCCTCATATTGCACACTTGGTGCAGGTGGAGCAGTGGCCAAAGGCTTCACTCTAGAAGCAATTGGTGGAGTGGTCTTCGAAGCCTTTGATTTCTTCTTCTTAGGCTTCGGCGTTGCAGGCGCTTCTTCAGAATCAGCATCTGCTTCAGGCTGATCCACATCTGCTCCTTGAACCCTCATGTGACTGATGAGGCCTTCTAAGTTGTAGAAGGGCCCAACCAGATTCGGTTCAACTTCGCACGTGCCATCAGCGCGGGGCGCAGAGGGGCCAGGATTGAAGTCTAATCCCCAAAGGTTCTTGTTCTCTTTGGCTGAGTTCTTGGTGAATTGAAGATTTCGCTTGAACAGATTGTCGTCGCGACGCCAGAGCAGAGAGCTTGGATCAGCATCAGCATGCTGAGGCCCTCTGACCATGCAAGGATAGAAGCCTTGAGCGATGGCTTCAGCACGAGTCTTGGGGGGAAGATTTTTATAAGTGATATCTCCCCGTGGATGCTTGATGGCGTTCTTCTCAGCATACTCTTGGGTCACGAACCTATACTTGAACCACTGTTCAGCCCAGTATCTTCGAATCCATTGGATTCGTGTCTTCCTTTGATTGTAATCCTCTTCTGGATCAGTCTCGTATATCTCACTGAGATCAGGAGGCAAATCAATGGATGTGTTTCCACGACGCTGTCTGCCACCCTTTCTAACTGTCTTGTTAGTTGCCATTTGCTTCAACCTGAAGGGCTTCAAACTGAATGGCTTCAAAACAGGCAAATGCTTCGGTCTGCTGGTCAGACAGGAACTGTCTTCAGGGGAGTGAATGTGACGCTGCAAAAACTCTGCAAATGAATGCAGACTATGAGAACCAAGGGATTCTCCCACGGACATGTACCTGTGACAGCATTAGAGATGCGAGGGACGGGGAAGAAGTCATATGCATTCTCAGAAGTTTTGAAGATTAAAACAGTTTTGAAGACTTTGACCTCATAGTGCGAAGACATTCACTCCTGAGAGTTGGTTCCAGATTTGTACGAATCCACGAATAGGTACAAGTGAGGAATCTAACTATGGTTGAAGCATATGTGAATGTACTAGGCAAGATATGAGATGCAGAAAGGATAGATCTATATATCTAACTAGGCAGAAACTTCTTGTGGTAAAATAGATGAATCTTTATGGATCTAGAGGATGGTAAAAAGCAAGTTTTATTTACCACACGATGAACTGCTTAGACGGAGAGGAGTTGGATGCCCAGCAGTTCGGTCTTCCGTGCCCTAACTTGGCGACGGAGGACAGCTACGGCGACGGCGGAGTAGAAGATGTCCGCGGCCGGCGTGAGGACGGCGTCGACAAAGTTGCGGCAGCGAAGCGCTTCGTCGCCGGCGTCGTCGAAAGCTAGCGGAGGCGCTAGGGTAGGTCGAGGTGGAGAGGTGGTAGAAGAAACTTTTGACCTTGATGGGACGTGCATTTATAAGCATGGGAGACGGCACAACGCAATTACGCAGGTGCCCCTGACGGTTCACGTATGAGTGACACGTGGCGTTCATGTAACGCATTGGGAGTTGTCCCACGATCCCACGTTCACCACGACTGTCGGAGTGGTCGTTCCGGCTTCTCCGGGTTTCAGGCATAAAGGATGGAGCATTAAAATCAGATTTAAAGTTTGTCTCCGTATCTTCTGCTGATAAGGATGCAGAGAAGATATTCGACAGTTTCAACAGAATGCATATGATTTGGACAGACAGAGTGTGAGATAAGAAAGCATAGAGAGGTTAGGGTCCGATCACATTCACTTAGTCCAAAGGATTCAAATACGAAGACATAGCTATAAGTGAATGCTGTTGAGGACAGAACACAACTCTATATATTTATATGTCCTATATGAAGATAAACCAAGTGCGAAGACTTTGCAAATGTAACGCCACGAGAAACACTTCAAACAAGAATTTGGTGGTGGCGTTACCCACCGTATAGGAAGTATTAGACCCAGACACGGCACACAATTATCGTGGCGCTCCGAAGTCAAATTCCATGTTAATGTATTCACACTTAGAATGTAAGTCTTCATTGATTGAAGATATACTTTACTTCGTGTGTTGCACATCTAAGTCGTCAATATGCATAAGTGTTAGGATGTGTGCCTGATTACAGGACATTTGAGGATTCTAAGATATTTAGCTCACACTTCAACTTGCAAAACCTTTTCTCATCCAAGGGCTTTGTGAAGATATCTGCCAGTTGCTCTTCAGTGTTGACGTGTATGATATCAATATCTTCCTTCATAACATGATCTCTGAGAAAGTGATGACGAATTTCAATGTGCTTTGTCTTCGAGTGCTGAACTGGGTTGTTGACAATCGTGATGGCGCTTTCATTATCACAGTAGAGTGGCACATGCTTCAGATGGACTCCATAGTCCTTGAGTGTTTGCTTCATCCAGAGAAGCTAAGCGCAGCAAGATCCAGCAGCAATGTATTCAGATTCAGCAGTGGAGAGTGATACACAGTTCTGCTTCTTTGAAGACCAACAGACAAGTTATCGTCCTAGAAAGTGACATGTGCCTGATGTGGACTTGCGATCAACTTTGTCACCAGCATAATCAGCATCTGAAAATCCTAGATCAAACTCTGAGCCCTTTGGATACCATAATCCTAGTGTTGGGGTGTAAGCCAAATATCGAAGTATTCGCTTCACAGCTAAGTGATGCGACTCCTTTGGTGCCGCTTGATATCGAGCACACATGCAAACACTAAGCATAATATCTGGCCTAGATGCACATAAATAAAGTAAAGAACCAATCATGGAGTGGTATACCTGTTGATCAAACTCTTTACCATTGGCGTCGGGACCCAGATGATGTTTAGCAGGCATTGGCGTCGAGTACCCTTTGCAGTCTTGCATTCCAAACTTTTTAAGGCAATCTTTGAGGTACTTCTCTTGAGATATGAAGATGCCGTTGCTTTGCTGACGAATTTGAAGACCAAGGAAGAACTTCAGCTCACCCATCATGGACATTTGATATTGCTCTTGCATCATGTGACCAAACTCATCACTGTATTTCTTGTCCGTGCAGCCGAAGATAATGTCATCCACATAGATTTGGCAGACAAATAGCTCAACATCATATGTCTTCGTGAAGAGTGTGGGGTCTAGGGATCCAGGTTTGAAGCCTTTACTCTTCAGGAAGTCTTTGAGAGTGTCATACCAAGCACGAGGCGCTTGTTTGAGGCCATACAGTGCCTTGTTGAGCTTGTATACCATATCAGGACGTTTTGGGTCTTCAAAGCCAGGTGGTTGTGCAACATACACTTCTTCTTCAATTCTTCCATTGAGAAATGCACTCTTTACATCCATTTGATATAGAAGTATGTTGTGATGATTTGCATAGGCTAGCAGTATACGAATAGCTTCAAGTCTAGCCACAGGAGCAAATGTTTCATCGAAGTCAATCCCTTCAACTTGAGTGTATCCTTGAGCAACGAGACGAGCTTTGTTTCTGACCACTTGACCATGCTCATCTTGCTTGTTACGATAGATCCATTTTGTGCCTATTGTGTTGTGCTTGCGAGGATCAGGACGCTTGACAAGTTCCCATACATTGTTCAGCTCAAACTATTGAAGCTCTTCTTGCATTGCTTGAATCCATTCAGGCTCCATAAAAGCTTTAGCAACTTTCTTGGGTTCAGATATTGAGACAAAAGCAAAATGCCCACAGAAATTTGCAAGTTTTGTTGCTCTTGAATGAGTCAATGGACCAGGAGCATTTATGTTATCAATTATCTTTTCAACTTGTACTTCATTTGCAACACGAGGATGAGCTGGACGAAGATTTTGCTCTTGCTGTACATTGTCATCATCAGGAGTGTTGTCTTCAGGCTGAGCATTGTCGTCAGGTTGATTTGGAGCAGAGATGAAGAGTTCCTCATCAGGTTGTGCTTCAGAAGGCATGATCTCACCAGTTCCCATTAGCTTGATAGATTCATTTGGTGAAGCTTCATCTAGCACATTTGGTAGGGACTCTCTTTGTGAACCATTTGTCTCATCAAACCGCACATCCACAGTTTGAACAGTTTTATAGAGAAAAATGTTGTAGACTCTGTAGGAGTGTGAGTCCTTTCCATATCCGAGCATGAAGCCTTCATGAGCTTTGGGTGCAAATTTTGACTTATGATGATGATCCTTGATCCAGCACTTAGCTCCAAATACTCTGAAGTAGCTTACATTAGGCTTCTTTCCAGTGAGGAGTTCATAGGATGTTTTCTTCAGAAGCTTGTGAAGATAAACACGGTTGATGATATGGCATGCAGTATCAATTGCTTCGGGCCAGAATCTTCTTAGTGTTTTGTATTCATCGAGCATCATTCGAGCCATCTCAATTAGAGTTCTGTTCTTGTGCTCAACGATCCCATTTTGCTGAGGTGTATACGGGGCTGAGAATTCATGAGTGATTCCCATCTCATCCAGATAAAGATCGAGGACAGTGTTCTTGAATTCAGTGCCATTGTCACTTTTGATATGCTTGATCTTGATGCCATAGTTGTTCATGGCACGGTTGGCGAAGCGTCTGAAGACATCTTGCACTTCAGTCTTGTAGAGTATTATGTGCACCCATGTGTATCTTGAATAATCATCAACAATGACGAAGCCATAGAGACAGGCTGTGGTAGAGAATGTGGAGTAGTGAGTAGGGCCAAATAAGTCCATGTGAAGCAGCTCGAAGGGTTTGGATGTCGTCATGATTGTCTTTGAGGGGTGCTTGGCTCTAGTCATCTTCCCAGCTTCACAGGCACCACATAGATGATCTTTCTTGAACTTGACTTCCTCGATGCCTATGACATGCTTCTTCTTTGCGAGAGTGTGAAAGTTTCTCATGCCAGCATGTCCTAGCCTCCGATGCCAGAGCCAGCACTCTGAAGCTTTTGCTAGTAGACATACGGCCATCTACGGTCCTGCTGAGAAATCTACCATATACAGATCACCTTTTCTGTATCCTTCAAATACTAAAGACTTGTCAGATTCCATTAGTACAAGGCAACGAAATTTACCAAAGATCACAATCATGTTTAAGTCACAAAGCATTGAGACAGACATTAAGTTGAAGCCAAGAGATTCAACAAGCATGACTTTATCCATGTGCTGATCTCTTGAGATTGCAACTCTACCTAGACCCAACACTTTTCTTTTACCAGTATCAGCAAATGTGATGTGACTCTTGTTAGATGGACGTAAGGTTGAGTCCATGAGAATATTTCGATCACCAGTCATATGATTTGTGCATCCGCTATCCATAATCCATTCTGAAGATTTTGGTGTCACTCCCTTGGCACCGCGTGCCATGAAGCAGAAGGTGGGAGCGGAGTCGTCGTCCTCACCATCATTGTTGGGTACGGGGCCATTGTCTTCTGTGTTGAAGATGGACTTCCCCACGTAGGCAGTGGCTAAAGCCAGACTTGCAGCACCAGAATCAGACTCCTCCTCCGACTCCACCTCCGCCTCTTCAGAAGCAGACTCTTCCTTAGAATCCATCTCCTTGCCAACAAATGCGCGAGCCTTGCCAGATGAATTCTTCTTTTGTGATGAATACTTTGATGAAGACTTTGAAGAAGACTTTGAGTATTTCTTCTTTTTTCTTGTCATCAGAATCATATGCCTTGCTCTTCTTCTTCTTCTTCTTCTTCTTCTCATTGTCCCACTGAGGGCACTCAGAGATGCAGTGACCAGGTTTCTTGCACTTATGACATGTTCTCTTCTTGTAGTCATGAGTAGAAGCTTCATCATTTCTTGAGCTGGATCGTGAAGACTTTCTGAAGCCTTTCTTCCTAGTGAATTTCTGGAACTTCTTCACAAGCATGACAAGCTCCTTTCCAATGTCTTCAGGATCATCAGAACTGCAGTCAGATTCTTCTTCATATGAAGAGACATCTTTTGCCTTTAAGGCGCGAGATCGGCCATAGTTGGGACCATAGATGTCACGTTTCTCAGATAGCTGGAACTCATGTGTGTTGAGCCTCTCAAGTATATCAGATGGATCGAGAGTCTTGAAGTCAGGGCGTTCTTGAATCATCAGAGCAAGGATATCAAATGAGCTGTCGAGTGATCTCAGGAGGGTCTTGACGATTTCATGCTTGGTAATCTCAGTGGCGCCAAGTGCTTGAAGCTCATTTGTGATGTCAATGAGACGATCAAAAGTGTGCTGGACATTCTCATTGTCATGTCTCTTGAAGCGATTGAAGAGATTGCGAAGGACGCTGATCCTTTGATCTCTTTGGGTAGAGACTCCTTGATTGACCTTTGAGAGCCAGCCCCAAACTTCCTTTGACGTGTCCAGAGCACTTACACAACCATACTGTCCTTTGGTCAGATGACCACAGATGATGTTCTTGGCCGTTGAATCCAATTGAACAAGCGTGTTGACATCAGCAGGAGTGATACCTTCACCAGTCTTGGGAACGCCGTTCTTGACGACAAACCAGAGGTCCACATCAATGGCTTCAAGGTGCATGCGCATCTTGTTCTTCCAGTAGGGATATTCGGTGCCATCGAAGACGGGGCACGTAGCGGAGACTTTGATTATACCTGCAGTCGACATAGCTAAAACTCAAGGTGGTTAAACCGAATCACACAGAACAAGGGAGTACCTTGCTCTGATACCAATTGAAAGTGCAGTATATCGACTAGAGGGGGGGGGTGAATAGGCGATTTTTGTGAAATGCTTCAAAACATGGTAGTTTCGAAGACAAACAATAAGCTCAAGCCTATTAGTATGCAGCGGAAAGTGGACTACACTAGATAAGCCATAGTCATGTATTCAATGAAGTGAAAGCATGAAGACTAATAGCAACTAGGCAGTAGTGATCATAAAGGAAGAAGGAATGAAGCCAATCACAACAAGTAGATACTCAGTGAAGACAATCAGATAAGGCAAGCATGCAATGACTTCACAACGTATAGCAGTAAGTAAAGGAAGGGAAGGATAGAACCAGTAGCTCGGGGAAGACAGTGATTTGTTAGACCAGTTCCAGTTGCTGTGACAACTGTACGTCTGGTTAGGGAGGCTGAGATTTAACTCAGAAGACCGCGTCTTCACCTTGTTCCCCTTGAGCTAAGGACACCTAGTCCTCGCCCAATCACTCTGGTAAGTCTTCAAGTTAGACTTCCAAACCTTCACAGACTTCGTTCACCGGCGATCCACAATGACTCTTGGATGCTCAGAACGCGACGCCTAACCGACTGGAGGAAACACAGTCCTCAAGTGTAATAAGTCTTCAAGTCACACAGACAGAAAGACTTCAGTGATGCCTAACACTCTTTGGCTCTGGGTGTTTGGGCTTTGTCCTCGCAAGGATTTCTCTCTCAAATACTTCGGAGGTGGGTTTCTTTCAAACGACAAAAGCCGTGCTATAACTCTGAGCAACCACCAATTTATGGTGTAGGGGCTGGGCTATTTATAGCCACTGGGCAACCCGACCTGATTTGTCCGAAGTGACCCTGGGTCACTAAGGAACTGACACGTGTTCCAACGGTCAGATTTCAAACACACACGGCAACTTTACTTGAGCTCCAAGTAAAGCTGACTCATCCGCCTCTGGATAAGAATTGCTCTCATAGTCTTCGCTCGAAGACATGGGATTTGGTTGAGCATCAGTTCAGTCACTCTGACTTAGTTCACTTGGACCCCACTTAACAGTACGGTGGTTCCTATGACTCAACAGAGAAGAAAAGGAAATTACGAAACAACCACGTCTTCGCTTTCCATAGTCTTCACACAATGTCTTCTCATGTCATAGTCTTCAATATGATTATCTTCATATACCACCACTGATATCAATGTCTTCATACATTTTTAGGGGTCATCTCCGGTAGGTTAATCGAATCAATGAGGGACTACTACATGTGTTATCCTGCTATTCTCACAAACACATTAGTCCCTCAACCAGGTTTGTCGTCAATACTCCAAAACCAACTAGGGGTGGCACTAGATGCACTTACAACTTTAATTGGGATTGAGTTGGGTGAACCTTCTCAATGATGTTTGAACTACCATGATAGTTAAATAAAATATATTCCTTTGCAGTAGGGAAAAATTGGCTTTATGCAAAAAAATGTAACCATAGAGCTTTCCACCAACCATATATGCATGTAGTATAGCTTTACTCTTTCATTACTCTCTATGTGTTACTTTGTCAGCATATTCCATGTGCTGACCCGTTTTCGGGCTGCAACGTTCATGTTGCAGACTTTTCAGACGACGAGTAAGGTGCTTTTAGGTCGTGGTTCTATACTCAGTGATGCCGTTCGAGTTGATGGACTCACTTATCTTCCAAGCCTTCCACTGTTATCGTTATTAGATGGCCTTAAGCCATTTTTATTGTAATAAGTTCATCGTTGGAACCTTCGATGTAATAAGTGTGTGATTGCTACTCTACTATAAATCCTTCAAGTACTGTGCGTGTCAGCATTACTGATCCAGGGATGACACTGATGCACAGAGATCAGACTGTTTGAGGTCTAGTCGCTACATTTACGTGGCTGCTAAGCGCTTCTAGCAAGAACCGTTATTACCTACGGCACAAAACCACAACGGTGATTTATCAAGTTTGTGTTTTTAACCTTCAACAAGGACGAGCCGTAGTCAAATTTGATTCAACTAAAGTAGGAGAAACAGACACCCGCCAGCCACCTTTATGCAAAACAAGTTGCATGTGTGTCAGTGGAACCGGTCTCATGTACGTGGACATGTAAGGTTGGTCAGGGCCGCTTCATCTTACAATGCCGCCGAATCAAAATAAGACGTTGGTGGTAAGCAGTATGACGATCACCGCCCACAACTCTTTGTGTTCTACTCATCCATATCATCTATGCATAGACCTGGCTCATGATGCCACTGTTGGGAAATGTTGCATGAAAAACAAAAAAATTATACGCACACGCAATGATCTATCCATGGAGATGCATAGCAACGAGGGGAGGAGTGTGTCTACGTACCCTCGTAGACCGTAAGCGGAAGCGTTTCACAATGCGGTTGGTGTAGTCAAACTCGTCGTGCTTCAACCGATCCAGTACCAAACGCAACAGACTAAGGCATAGCCTAGTGGTGGGAAGGGGCTGATGCCTTCCTGCCCACCCACGTTCAAGGCATGGTACTTGCAATTTGGGTTTGTTGTACCATTTATACTGTAGAGGGTTCCCTTACAGTCTTTCTGTCAAAAAAAGTACCGAACACACGACACCTCCGCGTTCTGCACACGTTCAGCTCAGTGACGTCCCTCGCCTTCTTGATCCAGCAAGACGTCGAGGTAGTAGATGAGTTCCGTCAGCACGACATCATGGTGACGGTCATGGTGAAGTTATCTCCGTAGGGCTTCGCCTAAGCATTGCGAAAATATGACCAGGGGAGTAAACGATGGACAGGGGCACCGCAAACGGCTAAGACAATGTTGTGTGTTGTTGTGGCGCCCCCTCCCCACATATAGGTGGGAGGGAGGGAGGATCAGCCATAGGAGGCGCCCAAGTAGGAGGAATCCTACTTGGAGTCCCTCCCAAGCCGCGCCCCCTCTCATATATAACCGAGGGGGAAGGAAAGAGGGGGGAGGGAAGGAATTGGGAATCCTAATCCACACTTTCCTTTCCCTTCCCCTCTTTCCTTCTCCTCCTAGGCCGGCCTGCTACGGGGGGCGCACCAGCCCCTTGTGGCTGGTGTGTTCCCTTTCTTGGCCCATAAGGTCCATAACTTTTGCCGGGGGTACCCGAAACACCTTCCGGTGACCTGATAAGTACATGATACCCTTCGGAACACTTCCGGTGTCCTAATACCATCGTCCTATATATCAGTCTTTACCTCTCAACCATTTAGAGTCTCCTCGTCATGTCCATGATCTCATCTAAGACTCCGAACAACATTCGGTCACCGAATCACATAACTCATATAATACTATATCGTCAACGAACGTTAAGCGTGCGGACCCTACGACTTCGAGAACTATGTAGACATGATCGAGACACCTCTCTAGTTAATAACCAATAGAGAAACCTGGATGCTCATATTGTTTCCTACATATTCTACAAAGACCTTTATCGGTCGAACCGTTATGACAACATACACAATTCCCCTTCTTCGTCGGTATGTTACTTGCCCAAGATTCGATCGTCGGTATCTCTATACCTAGTTCAATCTCGTTACTGTCAAGTCTCTTTACTCGTTCTGTAATACATCATCTCGTGACTAACTCATTAGTCATTTGGTTGTAAGGCTTATTATGATACGTATTACCGAGAGGGCCAAGAGATACATCTCCGATACTCGGAGTGAAAAATTCTAATCTTGATTCATGCCAACCCAACAAAACACTTTCGGAGATACCTTTAGAGCATATTTACAATCACCCAGTTACGTTGTGACTTTTGATAGCACACAAGGCATTTCTCTCGTATCCAGGAGATGCATAATCTCATAGTTAAAGGAATATGTATCTGACATACATGAAAGCAGTAGTAATAAACGATACAATCAAATGCTAAGCTAACGGATGGGTCTTGTCCATCGCATTATTCTCATAATGATGTGATCCCGTTATGAAATGGCAACTCATGTCCATGGTTATGAAACCTTAACCATGTTTGATTAACGAGCTAGTCTAGTAGAGGCTTACTAGGGACACAATATTTGTTTATGTATTCACGCATGTATTTAAGTTTCTAGTCAGTACAATTCTAGCATGAATAGTAACCTTTATCAGGATTAAGAAAATATTATAATTAATAACCATTTTATTATTGCCTCTAGGGCATATTGAGGGAGTCTTGGATTAAGGGGTCCTTAGGGGGCTGGATCGTTCATTATGGGTCGGACTAGTGGGCCGTGAAGATTATCAATGAAGACAATTTCCTCTATCCGGATAGGACTCCTCATGTGTAAAATTGCAAGTTTAGAGTCTGGGTGTAATACTTTCCTTCCTCTACAAGGTGATCATTTCTACTTCTTGAGCTTGTGTTGTATTCCCTCGAAGAGGAAAGGGAGATGCAGCACAGTAGCGTAAGTATTTTCCTCAGTTTTTGAGAACCAAGGTATCAATCCAGTAGGAGACCACGCGCGAGTCCCTCGCACCGGCACAAACAAATAAGAACTTTGCAGCCAACGCGATAAGGGGTTGTCAATCCCTTTACGGTCATTTACGAAAGTGAGATATGATAGAGATGATAGTTTGATATTTTTGGTATTTTTTTATTATAAGAACAGAAAGTAAAAGCGGAAAAAGTAAAGTAGATGTAAATTGATATGTTGAGAATAGTCCCAGGGGCCATAGTGTTCTCTAGTGGCTTCTCTCATGATAGCGATATTCTACGGCGGGTAAACAAATTACTGTCGAGCAATTGATAGAAAAGCGAATAATTATGAGACTATCTAGGCATGATCATTACATATAGGCATCACATCCGAGACAAGTAGACCGGAACGATTCTGCATCTACTACTATTACTCCACACGTCAACCGCTATGTACCATGCATCTACTGTATTGAGTTCATAAGAACAGAGTAACGCCTTAAGCAAGATGACATGATGTAGAGGGATAAACTCAAGTAATATGATATAAACCCCATATTTTTATCCTCGATGGCAACAATACAATACGTGCCTTGCTGCCCCTACTGTCACTGGGAAAGGACACCGCAAGATTGAACCCAAAGCCAAGCACTTCTCCCATTGCAAGAACTATAGATCTAGTAGGCCAAACCAAACCAATAATTCGAAGAGACTTGCAAGGATATTATAATCATACATAAAGAGTTCAAAGAAGAACCAAATATTTCTCATAGATAATATTGATCATAAACCCACAATTCATCGGATCTCGATAAACACACCGCAAAAAGAGACTACATCGAATAGATCTCCTCGAAGACCGAGGAGAACTTTGTATTGAGATCCAAAGAGAGAGAAGAAGCCTTCTAGATACTAGCAATGGACCCGAAGGTCTGTGGTAAACTACTCACAAGTCATGGTGAGGCAATGATGACGATGTAGAAGCACTTTGTGGTAGATCCCCCCTTCGGCGGAGCTCCGGAACAGGCCCCAAGATGGGATCTCACAGGAAAAGAAGGTTACGGCGGTGGAACTAGGGTTTTCTCTGTTGCTCTGATGGTTTCGGGGTACGTAGGCTTATATAGGAGGAAGAAGGGCACCGGGGGCCTTACGTGGGACCCACGAGGCAGGGGGGCACGCCCTAGGGGGGCGCGCCCCCACCCTCGTGGGCACCATGTGGCCCCTACTCCGTGGTTCTCAAGTCTCCCGTGCGTGATTTTCTCCAAAAATATCTCTCCCGAAGGTTTCATTCCGTTTGGACTCCGTTTGATATTCCTTTTCTGCAAAACCCTGAAACAGGCAAAAAACAACAATCTGGAATGGGCCTTTGGGTTAGTAGGTTAGTCCCAAAAATAATATAAAAGTGTATATCAAATCCCATTAAACATCCAAAACCTCATAAATAATAGCATGGAACAATCAAAAATTATAGATACGTTGGAGACGTATCAAGCATCCCCAAGCTTAATTCCTGCTCGTCCTCGAGTAGGTAAATGATAAAACAGAATTTTTGACATGGAATGCTAACCAACATAGTTATTCAATGTAATTCTCATAATTGTGGCATGAATGTTCAGATTTGAAAGATTCAAGACAAAAGTCTATATTGACATAAGAAATAATAATACTTCAAGCATACTAACAAAGCAATCATGTCTTCTCAAAATACTAAGGCTAAAGAAAGTTATCCCTACAAAATCATATAGTCTAGCTATGCTCCCTCTTCATCACACAAAATATTCATATCATGCACAACCCGATTTCATCCAAGCACTTGTTTTCATACTCTATTCTTTCAAACATTTCAACTTTCACGCAATACATGAGCGTGAGCCATGGACATAGCACCATGGGTGCAATAAAGAGGTGGTTGTGGAGAAGACAAAAAGGAGGGAGATAATCTCACATCGACTAGGCGTATCAACGGGCTATGGACATGCCCATCAATATATATCAATGTGAGTGAGTAGGGACTGCCATGCAACGGATGCACTAGAGCTAAATATTCATGAAAGCTCAACAAAAGAAACTAGTGGGTGTGCATCCAACTTGCTTCCTCACGAAGACCTAGGGCATTTGAGGAAGCCCATCGTTGGAATATACTAGCGAAGTTCTATAACGAAAATTCCCACTAGTATATGAAAGTGACTAAACATGAGACTCTCTATCATGAACAACATGGTGCTACTTTGAAGCACAAGTGTGGAAAAAGATAGTAGCAATTGTCCCTTTTTCTTTTCTTTTTCTTTTTATTCTTTTTTTGGCCTTTTTTTTGGGCCTTCTTTTTTGTGGACGGGCTTTATTGATTTAGCCTTTCCTCACATGGGACAATGCTCTAATAATGATGATCATCACACTTTCATTGAATTACAACTCGATACTAGAACAAGTATGACTCTATATGAATGCCCCCGGCTGTGTACCGGGATGTGCAATGAATCAAGAGTGACATGTATGAAAAAATTATGCATGGTCGCCTTGCCACAAATACGATGTCAACTACATGATCATGCATGGTAAAATGACAATATGATGCGTGTCATAAGAACGGAATGGTGGAAAGTTGCATGGAAATATATCTCGGAATGGCTATGGAAATGCCATGATAGGTAGGTATGGTGGCTGATTTGAGGAATAATATGGTGGCTGCATTGAGGAAGGATATATAGTGCGTGTATGGTACCGACGAAAGTTGCGCGATACAAGAGAGGCTAGCAATGGTGGAAGGGTGAGAGTGTGTATAATCCATGGACTCAACATTAGTCATAAAGAACTCATATACTTATTGCAAAAATCTACGAGTCACTGAAACAAAGCAATCAACGCATGCTCCTAGGGGGAGGTTGGAAGGAGTTAACCATCACGCGCCCCCGACCTCCACACAAAGGTTGACACTTTAGAAATATCTCATGCTCTAACTTTGTCACATAGCGGTTCACCATACGTGCATGCTACGGGAATCACTAACCTTAACACAAGTATTTCTCAATTTCATAATAACTCCACTAGCATGACTCTAATATCACTATCCTCATATCTCAAAACATTTATCAAGCATCCAACTTCTCATCATATTCAATGCACTTAGTGCGAAAGTTTTTACTACATTGATATTGGATGTCTATCATGTGAAGACTAGTTTTATAGCCTAAACACATTACCATGCTGTTTTAATAGACTCTCAAATGGATATAAGTGAAGCATGAGAGTTCAACAATTTATTCGTATTATCACCGCCATGCTCTAAAAGATATAAGTGAAGCACTAGAGCAAAAACTATTCAACTCAAAAGATATAAGTGAAGCACATAGAGTGTTCTAACAATTCCTAGGCCATATTTAACTATATCAAATAGGTGTGTCCAGCAAGGATAATTGTGGAAAACTAACAAGCAAATACTCAAATTATACCAGACGCTCCAAGCAAAACACATATCATGTGGCGAATAAAAATATAGCTCCAAGTATAGTTACCGATGGATGAAGACGAAAAAGGGGATGCCTTCCCGGGGCATCCCCAAGCTTAGGCTTTTGGTTGTCCTTGAATTTTACCTTGGGGTGCCATGGGCATCCCCAAGCTTAGGCTCTTGCCACTCTTTGTTCCATAGTCCATCAAAGCAATACTCAAAACTTGAAAAGTTCACAACACAAAACTTAGACAAAAATCTCGTAAGCTCATTTAGTATAAGAAAGCAAACCACTACTCAAAGATACTGAAATGAATTCATTCTTTGTTTATATTTGTGTTAAACCTACTGTATTCCAACTTCTCTATGGTTCATACCTCCCAATATTACTCATAGATGCATTGAAATAAGCAAAAAACACACGAAAAACAGAATCTGTCAAAAACAGAACAGTCTGTAGTAATCTGCAGGTTTCGCATACTTCTGTAACTCCAAAAAAATCAAACTAAATTGTTAAACGTGAGGAATTTGTCTATTAGTCATCTGCAAAAATAATCAACTAAATAGCACGCTCCAGTAAAATCGGATGACCATTCTAGCGAGCGCTAACGATTCTGTTTTTCACAGCAAGATCACATAAACTTCACACAAGTATTCCCAAAGGTTCTACTTGGCACAAACACTAAACAAAACACAAAACCACATCTAAACATAAGCTAGATGCAATATTAATTCCCTAACAGCAATAAAAACAAAAACATAAAATTGGGTTGCCTCCCAACGAGCACTATCGTTTCACGCCCCTAGCTAGGCACGATAATTCAATGATGCTCACATAAAGGACAAGGATTGAAGCACAAGGAGAGCATCATAAGACATGTGACAAACACATCTAAGTCTAAAATACTTCCTATGCATAGGCATCTTATAGGAAAACAAATTACCAAGACAAGCAAGATCTAGCATATGCAAGGAAGGAGAAAGAAACAACAACAATCTCAACATAACGAGAGGTAATTTAGTAACATGAAGATTTCTATGACCATATTTTCCTCTGTCATAATAATTGCATGTAGGGTCATAAGCAAATTCAACAATATATCTATCACATAACATATTCTCAACACGATCCACATGCATACAAAGTTGACACTCTTCCAAAATAGTGGGATTAACATTAACTAAAGTCATGACCTCTCCAAACCCACTTTTATCAAAAGTTTCATAAGATTGAACATTCTCCAAGTATGTGGGATCTAAATTTGACACTCTTCCAATCCCACTTTCAATATTAATGCAAACATTATTATCAATCTTATATTCATCATGGAGATTAAATAAATTTTCAAGATCATAAGAAGAATCACCCCAATCATGATCATTGCAACAAGTAGTGGACATAGCAATACTAGCATCCCCAAGCTTAGGGTTTTGCATATCATTAGCACAATTGACATCAATAGAATTTACAATAACATCATTGCAATCATGCTTTTTATTTAACAAGCTATCATGAATCACTTTTTCTTTCAACAATTCCTCACAATTTTCAGATTCATAAATTTCAAGCAAAACTTCATAAAGATAATCGAGTGCACGCAGCTCACTAGCAATAGGTTCAACATAATTGGATCTCTTAAAGAGATTAGCAAGTGGATGAGGATCCATACTTTAGCAAGCGAAGATGCAAGCTAATTGAGGGCACATAGCAACACAAGCAAACAAGAGGCAAGCGAACGGCAAACACACGACAGAAGAAGGGCAAATAAAACGGCAAGAGTGAAGTGGGGGAGAGGGAAACGAGAGGCAAAAAATGTAATGCGAAGGATAAGGGTTTGTGATAGGTACTTGGTTATATGACTTTTGCGTAAGCTTCCCCGGCAACGGCGCCAGAAATTCTTCTTGCTACTTCTCGAGCTTGCGTTGTATTCCCTCGAAGAGGAAAGGGAGATGCAACACAGTAGCGTAAGTATTTCCCTCAGTTTTTGAGAACCAAGGTATCAATCTAGTAGGAGACCACGTGTGAGTCCCTCGCACCAGCACAAACAAATAAGAACTTTGCAGCCAACGCGATAAGGGGTTGTCAATCCCTTTACGGTCACTTACGAAAGTGAGATCTGATAGAGATGATAGTTTGATATTTTTGGTATTTTTTTATTACAAGAACAGACAGTAAAAGCAGAAAAACTAAAGTAGATGTAAATTGATATGTTGAGAATAGTCTCGGGGGCCATAGTGTTCTCTAGTGGCTTCTCTCATGATAGCGATATTCTACGGCGGGTAAACAAATTACTTTCGAGCAATTGATAGAAAAGCGAATAATTATGAGACTATCTAGGCATGATCATTATATATAGGCATCACATCCGAGACAAGTAGACCGAAACGATTCTGCATCTACTACTATTACTCCACACATTGACCGCTATCCAGCATGCATCTAGTATATTGAGTTCATAAGAACAGAGTAACGCCTTAAGCAAGATGACATGATGTAGAGGGATAAACTCAAGCAATATGATATAAACCCCATCTTTTTATCCTCGATGGCAAGAATACAATACGTGCCTTGCTGCCCCTACTGTCACTGGGAAAGGACACCGCAAGATTGAACCCAAAGCCAAGCACTTCTCCCATTGCAAGAACTATAGATCTAGTAGGCCAAACCAAACCAATAATTCGAAGAGACTTGCAAGCATATTATAATCATACATAAAGAGTTCAGAGAAGAACCAAATATTTCTCATAGATAATCTTGATCATAAACCCACAATTCATCGGATCTCAACAAACACACCGCAAAAAGATATTACATCAAATAGATCACCTCGAATACCGAGGAGAACTTTGTATGGAGATCCAAATAGAGAGAAGAAGCCATCTAGATACTAGCTATGGACCCAAAGGTCTGTGGTAAACTACTCACAACTCATGGTGAGGCGATAATGATGATGTAGAAGCACTCCGTGGTAGATCCCCCCTCCGGCGGAGCTCCGGAATAGGCCCCAAGATGGGATCTCATGGGAACAGAAGGTTACGGTGGTGGAACTAGGGTTTTCTCTGTTGCTCTAATGGTTTCGGGGTACGTAGGCTTATATAGGAGGAAGGAGGGCACCGGGGGCCGCCCCCTCCCTCGTGGGCACCACGTGGCCCCTACTCCGTGGTTATCAAGTCTCTCGTGCGTGATTTCCTCCAAAAATATCTCTCCCGAAGGTTTCATTCCGTTTGGACTCCGTTTGATATTCCTTTTCTGCAAAACCCTGAAACAGGCAAAAAACAGCAATCTGGACTGGGCCTTTGGGTTAGTAGGTTAGTCCCAAAAATAATATAGAAGTGTATATCAAAGCCCATTAAACATCCAAAATGTCATAAATAATAGCATGGAACAATCAAAAATTATAGATACGTTTGAGACATATCAATCATGTACAAACCTAGGTCCCTCCGATGCATATATAAACCGGAGGGTTTAGTCCGTAGAGACAACAACAAAATCATAGCAATCACATAGGCTAGACTTTTAGGGTTTAGACATTACGATCTCGAGGTAGATCAACTTTTGTAACCCATATTCATCAAGGTCAATCAAGCAGTAAGTAGGGTATTACATCGATCGAGGGGGCTCGAACCTGGGTAAACATTGTGTCCCCTGCCTCCTGTTACCATGGATCCCGAAACACATAGTTCGGGACCCCCTACCCAAAATCTGCCAGTTTTGACACCGACATTGGTGCTTTCATTAAGGGTTCCACCGTGTCGTCAACTGAAGGACTAATGGCTCTCTTCGTCATCGACGATGGCGCCACCGCCGAGGGAATTTTTCTCCCCGGCCAACTTTTCGTGTTCGGCGGCTTCATGCTTTGGGCTAACACTGAAGGCCACCTTGAGTAGGTTGACAGCTATGCCCCCAGTCATCAGATCAGGTTCGGAAGCTTAAACTATGTTGCTGATGTCCGCGGAGATCCGACGGATTTGCACCCACGGCAACTGCTCCTTGCCACCACGATGAATACGACCTAGACCTATCATCGGACCCCATCCAGGGGACGACACTTGCAACGGCTCTGGACTTAGATCCAGAGCAGCTCGCTTCATCCGAGGACGGGAAGATCAACCCCGCCATGGAGATCGTAGACTTAGTGATGCTTGAGCCTCACACAGGCCCGACCTTGAGCGGGACTCTCCTCACCGGAACTCCAGACTCATCTC
Organism: Secale cereale; assembly: GCA_902687465.1. Classification (NCBI taxonomy): domain Eukaryota; kingdom Viridiplantae; phylum Streptophyta; class Magnoliopsida; order Poales; family Poaceae; genus Secale; species Secale cereale. Next base: position 580,830,692 of record LR738710.1, read on the forward strand.
TGTCTGCAAGTTCCGAACTTTCAGGATCTGCGTCTTTCGAGCTCCATCGAGCGGCTGTTACCAAACTCAGCCCTGCAGATATCCGAACACATGTCCGGCACTCGCCCTTAGACGAAGCGCTGGACTTGCTAAAATCTCTCTCCCTAGTGGAGGATTCCCAGCCGAATTATGTCCTGTTTGAACTGGGGGCTGAGGACAGGGAATTTTACTTCCCACCCACCACCCACTTGGTAGCCACGGTCGAGGACTTAACCGATCTATTAGATTACCTTCCAAGGACATTGACGGGATGGACCACGATGCCGAAGCCGATCTAAGTACAAACCCGCCTGCAACTGGGCGATGGATGGCTACTTCTACATACAATGTATACATGGTGGACACACCCAACGAAAAGTAGGGCGACGGCGATACCAATCTAGAACAGGATAAGGCCGTCGATGAACCTCCCAAGCGCCGGCGTCAGAAGCGTCTATCTCGACCCCATAAAGGGAAAGAGAGTAACATAGTCACTGAAGACGATGACGATCTGGAACAAGCCGACGATTCTGTAGAACCAGCGGTAGAGCAGGACGAATGGGAGGATGGCGAACATAGTCCAAAAGAACCACTGGCCGATCACAGCGACGCGGATGACAGCAATTATCGACCTGTCTCCGAAGAGGGCATCAACCTGGGAGATGAAGAATACATCGTCCCAAAAGAACCGCTCGAACAGAAGCGTTTTCAACAACAACTCATTGCCACGGCAAGGAGCCTGAACAAGCAGCAGCAACAGCTTAGACCCGAACAGGATATGCTCAACGACAGATGGAACGACATGCTCGATGCTGAATAACGATACGCCTATAAGGGCCAAACAAAGAGCTATCCTAAGCACAAACTGCTACCCCAATTCGACGATGAGGCCCCACCGCCAATTTGGCCGAAGTATGATCAGTCCGATCGACCGGACCGACCACCCCGTGGACGGGACAATGCGGCCAGCAACGCCGTACACAAGCCCGCACCTCCTCACCGTAAAGGCAATGACACAATGGCTCGGGGGCATAAGTACGACCTACGTCAGGACCTGAATAAAAAAGCTGGCTAGACCAGATCAATCTACGGACCAAGGGAACGTACCCACACACGGGGTGGTGGCTCTCAAGCCAAACAGACCGGTCGCATTCCAGTTCGGAGTCAACACCGACCACCAATACCGTCCGAACTACGCCACAAAATCGCAAAATACAGGGGTGCCTCACACCCTCTGTGATTCACCGATGAGGTGATTGATCGTGAATTTCCAGAAGGGTTTAAAGCCATAAACATCGAGGCGTACGATGGAACAATGGACCCAGCTGTATGGATAGAAGACTTTATTCTTCTCATACACATGGCTCGTGGAGACGATCTCCACGCCATCAAATACTTACCTCTCAAGCTGAAAGGAGTAGCTCGGCACTGGTTAAACAGCCTCATAGGAAACTCTATCGGAAGCTAGGAAGAACTTGAGGATGCTTTTCGGGCCAACTTTTAGGGGACTTATGTCCGGCCCCCAGATGCTGATGATTTAAGTCATATAATCCAGCAACCCAGGAAGTCAGCCCGTAAGCTTTGGAATTGGTTCTTAACTAAAAAGAACCAAATTGTAGACTGTCCAGACGCTGAAGCCTTAGCGGCATTTAAACACAGTGTCCGAGACGAATGGCTGGCTAGACACCTCGACCAAGATAAGCCGAGAACAATGGCAGCTTTAACTACTCTCATGGCCTGCTTTTGCGCGGGCGAGGACAGTTGGCTGGCTCGTAGTAGCAATCGTACCAGCGACCCTGGCACATCTGAAGTCAGGGACGGCAATGGCAAGCCACGACGCAATAAAAACAAGTGTCGAAACAATACTGGAAACACAAATGACATGGCGGTAAATGCCAGATTCAGTGGCTCCAGGCCCGGTCAACGGAAGAAGCCATTCAAAGGCAACAGAGATAGTCCATCTAGTTTGGACAAAATCCTAGACAGGTCCTACCAGATCCATGGCACCCTGATAAACCTGCAAATCATACCAACCATAACTGTTGGGTCTTTAAGCAGACCGGCAAGCTAAACGCCGAACACAAGGGGAAAGGACCTCAAAGCGAAGACAATGATGAACCTCGCCAATCGAACACAGGGGGGCAGAAGAAATTTCCACCGGAGGTGAAAATGGTGAACATGATCTACGTCACCCATATCCCCAAGAGGGAGCGCAAGCGTGCACTCCTGGACGTATATGCCGTCGAGCCTGTCGCCCCCAAATTTAACCCATGGTCGGCTTGTTCGATCACATTTGATCGTAGGGATCATCCAACCAGTATCCGTCACAGAGGTTCGGTGTCCTTATTGCTCGACCTCATAATTGACGGATACCATCTTACTCGAGTCCTTATGGATGGCGACATCAGTCTCAATTTGATATACCAAGATACTATCCGCAAAATGGGGATAGGCCCGTCAAAAATTAAGCCTAACATCACTACCTTTAAAGGAGTAATATCAGGCATAGAAGCCCGCTTCATGGGCTCATTAACATTGGAAGTCGTATTCGGCTCCCCCGATAACTTTCGAAGCGAAGGGTTAATCTTAGACATCGCTCTGTTTCGAAGTGGCTATCACGCACTACTCGGAAGAATGGCCTTCGCCCCTTTAATGCAGTCCTGCATTATGCCTACTTAAAGCTCAAAATTCCTAGACCACGCAGCGTCATCACGATCAATGGAAATATGGAGCGCTCCCTCCGCACGTAGGAAGACACCGCGACCCTAGCGGCCGAGGTTCAAAGCGGCTTAGTCAGGCCGAATAGTTCATCGGTCATCAAGACCACAGACACGGCTAAACGTGTCCGGTCTGCACTACAATGCGGCAGCTCAGAAGAACCTGAGTTTGATTAGCAGTTGTGCCCATGTCGACTGCCCCATAAGGTGATAGCATACATACCTCGCGTACACAATTATGCCCTTAAAATACCTTGGGCGGCGCTGGGGGCACACAGCGTATAAATAGTCCATAGTTCGTCTTAACCCTATTCGGACTCTAAAATATAACTTCTTTGTCAAAAGAACCTACATTACAGGCGGCCATCTTGATTCTCCTTCTCAAGGACATATTACCAAGGAGAAAAGGCGCAGGCGTGTATGATGACCCACAAGTATAGGGGATCTATCGTAGTCCTTTCTATAAGTAGTGTTGAACCCAACGAGGAGCAGAAGGAAATGATAAGCAGTTTTCAGTAAGGTATTTTCTGCAAGCACTGAAATTATCGGTAACAGATAGTTTTGTGATAAGATAATTGGTAACAAGTAAATAATAGTAAAAGTATATAAGGTGCAGCAAGATGGCCCAATACTTATTGTAGCAAAGGACAAGTCTGGCAAAACTCTTATATGAAGGAAAGCGCTCCCGAGGACACATGGGAATTATCCTCAAGCTAGTTTTCATCACGTTCATATGATTCACGTTCGTTACTTTGATAATTTTGTATGTTGGTGGACCGGTGCTTGGGTGCTGCCCTTACTTGGACAAGCATCCCACTTATGATTAACCTCTATTGCAAGCATCCGCAACTACAAAAGAAGTATTAAGGTAAACCTAACCATAACATGAAACATATGGATCCAAATCAGCCCCTTACGAAGCAACGCATAAACTAGGGTTTAAGCTTCTGTCACTCTAGCAACCCATCATCTACTTATTACTTCCCAATGCCTTCCTCTAGGCCCAAACAATGGTGAAGTCTCATGTAGTCGACGTTCACATGACACCACTAGAGGAAAGACAACATACATCTTATCAAAATATCAAACGAATACCAAATTCACATGACTACTTATAGCAAGACTTCTCCCATGTCCTCAGGAACAAACGTAACTACTCACAAAGCATATTCATGTTCATAATCAGAGGGGTATTAATATGCATAATGGATCTGAACATATGATCTTCCACCAAGTAAACCAACTAGCATCAACTACAAGGAGTAATCGACACTACTAACAACCTACAGGTACCAATCTGAGGTTTGGATACAAAGATTGGATACAAGAGATGAACTAGGGTTTAAGAGGAGATGGTGCTGGTGAAGATGTTGATGAAGATAACCTTCCCCAAGATGGGAGAGTTGTTGGTGATGACGATGGCGATGATTTCCCCCTCCCGGAGGGAAGTGTCCCTAGCAAAACGGCTCCGCCGGAGCCCTAGATTGGTTCCGCCAAGGTTCCGCCTCAAGACGGCGGTGCTTCGTCCCGAAAGCCTCCTTATGATTTTTTTTTCCAGGTCAAAACACCCCATATGGCATAAGATGGGCATCGGGGGGTCACCAGGTGGCCCACGAGGCAGGGGATGGCCCCCCTCTCGTACCTGTTTCGCCAGATATTTTTTATATTTTCTGAAACGGAGTTTCGTGGAGTTTCATGGCTTTTTGCGTTGTGCAGAATAGGTCTCCAATGTTTGCTCCTTTTCTAGCCCAGAATTTCCAGCTGCCGGCATTCTCCCTCTTCATGTAAACATTGTAAAATAAGATAGAAAAGGCACAAGTATTGTGACATAATGTGTAATAACAACCCATAGTGCAATAAATATCAACATAAAAGCATGATGCAAAATGGACGTATCAACTCCCCCAAGCTTAGACCTCGCTTGTCCTCAAGCGAAAGCCGATATCGGAAAATATGTCCACATGTTTAGATATAGAGGTGTCGATAAAATAAAATACAGACATGAAGGCATCATGATCAATCCTATAACAGCAACATATATATATTGTCATATGACTCTTACGCTAAAGTAACAATCTATTCACAATGTCAAGTATGAATTAGAAACTTCATTGAGAACTAACAAACTATGATCTCAGTCATTGAAGCAATTGCAATTTGTCGTAACATCGGAAAGAGTCAAAATAAGATCTTTTCACCAAGTCCACATACTCAACTATCATTTAGTCTTTCACAATTGCTCACACTCATGCAATACTTATGGGTATGGAGTTTTTAATCGGACACATAGAAAGATAGGGGCTTATAGTGTTGCCTCCCAACCTTTTACCTCAAGGGTAATGTCAACTGTAATAGATCATGATAACTTACATCCAAGTAGGTATATATGTCAGGATCTTTCCAACACAATGTGCTTGCCAAAGGATAAAATGTAAAAAGGAAAGGTGAAGATCACCATGACTCTTATAAGGTAGGAATAATAGATAGGCCCTTCGCAGAGGGAAGCAGAGGTTGTCATGTGCTTTTATGGTTGGGTGTACAAAATCTTAGCGCAAAAGAACGTCGCTTTATATTGCCACTTGTGATACAGACCTTTATTATGCAGTCCGTCGCTTTTATTGCTTCCATATCACAAGATCGTATAAAGTTTATTTCCTCCACACTAATAGATCATACATATTTTAGAGAGTTGCAACAATGACAACTTACTTGAAGGATCTTACTCAATCCATAGGTAGGTATGGTGGACTCTCATGGCAAAACTAGGTTTAAGGATGTATGGAAGCACAAGTAGTATCTCTACTTGGCGCAAGAAGTTTTGGCTAGCATAAGGGGGAAAGGCAAGCTCAACATGTTGGATGATCCATGACAATATACTTTATTTCGGATATAAGAAGACATAACCCATTATGTTGTCTTCCTTGTCCAACATCAACTCTTTAGCATGTCATATTTTAATGAGTGCTCACAATCATAAAAGATGTCCAAGATAGTATATTTGTATGTGAAAACCTCTCTTTCTTTATTGCTTCCTATTAATTGCAACGATGACCAAAACTTTGTTTGTCAACTCTCAACAACTTTTATTCATCATACTCTTTATATGTGAAGTCATTACTTTCCATAAGATCAATATGATCTCTTGGTACTTTTTATATTTTCTTTTATTCTCTCATGATCATAGCGAGAAAATCAAGCCCTTGACTCAAAATTAATCTTTATTATATATATAGCTCACGGACTCAATTACGAAGATAAGGATCATAAAGCAAAGCTCACGACTAGATCATACTAGACTTTATTCTACTAAATCAAGATATTACCAAAAGGATTGAACTAAGAAAACGGTAAAGATAGGAGTGTGATGGTGATACGATATCGTGGCACCTCCCCCAAGCTTGGCAGTTGCCAGGGAAGTGCCCATACCCATGTGATTACTTCTCCGTCTTTGAAGGTGTTGATGATGGGGTTGTTGACGGGGTATGTTTCTTCCTCAATTTGCGCTTGAGGATAGAATTTTGCTCCCTTAGGTCATCGATCTCCTGCTCAAGGCTAAATATCTTTTTGCATAGTTCGGGCTTGTTTTCCTGCAAGAGGCAAAAAGGGATAAACTCGATCTTAGGCTTCTTTGTTCTATTGGGGATGCTTGAATTTCTGAACTCCACATGCATGTCCCCGGGTTGAGGTAATGGGGCTTCGTCTTCCTCTGAGCTCGTCTCCTCCTTTCTCCTAGGATCATAGTCTTCTTCTTCCGTGGTCCATCCACAATGATCCAAGTCCTCGTAGACCGTAGGGTCTGCAAGATAATCTGCCACATAGCTTTTCCTTCTGAATCCTGGGATGACATGTTGCTAAAATCTACGATAGAAACATCTCGGAACAAGAACAGGGGATTTTGGCGTGGTGCGGTGGTCAAAACCTTCGGGGGAATATATAATGAATTTTTACCGACCAAAAGAAGTGCAAGAAAACGGAGTCCGGGAGGCACACGAGGTCCCACGAGGTAGGGGGCGTGCCCAGGGGGGTAGGGCGCACCCTACACCCTCGTGGATGCCTCGTGTCCTTTTCGGACTGCCTCTTATTTTTTTTATTTTTCTAAATATTCCAAAACGGAGAAAAATTGCCATTAGAACTGTTTTGGAGTCGGTTTACTTACCGTACCACATACATCTTCCTTTTCGGAGTCTGAATCATTCTGGTATGTATTCCTCTGGGGTTACGGTTTTAATAACATTGGTTTCAACATTTATAGGATTACCTGAGGTATAATGTTTGATTCTTTGACCGTTCACCACCTTCGGATTTGTGCCTTCGAAGTTGTTGATTTTTATGGCACCAAAATGATAGACCTCCTCGATAACATAAGGACCTTCCCATTTAGAGAGAAGTTTTCCTACATAAATTCTTAAATGAGAGTTGTATAGCAAGACATAATCACCTACATTAAACTCGCGCTTTTGTATCCTTTTGTCATGCCATCTTGTAACCTTTTCTTTAAACAGTTTGGCATTCTCATAAGCCTGGGTTCTCCATTCATCAAGTGAGCTGATGTCAAATAACCTCTTCTCACTGGCAAGTTTGAAATCATAATTGAGCTCTTTAATAGCCCAATATGCCTTATGTTCTACTTCAAGAGGTAAGTAGCATGCTTTTCCATTCCACTTACCAAAGGCGCTTCACTCCCCGGCAACAGCGCCAGAAAAGAGTCTTGATGACCCACAAGTGTAGGGGCTCTATCGTAGTCCTTACGATTAGTAAGAGTGTTGAACCCAACAAGGAGCAGAAGGAAATCATAGGCAATTTTCAGTAAGGTATTTTCTGCAAGCACTGAAATTATCGGTAACAGATAGTTTTGTGATAAGATAATTGGTAGCAAGTAAATAATAGTAAAAGTAAATAAGGTGCAGCAAGATGGCCCAATCCTTTTTTTAGCAAAGGACAAGCCTGGACAAACTCTTATATGAAGGAAAGCGCTCTCGAGGACACATGGGAATTATCGTCAAGCTAGTTTTCATCACGTTCATATGATTCGCGTTCGTTACTTTGATAATTTGGTATGTGGGTGGACTGGTGCTTGGGTGCTGCCCTTACTTGGACAAGCATCCCACTTATGATTAACCTCTATTGCAAGCATCCGCAACTACAAAAGAATTATTAAGGTAAACCTAACCATAGCATGAAACATATGGATCCAAATCAGCCCCTTACGAAGCAACGCATAAACTAGGGTTTAAGCTTCTGTCACTCTAGCAACCCATCATCTACTTATTACTTCCCAATGCCTTCCTCTAGGACCAAACAATGGTGAAGTGTCATGTAGTCCACGTTCACATGAAACCACTAGAGGAAAGACAACATACATCTTATCAAAATATCGAACAAATATCAAATTCACATGACTACTTATAGCAAGACTTCTCCCATGTCCTCAGGAACAAACGTAACTACTCACAAAGCATATTCATGTTCATAATCAGAGGGGTATTAATATGCATAATGGATCTGATCATATGATCTTCCACCAAGTAAACCAACTAGCATCAACTACAAGTAGTAATCAACACTATTAGCAACCTACATGTACCAATTTGAGGTTTTGATACAAAGATTCGATACAAGAGATGAACTATGGTTTGAGAGGAGATGGTGCTGGTGAAGATGTTGATGAAGATAACCCTCCCCAAGATGGGAGAGTTGTTGGTGATGACAATGGCGATGATTTCCCTCCCGGAGGGAAGTGTCCCCAGCAGAATGGCTCCGCCGGAGCCCTAGATTGGTTCCACCAAGGTTCCACCTCGAGAGGGCGGCGCTTCGTCCCGAAAGCCTCCTTACGATTTTTTCCAGGTCAAAACACCCCATATAGCAGAAGATGGGCATCGGGGGGTCACCAGGTGGCCCACGAGGCAGGGGGTGGACCCCCTCTCGTACCTCTTTCGCCAAATATTTTTTATATCTTGTGAAATGGAGTTTCGTGGAGTTTCAGAGCTTTTTGCGTTGTGCATAATAGGTCTCCAATGTTTGCTCTTTTTCTAGCCCAGAATTCCGGCGGCCGGCATTCTCCCTCTTCATGTAAACGTTGTAAAATAAGAGAGAAAAGGCATAAGTATTGTGACATAATGTGTAATAACAGCCCATAGTGCAATAAATATCAACATAAAAGCATGATGCAAAATGGACGTATCAGTATAGCAGGGCCCCGTGTTGAAATTTCTTTCTTTTAGATTCAGGCTCTGCGTAAACCTTGTTTCTCTTTCCCTGTTTTTCTTTTTGGCATGTCAAATGCCCAAGGCTGTTATCGGCGTCATCTGTAACCCCACGGCTCACCGTATTAAATAGGATATAAAAGAAGTAGTTTGTTTCCAGTTCGCTTGGAGTTTTTCTATTTTTACCACATGTATTCTCCACCCCAAGTCAGTTCACCGCACATGCCTTAATACCTGGACTTAACACCAGGAGTTGTACCCAGCCTGGCATGCCTCCAAAAATGCCCGAACACCTATAGGGAACTGTTCGGCGCCGCAGATATTGCATTATATGCATTGGCTCCGAATCATGTCTTTGGTCTACAGTTGGGTTGCCCGACTCCTGTGCTTGCCACCTTACGTTCCGCTTTGTTCGGCTAAGGTAGTAAAGGGAGAACTACTGTGATTGTACTTCTGGTTCGTCCGGTTAAGTACCTTAGTAGAGAAAGCCGAAAACTGACTGTCATGATGAGGCGAGAGTCGGTCAAGTGATCCGGTGACCTAGTGTTATACTACGATCGATAGCGATCCACTCTGTGTTATACATGAAGGAAATATGACCTAGAGGCAATAATAAAATTGTTATTTGTATTTCCTTATATCATGATAAATTTTTATTATTCATGCTAGAATTTTATTAACTGGAAACTTAGTACATGTGTGAATACATAGACAAAATAGAGTGTCCCTAGTATGCCTCTACTAGATTAGCTCATTGATCAAAGATGGTTATGTTTCCTAACCATAGACATGAGTTGCCATTTGATCTACCAGATCACATCATTAGGAGAATGATGTGATGGACAAGACCCATCCGTTAGCTTAGCACTATAATCATTTAGTTTTACTGCTATTGCTTTCTTCATGACTTATACATGTTCCTCTGACTATGAGATTATGCAACTCCCCAATACCGGAGGAACACCTTGTGTGCTATCAAACTTCACAACGTAACTGGGTGATTATAAAGATGCTCCCCGGGTGTCTCCAAAAGTGTTTTGTGGTGTTGGCACATATCAAGAATAGGATTTCTCACTCTGAGTGTCGTAGAGGAATCTCTGGGGCCTCTCGGTAATACACATCATAATAAGCCTTGCAAGCAAATGAGTAATGAGTTAGTCACGAGATGATGTATCACGGAACGAGTTAAGAGACTTGCCGACAATTAGATTGAACTAGGTATGATGATACCGATGATCGAATCTCGGGCAAGTAACATACCGATCACAAAGGGAACAACGTATGTTGTTATGTCGTTCGACCGATAAAGATCTTCGTAGAATATGTAGTAGCCAATATGGGCATCCATGTTCTGCTATTGGTTATTGACCGAAGAGATGTCTTGATCATGTCTACATAGTTCTCGAACCCGTAGGGTCCGCACGCTTAAAAGTTCGTTGATGATATAGTATTTAATGAGTTATGTATGTTGGTGACCGAATGTTATTCAGAGTCCCGGATGTGATCACGGACATGACAAGGAACTCCGGAATTGTCTGGAGATAAAGATTGATATATGGGATAATAGTGTTTGACCTTCGGAAGGGTTTCGGAATTCACCGGAAGGGGTTCCGGATGTTTCTCAAAATGTTTGGGTACTAGAACACTTTTTTGGGCCAAAGGGGAAAACCCACAAGGTTTTTGGAAAGCGCAAAAGGAAGTTTTGCGGAGTCCAGGGGCTAGACGCCAGGTTCCCTGGCGTCTGGGTCCAGATGCCGGGAACCCTCGCGTCTGGCCCTGGAGTCCGAGAAGGACTCTTGCCTTTCGGGTGAAACCGACTTTGTGGAGGCTTTTACTCCAAGTTTCGACCCCCAAGGCTCAACATATAAATAGAGGGGTAGGGCTAGCACCCAAGACACATCAAGATACACCAAGCCGTGTGCCGGCAACCCCGACCCTCTAGTTTATCCTCCATCTAGTTTCTGTAAGTGCTTGGCGAAGCCCTGTAGAGATTGTTCTTCATCAACAACCGTCACCACGCCGTCGTGCTGCCGGAACTCATCTACTACTTCGCCCGTCTTGCTGGATCAAGAAGGCCAGGACGTCATCGAGCTAAACGTGTGCTGAACGCGGAGGTGCCGTATGTTCGGTACTAGATCGGGACGGATCATGAAGGTGTACGACTACATCAACCGCGTTGATAAACACTTCCGCTTTGCGATCTTCAAGGGTATGAGGATTTACTCCCCCTCTCATTGCTATGCATCTCCTAGATAGATCTTGCATGATCGTAGGATTTTTTTTGAAATACTACGTTCCCCAACAGTGGTATCAGAGCCAGGTCTATGCGTAGATGATATGCATGAGTAGAACACAATGAGTTGTGGGTGATAATAGTCATACTGCTTACCAGCATGTCATACTTTGATTCGGCGGTATTGTGATATGAAGCGGCCCGGACCGACATTACGCATACGCTTACATGAGACTGGTTTCACCATTACGAGCACTCGTTGCTTAAAGGTGACCGACGGGTGTCTGTCTCTCTCACTTTAGTTGAATCGGGTGTGTCTACGCCCGGTCCTTGCGAAGGTTAAAACAACACACTTGACAAAAAATCGTTGTGGTTTTGTATGCGTAGGTAAGAACGGTTCTTGCTAAGCCCGTAGCAGCCACGTAAAACTTGCAACAACAAAGTAGAGGACATCTAACTTGTTTTTGCAGGGCATGTTGTGATGTGATATGGTCTAGACGTGATGCATTATACGTTATTCTATGAGATGATCATGTTTTGGCAACCGGCAGGAGCCTTATGGTTGTCTCTTTATTGTATGAATTGTGAAGGCCATGTAATTGCTTTACTTTATCACTATGAGTTAGCGATAATAGTAGTAGCAATAGTTCGCGAGATGACCACGACGCTATGATGAAGATCATGGTGTCTAGCCGGTGACGATGGAGATCATGACGATGCTTTGGAGATGGAGATCAAAAGCACAAGATGATGATGCCCATATCATGTCACATATTTTGATTGCATGTGATGTTTATCTTATTATGCATCTTTTTTTGCTTAAGTACGGCGGTATCATTATAATATGATCCCTTCCAAAATTTCAAGGTACAAGTGTTCTCCTGAGTATGCACCATTGCAAAAGTTTGTTGTGCCGAGACACCACGTGATGATCGGGAGTGATAAGCTCTACATTCAAATACAACAGGTGTAAGACAGTTTTGCACATGCAGAATACTCGTGTTAAATTTGATGAGCCTCACATGTACAGACATGGCTTCGGAACAATGGAGACCGAAAGGTCGACCGTGAATCATATAGTAGATATGATCAACATAAGATGTTCAGCATTGAAAACTACTCGATGTCACGTGATGATCAGACATGGTTTAGTTGATTTGGATCACGTGATCATTTAGAAGACTAGAAGTATGTCTATCTAAGTGGGAGTTCTTTAGTAATATGATTAACTGAACTTTAATTTATCATGAACTTAGTCCTGATAGTTTTTGCATATCTATGTTGTTGTAGATCAATGGCATGTGCTACTGTTCCCTTGCATTTTAATGCGTTCCTAGAGAAAGCTAAGTTGAAAGATGATGGTAGCAACTACATGGAATGGGTCCGTAACTTGAGGATTATCCTCATTGCTGCACAGAAGAATTACGTCCTGGAAGCACCGCTAGGTGACATGCCTACTGCAGGAGCAACTCCGGACGTTATGAACGTCTCGCAAGCTCGTTCTGATGACTACTCAATAGTTCAGTGTGCCATGCTTTACGGCTTAGAATCGGGACTTCAACGATGTTTTGAACGTCATGGAGCATATGAGATGTTCCAAGAGTTGAAGTTATGTCAGGACCCCGATCCTAAGTCACACTGATCTAGCTTGTAACACGTCATATCACTTTGCGGCCTCACGCACGGTATCCCCACGGGTGCCACCTTACCTGGCCCGGGACCGTTTGCGCATTTTGGCACACGTATATGACAGTGTCGCTAGCATCCACATGACAGAGAACCTGGGCCGACATGGCTAGTTATAAACCAAAAGTGGCACTAAATTACAGAGACAGGCATTCATGACCCAGCAACGAACGTGTCGGTCATCAACGTATGAACCCAAGTCGTAGCAAGCTACATGGACTTAAAGGAACAACGCGTGACATTTCCCCTAAGGGACAGACATAGGAACGAAGAAGGACACATGCCAGCCAGCCTACGTGTTCTGAGCAGTAGCAAGCTACCAAGGCTCATTGGAAGCACTAGGAGGCATTTCCCTGTAAGATAGGCTACCAAAGGTAAACAACTAGGTGTCGGATCCCACACATACCAAGCATTTCAATCATACACACAATATGCTCAATATGTGCAAATACAACATTGCATCATAACAGAACTCTATGACTCAAAGTACTTTATTTAAGAGGCTCCAAGAGCCATACATAACATATCCATACAGATAGGGGTCACATGACCCAACACTCAAGTCATACAGTCATACAAGCACAAGCGGAAGCTAACATGTCTGAGTATAGACAACTTGGAAAATAAAACAGGCTTGGTGTAGCCTGACTATCTACAAGGCCCTTCACAAGCTCCAGATCTCCGTCTGGGTAGCAAGCTACTCGTCGACGTCAACGTCTATGTAGAACCCATCAGAAGGGGCAGGGTTCTCCTCTGCAACAGTTATTAAGCAAACATGAGTACAAAGGTACTCAGCAAGTCTTACAACAGAACCTATCATACATGCAACATTATCAAAAGGGGTAGTGGAGTTCATAGCAGAAAGCCAGCTTTGACTCTTGGCTAACCTATATTACGACTCTCAACAGATTGCAAGATAATACTACGTACACGAGTCCTCTACTCACCACAACAATACACCACCGAGGATCCTCTTCCGTCATCCTACGGAAGGGCCATCCACGGCACTCACACTTGTCTTGAGGCTTTTAGTAGTATCCATCAACTTGTCTATGAACTGTAAGAGTAACCAAGTAGTCCGTACCGCGAACAACGGCTATTCGAATAGATTGGTAACCCTGCAGGGGTGTACTTCTTCACACACGCTTCCGCCACTTATCGCCGTTTACTCGACATGTACTCGACAACCTTTAAGCGGAAGCCCAGCGAGGGTGTCGGCCACGACCTGACTAACTACACAAGTCTCTCGTCCAGGTTTATCGCCTATTTGGGTTCCATCCGTGGGGAGATCCGGCCGGGGTGTCGCTCACGGCCCCAAACGATGTGTACAGGGTTCCCGAGTCACCAAATGGGCAACCGTTACACCGTGCCACGTACCTGTCGCATCACAGCCCACCCCGAGGGTCAGCGCTGTGCATGACCACCAGTAAACTACAAACACCAGAAACTAGTTGCAACTCCTGGATAGAGAACAATGGCAGTTAATAAGTCGAGAGGGCTTGGAGCACCCGGAGCCCAATGCGTGGTAGTAACTGTAACTTGAATCACACATACAGATCTCGGGTCCTATGGATGGTTCCAATGAAACAACCCACCACGTACTCCTACATGGCCTTTCATCGATACCTTTACCAAACATGTTCCACACTTCCCTCTCTTTACCGAGTATGATCATTTCACTCTGATCCATCACCCAGATGAACCAGACCTGACACAACTCTAAGCATAGCGGGCAACATAAACAAATAGCATGGTGGATCACACATCACATGGCTCAATCAACTCCTACACATGCTAGTGGGTTTCAACTATTTACTGTGGCAATGATAGGTCATGCAAGGGAATAGGGTTCAACTACCGTAGTAAGTAGCAGTTCACACGCTGTTGCCTTAATGCAGTAAAAGAGAGCACGAGCGAGAAGATGGGTTTGTATTGGAATGATCAATGATTGCTTGCCTGACAGAGTGGTTGTCGGGTACTGCTCTTCAGTTGGATACGTAGAAGTATCCTCGGGAGCAGGACCTAACATGGAGAACATCGGCGATACAATCAAAAGCAAACAGATGCAACAATATGATGCATGCTCATGATATGGCAAGATGCATGTGTTTTGGGCTAATGCATCTATAACAGAAGGGTTTGAGCCCATTTGAATCAAAGATTCAAATTGAAACCCAAACTATTATTTATTTAAGTGCATTATCATGTTTTAATGTATACAGCAAGGTTAACTTGCTCAAACATGCATGAAACTAGTGCCATTGGAAAGATTGGATTTTTCTGATCAATTTTCATATGTAAATCTTTTCCATCTGAGCTACTGTTGAATTTATATGATTTTTTGAAGTTCAAAGAATTTTCTGGAATTTCCTGAATTGTTTTTAAATCAAATAATCCCAGAAAATCCTTTACTGCGTCAGCATGACATCATGATGAGGTCAGCATGTCAACAGACCTGATCCAATCAAACCTGACTGGTGGGTCCCTCATGTCAGCGTCTCTCGGGCTAATCCCGGTCAAAACTGGAGTTGACTGGATTTGACTAAGCGATGGGGCCCATTGTCAGTGGCTGTGGTGGTTACACTAATCACCATTAGCTCCTAATTAACAGGCCACGTCAGCCTGCCAGAGTTTGGCCGGCGGCGACCATTTCGCACGGCGGTGACACGCCGGAATCTCTGTTCCGGCGACCATTTGTCGCGCGGATGGGTTCTAAGTGCTCCTGGTGATGCACCGCATCCAACGGTTCCACTGGTTGGTCGATTGGTCGCCGGAATTGACGGCGACGAGCTCGTCCGCGGCGGCGCTCGCACGGAGTTGGCCGGAACGGCGTTGTGGTGCATGGGAGGAGGAGTTAGGGGTGGCGTTAGCTTGCTGGGGGGCTACTGGTCCTAGTGGCGTGCTCGGCTGCGAGGCGCAGCGCCTGTGGCCACGGCGGTGAGTTGGTCGGCGGCGGTGAGCTTCGGTCAGCAAGGGGGCGGCGGCTACAAGGCGTAATCGAGCCTGGGGAGAGGGGGTTTCGAAGCGTGAGCTCACAGCGGTCGCAGAGGGCGTCGAAGCGAGCTCGGGGAAGGTCGGACGGCGACGTACAGGCGGCGGTGATCTCCGGTGCCGAAGGTTGAAGACGACGGCGGGGATGGCGTTGCAAGGCTTCTGGCGTCATGTGCGTCGGTGGGGAGCTCCAGGACGATGCGGCAGAGCTAATGGGTGCGTCAGGGAGGTGAGGGGGTGGCTTAGGGCGCGGTGGCAGTGATCAGCGGCGACGAGCTCGCTCGGTGGAGCTCGGCGGAGGGGAGAGAGGAGGGGGAAGACACGGGGGAGAGTGAGAGAGGCGCCAGGGGGGTGCGTGGCGTCGCCTAGGGGCGTCCAGGGCGTCGGGGGAGTAGCCAGGCAGGCAGGAGGTGGCCGGCGCGTCGGCAGCGCTCGCCACCAAGCTGCTTCGTGCGCTGGCACGGGGTAGAAGACGGGCATGCCCCTGGTGGGCTGGGCCGTTTGGGCTAGGCAGGTAAGTGGGCCTCAGGTAAAACTCTGCTTCTTCCTTTTTTCTATTTTCTTTCTGTTTCATTTCTTTTGCAACTTTGTGGCTTTTCTAAAAATGCATAGGCACTTTCAAAGATCACCAAACTGCTCATGCCCACTGTTTAGTATATAACCAACATGGAACATTTCAGTTTAGGATTATTTGGGCACATAAAATATTTTATAGCATTTAAATGCCCAAATGCAAATACCATATGATTTAATCCAGAGACCTTTGGATGTCCTAGAAAATTGTGCACCATTTTTGGCACCGGTTTAAGACCAAGGCAAAAATGATGAACATTTTTTAAGGGCATTTTGGGTACATTGAATTTTTTTTATCAAACCCTAGTTGTTAGAAGAGGGGTGCTGGGGTTTCTGTCATTCCCATTTCAAGTTTCTGTGGAAAGTAAACATGATGCACACTCTAGCTAGTCCTAATGCAAGCACTGACTAGGGATGTGACAACTCACCCCCACTCAAAAGAATCGTGTCCCGAGATTCGGGTTCCTCCGGAAAGAGGGTGGGGTACTCAAGTCGAAGACGATCCTCCCTTTCCCAAGTAGCTTCACTCTCGGAATGATGTGACCATTGAACCTTGAGAAACTTGATATTACGACGTCGGGTGGTATGCTCGGTTTGATCAAGAATACGAACGGGGTATTCTCATATGTGAGATTATCCTGGAGATCAAGCATTTCGTGGTCCACTCCGCGGATAGGATCCGAGAAACAACGCCTGAGTTGAGATACGTGGAAGACATCATGAACTCTAGAAAGGTGCGGAGGTAGTTCCAATTGGTAGGCAACTTCTCCCCGTTTGGCAAGAATGCGAAAAGGACCGATGTAACGAGGAGCCAATTTGCCTTTGATACCGAGGCGATGGGTTCCCTTAAGAGGAGTAACCCGAAGGTAAGCCTTATCGCCGACTTCAAAAGTCACAGCCTTGTGATGACTATCATATTGGCTCTTCTGGCGAGACTGGGCTGTTTTCAATTTCTCACGGACGATGCGAACTTGCTCTTCGGCTTCCTGGATCATATCCGGACCAAAGAATTGTCTTTCCCTGGTTTCTGACAAGTTAAGAGGTGTTCGACATCTTCATCCATATAGAACTTCGAAGGTAGCTTTGCCCAAGCTGGCTTGATAACTATTGTTATAAGCGAATTCGGCAAATGGAAGACACTTCTCCCAATCCATACCGAAAGAGATGATGGAGGCTCGAAGCATATCTTCCAGAATTTGATTGACTCATTCCACTTGACCACTTGACTGAGGATGAAAGGCGGTGCTGAAAGAGAGATGAGTCCCCATAGCATTGTGGAAACTTTCCCAAAATCGTGAAGTGAAAAGACTTCGACGGTCTGAGTTAATCTCCAACGGCACACCATGAAGTGATACTATCCGAGAGATATAAAAGTCTGCTAGCTGGCTAGCGGTTATACTCTCTCGAACAGGCAGGAAGTGGGCTACTTTGGAGAGGCGGTCGATAACGACGAAGATAACATTATTCCCTTTCCTGGTCCTGGGAAACCCGGTAATGAAGTCCATACCGATCTTGTCCCATTTCCATTCAGGAATAGCTAAAGGTTGAAGGGTGACAGCAGGCCGTTGATGCTCTGCTTTGACTCGACGACAAACGTCGCAGTTAGCAATGAATTGAGCGATTTCTCTCTTCATCCTAGTCCACCAGAACGTCTGACGTAGGTCCTGATACATTTTGGTACTACCGGGATGAATCGTGAGAGGAGATTCATGAGCCTCCTTAAGGATTATCTGCCGTAGATGTTGGTTCTTGGGAACCACTAAACAGTTCTCGAAGGAAACAACACCTCTGTTATCGATGGATAAACAACCTGCAACTCCTTTGTGAATGTTTCTCTTAATTCGGGAAATCCTTGTATCTTGCTTCTGGGCAGCTATGATTTGATCCGTAAGGGTAGGTTTTGCCACCAAAGTGGAAAGGAATCCTCGAGGAACGATGTGAAGATTAAGCTTACGAAATTCCTCGTGGAGAAGTGGTTGCCCTTGTTGTAACATCAAGTTGTTACAATATGACTTACGACTTAGTGCGTCAGCCATGACATTGGCCTTCCCAGGGGTGTAAGTGATTCCTAAGTCGTAATCTGTGAGCAACTCAACCCAACGTCTTTGCCTGAGATTCAAATCCGGTTGGGTGAAGATGTATTTCAGACTTTGGTGATCGGTGAAGATTTCACAGCGATTACCAAGAAGGTAATGTCGCCATGTTTTGAGTGCGTGGACTACAGCTGCAAGCTCTAGATCATGTGTAGGATAGTTATCCTCATGTGGACGCAACTGTCGAGATGCGTATGCGATAACTTGACGATCTTGCATGAGTATGCAACCTAGTCCCTGTCGCGAGGCGTCGCAGTAGATAATAAAATCCTTAGAAAAGTCTGGTGGTACCAGTACGGGCACAGATGTCAGGCGTCTTTTCAGTTCCTAAAAGCTAGACTCGCACTATGGGGTCCACTCAAACTTTTTATCTTTCTTGAGGAGTTCAATTAGAGGTTTAGCAACCTTGGAGAAATTCTCGACGAAGCGTCGGCAATAGCTCGCTAAGCCAAGGAAACTCCTAACTTGCTTGACCGATTCAGGGGGAGTCCAATCAAGGACGGCTTGAACTCGCTCGGGATTGACGGCAATACCCTTGCCAGAGATCACATGGCCTAGATAGGTCACTTCCAGCAACCAGAATTCACATTTAGGGAATTTGGCATAAAGGCGGTGCTCTCGAAGTTCGTCAATACCAGCCTTAGATGCTCGGCATGATCTTTCTTGTTCTTGGAGTAGATGAGTATATCATCGAGGTATACTACGACGAATTTATCCAAGTACTCCATGAATATAGATTTCATTAGCCGAGAGAAAGTGGCTGGGGCATTGGTTAACCTGAAGGACATGACGGTGTACTCGTATTGACCATAACGGGTAGCAAAAGCCGTCTTGGGAATGTCCCAGTTCTTGATTTTTATTTAATGGTAGCCCAACCTCAAATCCATTTTGGAAAAGACTGAGGATCCAGCGAGCTGATCATACAGGTCGTTGATCCTGGGGAGCGGATACTTGTTCTTTATGGTGACCAGATTGACAGGTCGGCAATCTACAACCATCCGTTCCGTTCCATCCTTCTTCTTGACGAAGAGGACGGGACAAGCCCAAGGGGAAGAACTAGGACGGATGAAACCCTTTTTCAAGGACTCGTCGAGTTGTTTCTTAAGCTCAGCTAATTCTAGGGGTGCCATCTTATAAGGTCTCCTAGAGATTGGGACAGTTCCAGGAATATGATCTATCACGAACTCGACATCTCTGTCAGGTGGAACACCTGGCAGTTCTTCTGGAAAAACATCTGGAAAGTCACGGACTACCGGAATATCTTCGAGTTCTGGTAGAGGGCTGGCATTAAGGGAGTAGAGCTGACGCTCAGCCATTCGGGTCAAGACATTGACTGTCTTGCCGGATGGGTGTGTAAGTTGAACGGTCCTAGTGTAGCAATCAATCTTGGCGTAATGAGTTGTCATCCAGTCCATACCCAAGATGATGTTTATGTCCGAGGACTTGAGAGCGATTAGTGATGCAAGGAAAACAAGTCTATCGACAAGAATTTCATTTCCATGGCTTACCCTAGAGGTTTGCCACTTTGAACTAGGAGTTCGAATAACCATGGAAGTAGGCATGTCGCAAAAAGTCATGTTGTGCATTCGAGCATAGCTCTCAGATATGAACGAATGAGATGCTCCAGTATCGAAAAGAACAGATGCCGGATGGCAGTTAACGATAAGCGTACCAAGGACGACGTTAGGATCCTCATAAGTTTCCTCAGCAGAGACATAGTTGACATGACCACGTGCAGTGGAGATTGGCTTGACATAATTCACCTTGCCGGTTGGCTCACCACGGCCAACGGGCTTTCCTGGCTGGTTCTGGGGACACTCACGCATGTAGTGCCCCAGTTCTCCATACTTGAAGCATGTCATAGTGCCAGTGCGTGGAGAAAAGTTGGTAGGTGGTCCTCCATAAGTCTTGGCAGGTGCATACTGTTGAGTTGGGCGAGGCGCCTCATAGGATGGCCTTGGTGTGTACTTGGGTGGCAGAGCAATGTTAGGAACCCACACACGGCGCTTGTGAGAGCTAGAGACGGATGAGGAACCAAAGTCACGAGGATGCTTGTGTGTGGCTTCGAAATCAGTCTGGCTCGTCTCAGCACTGATAACTTTGTTCACCAACTTCTAGAAGGAGGTGCACTCGTGCAGACGTAGATCTCGGCGAAGTTCAGGGCTGAGGCCCTTACGGAACCTCGCCTGCTTCTTGGCATCGGTGGATACTTCCTCAGGTGCATAGCGTGCCAAGTTGCCAAACTCGCGACTATAGCCATCCACGGTTAACCGGCCCAGGGTGAAATTGCAGAATTCGTCCCGCTTGCGATCCATGAGACCTTCCGGAATGTGATGTTCACGGAATGCCTCACTGAACTCAGCCCAAGTAGTGATTTGGCCAACGGGACGAATAGCCTCAAAGTTTTCCCACCATAGACTGGCAGGGCCCTCAAGATGGTAGGCGGCGTAGATAACCTTGTCAGCTTCGGCCACACGGGCAGAGTGTAGCTTGTGGGTGATACTACGAAGCCAGTCATCCGCATCCAGAGGTTCACTGGAGTGATGGAACTTCGGTGGGAACATCTTGATAAAGTCATTGATTGACACCACGTCATTCCTCTGACGAAACCCAGTGTTCTGCTCTATGCGTTCCAGCACACGGTTGGTCTCTCTCTTGTTCCGTTCTGCCTCGAGCATAACTTCAGCCAAGGAGGGTGGCTCGGGCAGATTCTCATCTCTAGCCCCACTAGCCTCACCTTGCTCCTGAGTAGCAGGAGTGCTGCGAGTGTTGACCATCCTAGGAAAACAAAACAACGGTTTAGACAGGGATGGCAAAAACTTGACATAGGAGTGCAGAATGTAATGGATGACGCGGAATGCAGAGATGTTCATCCATACGACATGGTAATATAGAAACTGCCATATATACACCAGTGGTCATACACACCATACATAGTTTAGTACAAGCCAAGGCTAAGGTACAACTACGGTGAAAGACGATACATCTCATCAGAGGCATTCTAAGCTCCTATACATTATTTAACTACACCTCCGGGACTCAGTACTAGCTAAGTCATATTCCACAAGACACGCAGGACTGTGGAGATACAACTACTATGATACTACTACTGCCACGGTCTAGCTCAGACATTCCCGTAGTAATCTTCGTAAAGATTACCACCGTAGCCTGGAAGCGGAACAGATGGATCTTGAAACTCTCGAGCACTCGAAGGCTGTGGACCATAGGGACATGGATGTGGCCTCGGGCCTGATGCTGGTGGTAACCGACGCCCACGTGGAGGTGTAATAGCCCCAACGTCACGCCAATCCATACGATCAGGCAGACGAGTCTGCACGGGGTACAAATCCCGCATATCCAGATATCCGGCGTGCACAGGAGGTGCAAGCCATGTCAAAGTAGTCTAGTGGGCGGCTCGAGTGTTATACAGCTCCATCCGGAGGGCACAGACCTCACGGTCCCTATCCTCCAGCATCTGGACAGTAGTCCGAAGCAGTGGCTCCTCATGAGCAGCATCAGTATACAGACCAGTGTAGTAGCCTTCCTCTCCAGGAAGGGAGGCTGGCAGGTAACAGAACTCAGTGTTCAGCAGCAGGGCATGCCTAGCCCGGATGATGGTCATCATCGAATAAGCGGCATCCTGCACTGCCATCTCGATAGTAACCCCGAGTCCATAAGACCAATGGATGGGGTCGTTAGCTCCGGGATATGAGGGGTATATCCGGACTGTGCAGAAATACTGACTCTGATTGAAATCCTGGTACTGTTCCTCCACGGTGTACTCAGGATACTAGCGGTAGCCGGTCTCAGTCAACACACGTACTAGCATGGCCGTGTGACCGGGCACATTAATGCACCGAGTCAAACGAACCACTTGGTGAGGTGTGCGGCCAGACATCTAAAACACGAAGTAATGCAAAGGCATTAGTATTTCTAGAAGAAATCGGGCATCATAACAATTGTAAATGCTCAAAAAAGATTTTGAGACATCATACAAATGATAGCATAGCCACTCAACAATATCATATCAAGGTTCCGGGTCCAACTAACCATCATACTAAAAGGGTAGAAACTGAACTGAGGCTTGAAACCAACAATCCTAAGAGTCTACGGATTAGTAACACGTGAACCTAGTAAGGATGAGAGGCCTAGTCCTAAACCCCCGTAGAAAGAATAGGCTGACTCAGATCAGAAGGGCATAAGGTAAAGAAGTAAAAAGAGCCTTACGTTCCCTTCCACAATCAATTCCCCTACATATAACTAAGAATTTTTCTAGACTCAACATCGACCAGTTTGGCTTGAGAAACCTACAGGCAGTCCGGCTCTGATGCCAACGCTGTCAGGACCCCGATCCTAAGTCACACCGATCTTGATTGTAACACGTCATATCACTTTGCGGCCTCACGCACGGTATCCCCACGGGTGCCACCTTACCTGGCCCGGGACCGTTTACGCATTTTGGCACACGTATATGACAGTGTCGCTAGCATCCACATGACAGAGAACCCGGGCCGACATGGCTAGTTATAAACCAAAAGTGGCACTAAATTACAGAGACATGCATTCATGACCCAGCAACGAACGTGTCGGTCATCAACGTATGAACCCAAGTCGTAGCAAGCTACATGGACTTAAAGGAACAACGCGTGACATTTCCCCTAAGGGACAGACATAGGAACGAAGAAGGACACATGCCGGCCAGCCTACGTGTTCCGAGCAGTAGCAAGCTACCAAGGCTCATTGGAAGCACTAGGAGGCATTTCCCTGTAAGATAGGCTACCAAAGGTAAACAACTAGGTGTCGGATCCCACACATACCAAGCATTTCAATCATACACACAATATGCTCAATATGTGCAAATACAACATTGCATCACAACAGAACTCTATGACTCAAAGTACTTTATTTAAGAGGCTCCAAGAGGCATACATAACATATCCATACAGATAGGGGTCACATGACCCAACACTCAAGTCATACAGTCATACAAGCACAAGCGGAAGCTAACATGTTTGAGTACAGACAACTTGGAAAATAAAACAGGCTTGGTGTAGCCTGACTATCTACAAGGCCCTTCACAAGCTCCAGATCTCCGTATGGGTAGCAAGCTACTCGTCGACGTCAACGTCTATGTAGAACCCATCAGAAGGGGCAGGGTTCTCCTCTGCCACAGTTATTAAGCAAACATGAGTACAAAGTTACTCAGGAAGTCTTACAACAGAACCTATCATACATGCCACATTATCAAAAGGGGTAGTGGAGTTCATAGCAGAAAACCAGCTTTGACTCTTGGCTAACCTATACTACGACTCTCAACAGATTGCAAGATAATACTACGTACACGAGTCCTCTACTCACCACAACAATACACCACCGAGGATCCTCTTCCATCATCCTACGGAAGGGCCATCCACGGCACTCACACTTGTCTTGAGGCTTTTAGTAGTATCCATCAACTTTTCTATGAACTGTAAGAGTAACCAAGTAGTCCGTACCGCGAACAACGGCTATTCGAATAGATTGGTAACCCTGCAGGGGTGTACTTCTTCACACACGCTTCCACCACTTATCGCCGTTTACTCGACATGTACTCGGCAACCTTCAAGCAGAAGCCCAGCGAGGGTGTCGGCCATGACCTGACTAACTACACAAGTCTCTCGTCCAGGTTTATTGCCTATTTGGGTTCCATCCGTGGGGTGATCCGGCCGGGGTGTCGCTCACGGCCCCAAACGATGTGTACAGGGTTCTCGAGTCACCAAACGGGCAACCGGTACACCGTGCCGCGTACCTGTCGCATCACAGCCCACCCCGAGGGCCAGCGCTGTGCACGACCACCAATAAACTACAAACACCAGAAACTAGTTGCAACTCCTGGACAGAGAACAAGGGCAGTTAATAAGTCGAGAGGGCTTGGAATGCCCGGAGCCCAATGCGTGGTAGTAACTGTAACTTGAATCACACATACAGATCTCGGGTCCTATGGACGGTTCCAATGAAACAACCCACCACCTACTCCTACATGGCCTTTCATCGATACCTTTACCAAACATGTTCCACACTTCCCTCTCTTTACCGAGTATGATCATTTCACTCTGATCCATCACCCAGATGAACCAAACCTGACACAACTCTAAGCATAGCGGGCAACATAAACAAATAGCATGGTGGATCACACATCACATGGCTCAATCAACTCCTACACATGCTAGTGGGTTTCAACTATTTACTGTGGCAATGACAGGTCATGCAAGGGAATAGGGTTCAACTACCGCAGCAAGTAGCAGTTCACATGCTGTTGCCTTAATGCAGTAAAAGAGAGCAGGAGCGAGAAGATGGGTTTGTATCGGAATGATCAATGATTGCTTGCCTGACCGAGTGGTTGCCGGGTACTGCTCTTCTGTTGGATACGCAGAAGTATCCTCGGGAGCAGGACCTAACACGGAGAACATCGGCGATACAATCAAAAGCAAATAGAGGCAACAATATGATGCATGCTCATGATATGGCAAGATGCATGTGTTTTGGGCTAATGCATCTATAACAGAAGGGTTTGAGCCCATTTGAATCAAAGATTCAAATTGAAACCCAAACTATTATTTATTTAAGTGCATTATCATGTTTTAATGTATACAACAAGGTTAGCTTGCTCAAACATGCATGAAACTAATGCCATTGGAAAGATTGGATTTTTCTGATCAATTTTCATATATAAATCTTTTCCATCTGAGCTACTGTTGAATTTATATGATTTTTTGAAGTTTAAAGCATTTTCTGGAATTTCCTGAATTGTTTTTAAATCAAATAATCCCAGAAAATCTTTTACTGCATCAGCATGACATCATGCTGACGTCAGCAAGTCAACAGACCTTATCCAGTCAAACCTGGCTGGTGGGTCCCTCATGTCAGTGTCTCTGGGCTAATCCCGGTCAAAACTGGAGTTGACTGGATTTGACTAAGCGATGGGGCCCACTGTCGGCGCCTGTGGTGGTTAAACTAATCACCATTAGCTCCTAATTAACAGGCCACATCAGCCCGCCGGAGTTTGGCCAGTGGCGACCATTTCGCACGGCGGTGACACGCCGAAATCTCTGTTCCGGCGACCATTTGTCGTGCAGATGGGTTCTAAGTGCTCCTGGTGATGCACCGCATCCAACGGTGCCACTGGTTGGTCGATTGGTCGCCGGAGTTGACGGCAACGAGCTCGTCCGCGGCGGCGCTCGCACGGAGTTGGCCGTAATGGCGTTGTGGTGCACGGGAGGAGCAGTTAGGGGTGGCATTAGCTTGCTGGGGCGCTACTGGTCCTAGTGGCGTGCTCGGCTGGGAGGCGCAGCGCCTGTGGCCACGGCGGCGAGTTGGCCGGCGGCGGTGAGCTTCGGTTAGCAAGGGGGCGGCGGCTACAAGGCGTAATCGAGCCCGGGGAGAGGGGGGTTCGAAGTGTGAGCTCACAGCGGTCGCAGAGGGCGTCGAAGCGAGCTCGGGGAAGGTCGGACTGCGATGTACGGGCGGCGGCGATCTCCGGTGCCGAAGGTTGAAGACGACGGCGGGGATGGTGTTGCAGGGCTTCTGGCGTCGTGTGCGTCGGTGGGGAGCTCCAGGACGATGCGGCGGAGCTAATGGGTGCGTCAGGGAGGCGAGGGGGTGGCTTAGGGCGTGGTGGCAGCGATCGGCGGCGACGAGCTCGCTCGGTGGAGCTCGGCGGAGGGGAGAGAGGAGGGGGAAGACACGGGGGAGAGTGAGAGAGGCGCCAGGGGGGTGCGTGGCGTCGCCTTGGGGCGTCCAGGGCGTCGGGGGAGTAGCCAGGCAGGTAGGAGGTGGCTGGCGCATCGGCGGCGCTCGCCACCGAGCTGCTTCGTGCACTGGCACGGGGTAGAAGACGGGCATGCCCCTGGTGGGCTGGGCCGTCTAGGCCAGGCAGGTAAGTGGGCCTCAGGTAAAACTCTGCTTCTTCCTTTTTTCTATTTTATTTCTGTTTCATTTCTTTTGCAACTTTGTGGCTTTTCTAAAAATGCTTAGGCACTTTCAAAGATCACCAAACTGCTCATGCCCACTATTTAGTATATAACCAACATGGAACATTTCAGTTTAGGATTATTTGGGCACATAAAATATTTTATAGCATTTAAATGCCCAAATGCAAATATCATATGAATTAATCCAGAGACCTTTGGATGTCCTAGAAAATTGTGCACCATTTTTGGCAGAGGTTTAAGACCAAGGCAAAAATGATGAACATTTTTGAAGGGCATTTTGGGTACATTGGAAAATATTTTATCAAACCCTAGTTGTTACAAGAGGGGTGCTGGGGTTTCTGTCATTCCCATTTCAAGTTTCTGTGGAAAGTAAATATGATGCACACTCTAGCTAGTCCTAATCCAAGCACTGACTAGGGATGTGACCAGTTAATATTTCAAGCAAATGCCTGAATTGAGAGATATGAGGTCTCCAATAAGCTCTATAGCTGCAAGATGGAGGAGAACAGTTCTATTAGTGAACACTTGCTCAGAATGTCTGGGGTACTACAATCATATGACTCAACTTGGTTACAAAGTTTATGAAGATAGTGTTATTGATAGAGTTCTTCAATCACTGCCACCAAGCTATAAAGGCTTCGTGATGAACTATAATATGCAAGGGATGCAGAATATAATTCCCGAGCTCTTCGCTATGCTCAAAGCTGCAGAGGTAGAAATAAAAAAGGAGCATCAAGTGTTGATGGTTAACAAGACCACTAGTTTCAGGAAAAATGGCAAGGGAAAGAAGGCGAACTTCAAGAAGAATAGCAAGACGGTTGTTACTCCTGCGAAGAAACCCAAGTCCGGAGCCAAGCCTAAATCTGAGTGCTTCTACTACAAAGGGACTCGACACTGGAAGCGGAACTGCCCCAAGTATTTGGCGGATAAGAAGGATGGCAAAGTGAACAAAGGTATATTTGATATACATGTTATTGATGTGTACCTTACTAATGCTCGTAGTAGCACCTGGGTATTTGATACTGGTTCGGTTGCTAATATTTGTAACTCGAAACAGGGGCTATGGATTAAACAAAGATTAGCTAAGGACGAGGTGATGATGCGCGTGGGAAATGGTTCCAAAGTTGATGTGATCGCCGTCGGCACGCTACCTCTACATCTACCATCGAGATTAGTATTAGACCTAAATAATTGTTATTTGGTGCCAGCGTTGATCATGAACATTATATCTGGATCTTGTTTATTGCGAGGCGGTTATTCATTTAAATCAGAGAATAATAGTTGTTCTATTTATATGAGTAATAGCTTTTATGGTCATGCACCCTTGAATAGTGGTCTATTCTTGTTGAATCTCGATCGTAGTGATACACATATTCATAATATTGAAGCCAAAATATGCAATGTTAATAATGATAGTGCAACTTATTTGTGGCACTGCCGTTTAGGTCATATTGGTGTCAAGCACATGAAGAAACTCGATACTGATGGACTTTTGGAATCACTTGATTATGAATCACTTGGTGCTTGCGAACCATGCCTCATGGGCAAGATGACTATGAATCCGTTCTCCGGAACAATGGAGCGAGCAATTGATTTGTTGGAAATCATACATACTGATGTATGTGGACCAATGAGTGTTGAGGCTCACGGCGGGTATCGTTATTTTCCGACCTTCACTGATGATTTGAGCAGATATGGGTATATCTGAAACACAAGTCTGAAACATTTGAAAAGTTCAAAGAATTTCATAGTGAAGTATGGAATCATCGTAACAAGAAAATAAAGTTTCTATGATCTGATCATGGAGGCGAATATTTGAGTTACGAGTTTAGTATTCATTTGAAACAATGTGGAATAGTTTCACAACTCACCCACCCAGAACACCACAACATAATGGTGTGTCTGAACGTCGTAACCGTACTTTAATAGATATGGTGCGGTCTATGATGTCTCTTACCGATTTACCACTATCGTCTTGGGGTTATGCTTTAGAGACAGCTGCATTCACGTTAAATAGGGCACCATCTAAATACGTTGAGACGACACCTTATGAACTGTGGTTTGGCAAGAAACCAAAGTTGTCGTTTCTTAAAGTTTGGAGTTGCGATGCTTATGTGAAAAAGCTTCAACTTGATAAGCTCGAACCCAAGTCGGAGGAATGTGTCTTCATAGGATACCCAAAAGAAACTGTTGGGTACACCTTCTATCACAGATCCGAAGGCAAGATATTCGTTGCTAAGAATGGATCCTTTATAGAGAAGGAGTTTCTCTCGAAAGAAGTGAGTGGGGGGAAAGTGGAACTTGATGAGGTAATTGTACCTTCTCCTGAATTGGAAAGTAGTACATCACAGAAACTAGTTCCAGTGATTCCTACACCAACTAGTGAGGAAGCTAATGATGATGATCATGAAACTTCAGATCAAGTTACTACTGAACCTCGTAGGTCAACCAAAGTACGTTCCGCACCAGAGTGGTATGGCAACCCAGTTCTGGAAGTCATGTTACTAGACCATGATGAACCTACAAACTATGAGGAAGCGATGATGAGCCCAGATTCCGCAAAATGGCTTGATGCCATGAAATCTGAGATGGGATCCATGTATGAAAACAAAGTATGAACTTTGGTTGACTTGCCCGATGATCGGCAAGCCATTGAAAATAAATGGATCTTCAAGAGGAAGACCGACGCTGATGGTAATGTTACTGTCTACAAAGCTCGACTTGTTGCGAAAGGTTTTCGACAAGTTCAAGGAGTTGACTACGATGAGACTTTCTCACCCGTAGCGATGCTTAAGTCTGTCCGAATCATGTTAGCAATTTCCGCATTTTATGATTATGAAATCTGGCAAATGGATGTCAAAACTGCATTCCTAAATGGATACCTAAAAGAAGCGGTGTATATGATGCAACTAGAAGGTTTTGTCGATCCTAAAGGTGCTAACAAAGTGTGCAAGCTCCAGCGATCCATCTATGGACTGGTGCAAGCATCTCGGAGTTGGAATATACGCTTTGATGAGGTGATCAAATCATATGGTTTTATACAGACTTTTGGAGAAGCATGTATTTACAAGAAAGTGAGTGGGAGCTCTGTAGCATTTCTGATATTATATGTGGATGATATATTGTTGATTGGAAATGATATAGAATTTCTGGATGGCATAAAAGGATACTTGAATAAGAATTTTTCAAAGAAAGACCTCGGTGAAGCTGCTTATATATTAGGCATCAAGATCTATAGAGATCAAGACACTTAATTGGACTTTCACAAAGCACATACCTTGATAAAATTTTGAAGAAGTTCAAAATGGATCAGTCGAAGAAAGGGTTCTTGCATGTGTTACAAGGTATGAAGTTGAGTAAGACTCAATGCCCGACCACTGCACAAGATAGAGAGAAAATGAAAGTCATTCCCTATGCCTCAGCCATAGGATCTATCATATATGCAATGTTGTATACCAGACCTCATGTGTGCCTTACTATAAGTTAAGCAGGGAGGTACCAAAGTAATATAGGAGTGGATCACTGGACAGTGGTCAAGAACATCCTGAAGTACCTGAAAAGGACAAAGGATATGTTTCTCGTTTATGGAGGTGACAAAGAGCTCGTCGTAAACGGTTACAACGATTCAAGCTTTGACACTGATCCGGATGACTCTAAGTCACAAACCGGATATGTATTTTTATTGAACGGTGGAGCTGTCAGTTGGTGCAGTTCCAAGCAGAGCGTCGTGGCGGGATCTACATGTGAAGCGGAGTACATAGCTTCTTCGGAAGCAGCAAATGAAGGAGTCTGGATGAAGGAGTTCATATTTGATCTAGGTGTAATACCTAATGCATCGGGTCCAATGAAAATCTTTTGTGACAACACTGGAGCAATAGCCTTGGCGAAGGAATCTAGGTTTCACAAGAGACCCAAGCACATCAAGAGACGCTTCAATTCATTCTGCGATCAAGTCAAGGAGGGAGACATAGAAATTTGCAAGATACATATGGATCTGAATGTCGCATGCATGTTGATTAAGCCTCTTCCACGAGCAAAACATGATCAGCACCAAGACTCCATGGGTGTTAGAATCATTACTATGTAATCTGGAGGCTCTGCGTAAACCTTTTTTCTCTTTCTCTCTTTTACTTTTTGGCATGTCAAATGCCCGAGGCTATTATCGGCGTTATATGTAACCCCGCGGCTCACTGTATTAAATGGGATATAAAAGAAGCAGTTTGGTTCCAATTTTGCTTGGAGTTTTTCTATTTTTACCACCTGTATTCTCAACCCCCAAGTCAGATCACTGCACATGCCTTAATACCTGGACTTAACACCAGGAACTGTACCCAGCTTGGCACGCCTCCAAAAAAGTCTGAACACCTATAGGGAACTGTTCGGCGTCCCGGATATTGCATTATATGCATTGGCTCCGAATCATGTCTTTGGTCTACAGTTGGGTTGCCCGACTCCTGTGCTTGCCACCTTACGTTCCGCTTTGTTCGGCTAATGTAGTAAAGGGAGAACTACTGCGATTGTACTTCTGGTTCGTTCGGTTAAGTACCTGAGTAGAGAAAGCCGAAAACTGACTGTCATGATGAGGCGAGAGCCGGTCAAGCGATCCGGTGACCTATTGTTATACTACGATCGATAGCGATCCACTCCGTGTTATACGTGAAGGAAATATACCCTAGAGGCAATAATAAAGTTGTAATTTGTATTTCCCTATATCATGATAAATGTTTAGTATTCATGCTAGAATTGTATTAACCGGAAACTTAGGACATGTGTGAATACATAGACAAAACCGAGTGTCCCTAGTATGCCTCTACTAGACTAGCTCATTGATCAAAGATGGTTATGTTTCCTAACCATAGACATGAGTTGTCATTTGATCAACAGGATCACATCATTAGGAGAATGATGTGATGGACAAGACCCATCTGTTAGCTTAGCACTATGATCGTTTAGTTTTACTGCTATTGCTTTCTTCATGACTTATACATTTTCCTCTGACTATGAGATTCTGCAACTCCCGAATACCGTAGGAACACCCTGTGTGCTATTAAACTTCACAACGTAACTGGGTGATTATAAATATGCTCTACAGGTGTCTCCAAAGGTGTTTTGTGGTGTTGGCATAGATCGACAATAGCATATGTCACTCCGAGTGTCGGAGAGGTATCTCTGGGCCCTCTCAGTAATACACATCATAATAAGCATTGCAAGCAAATGACTAATGAGTTAGTCACGAGATGATGTATTATGGAATGAGTAAAGAGACTTGCCGATAATGAGATTGAACTAGGTATGATGATACCGACGATCGAATCTCGGTCAAATAACATACCGATGACAAAGGGAACAACGTATGTTGTTATGCGGTTCAACCGATAAAGATCTTCGTAGAATATGTAGGAGCCAATATGGGCATCCAGGTTCCGCTATTGGTTATTGACCGGAGAGATGTCCCAGTTATGTCTACATAGTTCTCGAACCCATAGGGTCCACACGCTTAAACGTCTGTTGACGATATAGTATTTAATGAGTGATGTATGTTGGTGACCGAATGTTATTCGGAGTCCCGGATGTGATCACAGACATGACTAGGAACTCCTGAATGGCCGGAGATAAAGATTGATATATGGGATAATAGTGTTTGACCTCCGAAAGGGTTCCGGATGTTTCCCGGAATGTTTGGGTACAAGAACACTTTATTTGGGCCAAAGGGGAAAGCCCACAAGGTTTTTGGAAAGCGCAAAAGGAAGTTTTGCGGAGTCCAGGGGCCAGACACCAGGGTCCCTGGCATCTGGGTCCAGACGCCGGGAACCCTGGCGTCTGGCCCTGGAGTCCGAGAAGGACTCTTGCCTTTCGGGTGAAACCGACTTTGTGGACGCTTTTACTCCAAGTTTCGACCCCAAGGCTCAACTTAAAAACAGAGGGGTAGGGCTAACACCCAAGACACATCAAGATACACCAAACCGTGTGCCGGCAACCCCAACCCTATAGTTTATCCTCCGTCTAGTTTCTGTAAGTGCTTGGCGAAGCCCTGTAGAGATTGTTCTTCATCAACAACCGTCACCACGCCATCGTGCTGCCGGAACTCATCTACTACTTCGCCCGTCTTGCTGGATCAAGAAAGCCAGGACATCATCGAGCTAAACGTGTGCTGAACGCGGAGGTGTCGTATGTTCGGTACTAGATCGGGACGGATCATGAAGGTGTACGACTACATCAACCACGTTGATAAACGCTTCTGCTTTGCCATCTTCAAGGGTATGAAGATATACTCCCCCCCTCGTTGCTATGCATCTCCTATATAGATCTTGCGTGATCGTAGGAATTTTTTTGAAATACTGTGTTCCCCAACAATACGATGGGCTGGTCTTCGCCCAGCCGCGTCAAACAAGCACTATAATTCGAAAAGCCTTGTACGCACCAGGGGCTAGTACTTAACCCCACTAGTCAAACTCCTATGGATAAGTGAAATCAATAAGCCGCATAGTCTGGTTGCCTGGTTCGCTCTGCATACACCTCCTATATGGACCAAGACATTGGATAAAGAGTGTTGATGCGTATTACCGAACACCCCTGTAATATTTACATGGGGGATGAAGCCGACGACTGGAAACTTTCAACTTTAAATAAACAGCCGCATAGGAGGAAAAAGTCCCTCATAAATATAGAAGCGCAAAATTTATATACATCGGCACATAAGCTTAGTCCTTCAACCCGAATACAATCACTCAAAGATTATATCCTTTGACCACTAGCCCTCTACAAGGCGTGCTCCTTCTAGGACGTCGTCAAAGTGACTTTCAATTTTACAGTGATCCTTGCCTTCTGGAGGGCCAGCAATGGCTATGTCCTTGGCCTTCATCTTCGCCCAATGCACCTTCACGCGGGCAAAGGCCATCCAAGCACCCTCTATGCAGGCCGAGCGCTTAATAGCGTCGACCCGCGGACTCGCTTCAACGAGCTTCTTCACCAATCCGAAGTAGCTACTTGGGATTGGATCAGCGGGCCATAGTCGGACTATTAAGTCCTTCATGGCCGTACCCGCCATGTTGTGCAGCTTGACCAACTGCTTCATCTGGTCATTGAGGGGCACCAGATGATTTGGCACAAGGAACTGTGACCAAAACAACTTCTCTGTGTTGTTCCCCTCCTGAGCTCGGAAGTATTGGGCGGCGTCGACGATGCTCCTCGGGAGATTCAGAAACATGCCTGGAGAACACCACAACCATGTCAGTCCAAGATACCTCTGACCTCCGAAGATGCTCTGCAAGAGAAAAACCTTACCAGCTGCTATTCAAGCGCTTGTTTTATCTCCTCATGAGCACTGCGCGACTCAGTCTGCGCCTCCTTGGCGGCATTAACCGTCGCAGTGAGTTCATGCGCTTGGTCCGAATTCGCCTGCTCCAATGCATCGCATTTGCGGATTGCATCTTGCAACTCGACCTCAACTTCGGTCACCCGAGCATCGTGTTGTTGATGCAGGGCCTTCTCGGCCTCTAGGTCGGCAGCCGCTTTATCAGCGACCACCTTGCTTGCTCTGGCCTCTTCCTTGGCCGTCGCAAGCTCGCCCTTCAGAGCCTCGACCATAGCTGCATCAGTTGTTTCACGAGAACACATAACAATAGTTATCTAACGTTATAGTGTGTTAAAATTTAGATTTCCTAAACTCGCATACCTTACGTTTCATCAAAACGCTTGTTGACGCGGTCGAGATATTCATCAGCTATTTCAAGCTTCCGATTTAACTTAGAAACTTCTGCGGCTTGGGCAGTTTCCGCCACTAAGGAAGCCTATTGAAGCACAAAATAGACAGTTCAGCTCTATCATCTGCTATAACATGGATGCTTTGTCTGATTCTGTACAAAATCAAACAAAGAATCAGGGGCCTTGCCTGCGTCAGTAGGGGCCGCTCTTTTCCACCCCTTTGCCAGTACGGGGGAGTCTTCTTCTTCTTCTTCCTCCTCCTCCTCTTCTTCTTTGGAGAGAGTTGGGAGCCCGTTTCCTCGGACCTTGTGTCCGTAGGGCCAGCAGGGCAGGGGTCGCTCTTGACCTCCTTGCCCTTCTTCTTGGCCTTCTTCTCCGGCGCCGGGACTAACATCGCCGTCACCCGAGGCGTCTCTGGGTCCTTTGGTAGGGGAGACAAACTCTTGATCCACTCTACCTTGTTTGTCCAAGGCTAGATAGAACGCAGAAACTCTAACTCATGTTATAATTAAAGCAGTGCAGGAGTATATATTCGGTAGAAATCTCAATTACCTCTGATGCGGTGAGTGCAGTACCGAAGCCCCTGTCCTCCGTCTCGGCTGACCACCCCTTTTGGCCCTTGAAGAGGTGCTTCCAGATGTCTTCGTGCATAGTGCCGAAGAGGTGCTTCAAGGGCCGGGACCCTTCTGGATTGAACTCCCACAGATAGGAGTCCCGGCGTTGGCAGGGAAGGACGAGACGTGCGAGCATTACCTGAACCACGTTTGTGAGTTGGGTGCCCTTGGAGATCATACCAGAGATGCGGCTTTGGAGCGCCAGCACCTCCGCCTGAGACCCCCAATCAGGACTCTTGTCGGTCCAAGAGGTCAGCCTCTCCGGGGGTCCAGATCTGAATGAGGGCGTAGCTACCCACTTGGTGTCGTAGGGCTTAGTGATATAAAACCACTCCTACTGCCAAATTTTGTTCCCACGAATGCCCCCTTTGGCCAAGTGGCATTTGGGAGTTTGCTTATCATAGCGCTTCCGCACTCCATGTGCTGCCCGTCGATCACCTTCTGCTTCAAATTGAAGGTTTTTAGCCACAGGCCGAAGTGTGGGGGGACTCGGAGGAATGCCTCACATACCACTATGAAAGCGGATATGTGCAGAATTGAATTCGGGGCTAGATCATGGAAATCTAGCCCGTAGGAAAGCAAGAGGCCCCGTACAAAGGGGTGGAGAGGAAACCCCAGCCCCCGAATGAAGTGCGAGAGGAATACAACCCTCTCACCGCCATAGGGACGGGGATCACTTGGTCCTTCTCCGGGACTCGATGCGCCACATCATCGGCAAGGTAGCCCGCACTCCGGAGTCTCTTCATGGTCTTCTCTGTGATCGTAGATGCCTCCCACTTGCCTTTAGAGCCAGAGCCAGCCATTGCTGGGAAAGGCGGCGGTGGTGGAGGAGTTGAGGATTGAGGGCGCAAGAGATGTGGGTGCTTGGGCTGGAGAGATTGGAGAACTAGGGCTTGAGGAAAGCGTGGGGATAAAGGGTAACAGATTTGAGTCCTTTTATAAGCGGTGAATACTAAACGCCCCCCACTCCAACCGTAAACCTTGCTGGTTCCCAACGAGGTCATGCGTAAGGCGCGGTTAAGATGCTCATGTCACATTGATAAGGATACCGTAATAAGTGGGCATGATCTCTGCTTTGACAAGACGTGCCAATGAGGCTATACCTCGAAACGCGAAACTAGGGCCAAGAAAACGGTTAAATATATATTAAAGGGACACACGTGACGCTTCGCTGAAATGTTGTCAGTAAAGACACAGTATCCGTTTTTCGATACCTTGCCTTCGAGGCTAAGGGTTTTACTAACCATGCAGAGCCGGACACAATACCTTTTGTACGGAATATTGATTCAATAAGTTCGGGAGGAGGAACCCGCCTTGCAATGCCGAAGACAGTGCGCAAGCCGAACTCGTCGTCATCGAAGACTGGTTCAGGGGCTAATGAGGGAGTCTTGGATTAAGGGGTCCTCAGGCGCCCGGATCATTCATTATGGGTCGGACTGGTGGGCCATGAAGATTATCGATGAAGACTATCTCCTATATCCGGATAAGACTCCTCATGTGTAAAATTGCAAGTTTATAGTCTAGGTGTAATACTTTCCTTCCTCTGCAAGGTGATCGTGTACAAAGCCTAGGTCCCTCCGGTGCATATATAAACCGGAGGGTTTAGTCCATAGAGACAACATTAGAATCATAGCAATCACATAGGCTAGACTTTTAGGGTTTAGCCATTACGATCTCGAGGTAGATCAACTCTTGTAACCCATATTCATCAAGATCAACCAAGTAGGAAGTAGGGTATTACGATCAAGAGGGCCCGAACTTGGGTAAATATCGTGTCCCCTGCCTCCTGTTACCATCAATCCTCAGACGCATAGTTCGGGACCCCCTACCCGAGATCTGCCGGTTTTGACACCGACACATATTTCCATCACCCCAGTTCGAGCGGTCTCCAACATTGGTTCACCATTAATTTTTTATAAGTTCCTGGTAGGCCCAAGACCGCTAAAGTCTTAAGAACCCATTTAATAACCTATGTCGGGTCATATCCTTCTTGCTCGGCGTCCCGCGGTTGGGCGGAGTCTATAATTTATGAATAATGGTGATAATCTTGCATTTCTCATCTCCAGTGAACATTTAACATAACAAGATACCCCGAGCCCATGTTTGTGGATGCAGCCGTGGAAGGTGAAGCTGAAACTAATCCTTGGCGGTGATCCATAATTTCTTCGTCTACGTGCAACTCACAAGCGCATGCAACATATCATCGCTCACGGGTCCCTTTAGTGATCCGGTAAAGGAGCAGAAATGATTCTCGCCTTTTTCCCTAGAGGTGACCCCGAGTTATCTAACCCATAACAGGAAGTGCACCTTGAAGGCAAGGGTTTCTAACAAAAATTTGCAAGATTATTAATTTTTGCTTTTGGACCGGATCAAAATCAAGTTGCACAGTGGGCACTTGTAAATAAAACATGCATGGGTACGAGAACTTGATTTTGTAAAGCATATATTTGCAAATGGATTATGATATTAATTTGTGCCCTGAAAGACACCCATCAAGATGTGCTTGCAACATATCAAAGTGGGGGATATGTCCAGACTACGTCTTGACCAAACGCGCCCTGCATCAAGAGTCGATTCTCCAACCAAATACCCTATCTGTTGCTCCAGGCTGCCTTGACCTCTTGTATCCCTAGAGTTTGGATTCATGCTATTGTACTAGCCTTTCTATCACTGGTTTCCAGAATAGCACTTCACGATCTCTCTGCCCTTAGCCTCACTATGGCTCAATCTCCTGATCGTGAGTACTCTATAGGAGGAACAAGGCAAGATACAACCATGAAGCAATTTTATTTCACACATACGAGAAGTTAGTTCAAAGTACTTCCACCAATCCCTCCAACAAATACATAAGGTTGCAAGGCTATGCCTCAACCCATGACCTTACCGAATCACACATGGCGATCAGATCACAAGAAGAAACTATTGAAGAACACATCAAAAGGAAACTTTATTGATAATATGTCTTACAATAGTTGTCGGATGCGATACACTACAAAAAAAGAAACATCCGTGACATTTTGGTCCGAACGAAACTTTTTTCTATCATACTTATGACACTTCTATGACAATAATTGTGACAAAACACGGTATCATCATAGATGTCGTGGGGTCCTACTTCTATGAAAAAAATCATGACAAAAAATGGGCTATTCGTCCAGGGCAGGCCGGAGATGCAGCTGCATGACATTCTTTGGGCCGTCCATGACTGAAAACCGTGGTAGAAGCGAGGGCGAGGAAAATATCGGGGTGTTCCCGGTTACGGTGGGTGGTCGGGGCCGAGCGATGCGCGTTTCTCGTACACGCAAGCGCGTGGGTGTGAGGCGTTGGGCTCTAACTGAACCCGAGCGATTGCACTGCAGGCTACGCGTTACTGAACCCGAGCAATCGATCGATGGCTGTTAACTGAACCCGATCGAGCGATTCCTTCGCTACAGCTACTAACTAAAGCCGATCGATGCTGCCTCTGCATGAACAGTGAGCGTTGCTGGGGGCTTTGGATGAACAGTTCCCGGTGGGGGTGGCTGAACAGGACCCCGTGGTGTTGCCTCTGCATGAACAGGACCCCGTTCGATCGAGCCGGTTGGGGCTGCATGAATAGGACCCCGTGGAGGGCTACATGAACAGTAGATGGTGGAGGGCTGGATGAACAGTAGCCCGTGGAGGAGTGGTTGAACAGGAGCCAGTGGAGAGGGCTGGTTGAACAGTAGCCGGTGGAGTAGCGCGCGGTGGAGGCTGAACAATCGCAGGTGGAGGCTGGAGGAGGTCGACGGTGGATGAATAGTAGCCCGTGGAGGCTGGAGGGGGTCGACGCTGATGATGAACAGTACCCCGTGGAGTCCCGTTTTGCGGTACACCACAGCCCTCCCGATGAACAGGACCCCCGTTTCGACCGTAGCGCTCCAACACAAGTCTTTTTCCTCCGTTTTGCGGTACGCCACTGTGACGCCCGAAGACCGACGTCCCAGAAGATTCCAGAAGATTCCAGATGTTCCGGGTTGCCCGTGTGTTTCTTTTGAGCTTGTGATATTTATTTTTGCATTGCATCATGTCATCATGCCATCATGTCATTTTAATTTTTGCATCTCAACCTAAATAAATCGTGTGGACCTTCGGTCCATTTAAATCGAGGGAAGAATGTCTTCTCTTTATAACATATAAAAGCCTCCTAATATTATGGAGCTATATTATAAATATTCCATTTGTTTGGAATTAACCAACACACTTGCATATTTCCCCATGCTTTCCTACTTCGAGCTTCTCCTTCAAAACCTTGCCTATATTCTTTTCTCGTTTATCGAGGTTCCTCCAAAAGTCCTCAGACAATTTTATTTAAATTCCTGACATTTTTGTGAGTCTAGGGAATTTTACCCTATGTCCTAATTCTATCCCTAGCCACCTCCTTCCTTTTCTTTTCTTTGGTGTTGTTTTTCTGTTTTTTTGGGAAAGCAACAACAACAGAAGAAAGGGCCCAGCCGCAATATCCCAGCCGCCAGGCCAGGCCCAAGCCTCCTCCAGCCTGGCACGCCCCTCCTCCCTTCTAGGCCATCTCCATCTGGGCCCAACCTTGGCCCATGTGCCACCAGTCCTCCTGGCCCGTTCCTCTCCCCTAACCCTAGCGCTCAGCCGAGCCTCCCTCGCTCTCCCTCTCTTCCCGCAGCCCGCCGCCACCCTCTCGTCCCTTCGCCCGCACCTTTCTCCAGCTCCCCCTCGCTCTTCCTCTCTGCCCGCAACCGACCGCTCGCCCCAAGCCCCGTTTCCCTCGCCACCCAGCGTCGCCCGACCCAATCCCCTCGACCAGCCTCCCTCTCCCCGAGTCCCATCGCTCCATCTCCCTCTTCTCCTCTCCCCGCGAGCCGAGCCCCAGCGCCCTCCCCGCTCGACCGGCCAGGCTCGGCCAGGGAGCTCCCCACCTCGCCTCCCCTTTCCTCCAGGCCGCCAGCGACGCCGGCCCCGTCGCCAAGAGCCACCCACCGCCGGGCCAGGGCGTCCGCCGCCTTGCCGTCTCCTCCCGTGAGCCGCAACAGCCCCGAGCCCGACCTCCTCCTCTGGTCGACGCCCGCAGCCAGGGCCGGCCAGGCTCCCTCGCCTCCTTGTCTTGCAGCACCCTGCCGCGCCGTTCCTCCTCGACCAGGAGCCGCGACGCGCCCCTCCAGCTCGCAGGCCGCCACTTCGACCAGAGCCGCGAAGCCCCGCGAGCGCACCCCGTCCTCAAGGCCAGGCCGTGGCCTCCGTCCGTTCTCCAGTGCCAGCGCCGTGCAGCACCTCGCCTCAGCGCGCCCCTCCTTGAGCGCCAAGTCCCAGCGGCCAGGAGCTGCAGCACTTCCTTCGTCTCCAGCAAGACCTTGCTACCATGGCCTCATCGCCCCGTCGTGTTGTTGTTGTTTGTTTTGTTGTATTGCCGTGTGCTGTTGCAAGTGTCCAGGAACCGTTTCGTTTGCCAAGTGGAGACCGGAGAACGG
Source organism: Secale cereale (assembly GCA_902687465.1). Taxonomy (NCBI): domain Eukaryota; kingdom Viridiplantae; phylum Streptophyta; class Magnoliopsida; order Poales; family Poaceae; genus Secale; species Secale cereale. The sequence goes on from LR738710.1 coordinate 580,870,953, forward strand.
GGATGCATCAAGTTCGTCTACGGAAAACCCGAACGTCTACGAACCGTGATGAGTACGGCTACACGACGATACGACCAAGTACCCCGACATCGATGACATGAACGACTACGAACGAGAACGACTTCATGGACAAGTACCACTACCGTCGCCGAGACCCTCAAATACCTCTACGAACGGAATGACTACTCGTTGGCGACCTCGTGTACAACTACTTCCTCTCCGATGAACGAGAACAACTACTTCCCTCTACGGCATGTACCACTACCGTCGCCCCGTGTACCACGACTCGTGTACCACTACTTCCACTACTACGGCTACTTCCTCTCCAAATGTGAACGACTTCTTTCTCTACGAACTCGAACCGCTCCGAAACGTTGTCCCGAAGGTATAACCGCCGAGCCGATGACCCGTGTGATGCTTGTGTTGTATGAATGTTCCCCTTGTGTGCACCGTGCCCGTCGTGCCCGTTTCATCTTTTTTTCGTGCTCCTCGGTTGCCTCGTCGCCGACCCGTGGGAACCCGGTAACGGGATCAACCCACTTTCATCTTGTTCGACTTGCTCACGTCGATTCTTCTTTTGCACCGGTCTCTCGCCGAGTTACCGGAACCGAGATGTTGCGTTGCATCATTTTCGGATCGTTGCCGTGGCACCCTTTTCTTCCACCACGGTGACAAATGCTTCTTATCTTCTTCATGTCAGCTTCTAATAATAATTGCATAAAACTTGTTCATGTCATCCGCATCATGATAACAACATGATAATGTTTAATTGTTGTTTGCTTATAATTACTAAACATGCTCATGAGGATTTTCCGGATATGTTGTTGTTATTCTCCGGCCTCATTTAAATTGCCTTGATAGTGTAGTTTGTTTTTGCTTCATCTCTTGCCATGTTAACCAACATTTAATCTTGTCTTGTTAATAACGAGAGTCAATCAAATAATTAAATGTGGTGTTTCGTCAATATGCAACTCGTTGCATATTGAGCTCCACTTAACTTGTAGTGTTGTTTGTGCACTTTGCCATGCCATGCATATTTAAACCGGACATGCATCATACTTGGATGTGCATCGTATGCCATGTTATTGCTTGTGTGTTTACCGTGTTGTTTGCTTCTTTCCGGTTGCTTCTCTTGTTAGCTTCGGTTTCGTTCCGGAGTTGTGAGGATTCGCTCGACTGTTGCTCCATCTACTTCATGGATCCGTTCTTCTCCCTTGTGGATTCCCAGGCAAGATGACCGAACCCGGATATCATTACTATCTTTGCCTATTGCTAGAGTATCGCTCTTTAGTATATTGCCTCGATGCCCATGTTTTCCTGTCAGCCTCCTATTGTAACCATGATCCTGTCTAACCACCCTACCTATGCAAACCGTTGAATGGCTAAGTATGCTTCGCTCAGCCCTTCTTATAGCATTGTTAGTTGCAGGTGAAGATTGAAGATGCTTGCTTCATGTTGAAGTTTGGTTGGGTTATATCACACTATATAAATGCTTAAAATGAAATCATCTATATATTGGCAAGGGTGGAAGGCTAAGCCTTTTGCTTGGTGATTTGTTCCACTCATGCCGTTAGGAACCGTATAAACCGGTGTTATGTTCCTTGATTATGCGTTCCTAACACGGTTGGGGTGTATGGGACCCCCTTGATAAACCGCTAAGTCCTAAGTCTTTTCCAGCAAGTCCCAACATTTGGTACTATTTGCCTCATAATAACAACTTAATTAATTAATTAAATTTGCATAGGGGGTCACGTCCCCGAGGATTCTTAATTCTACATAGCAGGGGGGCCAGTGCTGATGGTGTTGGTCCCAAACGGGGAGCCTGCGGGGCCGCCTTGGGGAAACCCGAGGTATCTGGTATAACCCGTATCTTCACCCATCCGGTCGTGTCCTGAGACTTAGATACGCGCGGCTACTATCAGGGTGTCGACACGCCGGGAGGATTTGCTGGATTAGCCTTACCTTAGTTCGGTTTAACTTGAGCACGGGATTCCGAGAATACTCGGGTCTTCCCACCTATGGAGTTGCGACTCCGCGGATCGTGGGCTTGTAATGGGTCAAGTTGGAACACCCCTGCAGGGTTTTGAACTTTCGAAAGCCGTGCCCGCGGTTATGTGGCAGATGGGAGCTTGTTAATATCCAGTTGTAGAAAACTTGACACAATGTTCTAATACACTACCAGCGTGTGTACCGTGACTGTCAATTTCCGAATAGGGATTCGGGAGTTGAACACGGTGGGGTTATGTTTGACCGGCTTTAGTTAGGATCACTTCGTGATCATCTCTCGACCGAGGCTTTCTCTTCTCGCTCTCTTTTACGTAAGTTAGTGCTAGTTGCTGCTGCAGACTCTTGTTGTTCCTTCACCTCTCGTTTTTTTTTCAGCCTTGTCCTCACCCAAGGCTTAAATAGTCGTGTTACCCGGGAACGGGATTGTTGAGTCCTCTGTGGCTCACAGTTACTTCACCACACCAGATGCAGGTTCAGCCGAGTATGAAGCAGGAGCTGGTTCAACTACTTCACTGGGAGCTCGATGAAGAGTTTGTCTGTGTGCTTGTGTCGTTTCGACGATCAGTTGTGGTTTCTACTAGGATCCGATCCTGACCTGTGGCTTTATGTTGTCTGGTATCTTTCTTTGGATCTTCACCCGTAGTCGGGTTGTGATGTTTTGAATGATGTATTGCTTATGAAATGTATTGTGTGAAGTGGCGAGTGTAAGCCAACTATCTCCTTTTACAATTTAATCCCTCTTTTACATGAGTCGTGCAAAGATACCAAACTTGAGATCATTCTAGGATGGGCTTATACCTTTAAGTCGTGCCTCGACACGTAGGAGGTATAGTCCCATCCTGGGCATTACAAGTTGGTATTCAGAGCCTTCTCCGACCTAGAAGCCCCCACTGATTGATCGAATCGTTGACGGTTGAGTCTAGGCACACACTGAAAATGTTTTGAGTCCTATATATATATCGGAGAGTAGGAATTCTTTGCTTCTCATCCCCTTTCACTCTGGTGAGGACTCCTGACGACTACTCTTGTCTCTTCTACTTTCAAAATTGCACCAAATTTTTTTTAGGATCTCGCGAGTATTGTTTGGATTGTTTCGATGTCTTTGTGACGAGAACATTGTTCTCGATGCCTCCTGTCATTAGGGGTTGTGGCAATGTCCCGGGGAGTTGAGCTCCGAGGCGTTGTCGTCACAAATCCATCGCGGCAGTACTAGAATACTTAAGACGGCCGACATCAAAATCTCTCCTATACGGTTAGTGGCAAGATAACCCCGACATCACCCAGTACTGGGGAGGTAGCTCGAGAGTATTGCCATAGCTTGTATAGTGGATGCTTTTCGAAGGTCCGAGGTAAAAAGTTTCCGAGAAAGACTGGTTATGTGTTGAAGGATGGATACACCTGGATGTAGGTTTAGAGTTGATTGCGCGGTGCTTCCCGTGTATCCCCAACACCTGATTGCATAACTGGAAACTTTCGGAAATCTATAGGTGGGTTCATCAAGTAGTTCTAGGCATTCTTCCAACGGATGCACGATATGAAGTTCGGGGTTCTACATTGAGTGAAGTGGTTTTATGGACTTGTTCTGATCGGGAGTTGCATCTTAAAGGGTCCTTGGCTATGCTGATCCGGGGATTGCAAAACCCTTTTGTAACATGTTCCATGAGCTTTCAGCACGAAGATGTCGAACGAAGCTTCTATCTTGTATTTGTTCTATCTGATCCTTGTTGCTTTTATTTATTTTTTGTTCTCCAAGTGGCTTCTCGTCTAGTTGATGTACCTGCGGAATTCATTCGTTCAATTCTCTGTTCGAATGATATTGTGAAGATCATGCTGCATATCTATCCTTTGTTCTTGTTTTGATTCTGGTATTCGAGTTGCTTCGATGTCAAATGTTGATTCCATAACCTTCCTAATTGGTGTTCTCATATTTCTATGGGAGTGCTAATTCTTCTTGATCATCAAGATGGTCATGTTAAATTCTTCTCAACCGGCGTTCTTTTCTTCGAGTTAATCAGATCTTTTCATCATCTGCAAGTTCAACTCTCAGTCTTTTCTCAACGGTGTATGTTCTTTCATCCCAAGTTGTCTTTGTTTTCCCCACCCTCCCACCCTTCTTCTTCTCGGAGCTAGAATTCTTAATGAAGTATCCATTTTATTCATGTGATATTTCTTCATTCTTTTCCTTCAATGTTCTTATCCGGTGATTTATCGTGAAGATGCTCAAGAGCTTCAAGTTCATCATTCTTTTGCTCTCATATTCTGCCGGTGGATGTAATTCAAGATTTCGGTGTTGATCTTATCCTTTTCCTCATTTCACAATGCTTTCTTATTCCGGTGCACCAATTAATCATTATCCTCTTGCTATTCATATCCGGAGTGCTGAACATTCATAATTCCATTCTTAATCCGTTCAAATTATTTTTGAGGATTATCATCTTATTCAAGCCATTTAATTCAACCGGTGCAATATCTCTTAAGCAATCTTTTCCAACGGTGATTTCTTTTGAGTGGGCCCTAACCCACAGGTCTTTTCCAGGATCTTACCTGACTCTTCTAATTTTTCTGGAGTTATACTCAAATTCTTTTCAAGTGTGACGTAAGAATGATTTCCATCAGTCACAGTCCTTCTTCAGGACCGCTTTCAAATTCTTGCTCATCATTGGTTCAACCTTTTAATTCTTCATTCCGGAGTGCTCAACAACTCATGGTGGTGTATCTCATTGTTTTCTCAGATTTTGGAGACCGGAGAAGTGTTTCTCTTAAATCTTGGCCCGTTCTCTAAAGAGTTGTGGTTCTAGCCTCATGCCATCCTCATTATTGTTCCGATTGTGAGGAATTCTGTTTATAACCGTCCGGAGCATTTCATGAATTCTTTTCCATTGTGATCCTCCGAAGGCCATCATTTCAGAATATTTCTTCGTTCTCAGTTTTCAACTTCGTCCTCCAACTATTCTTCATTGATGTCTCTTCGTTCGTCTCCCTATTCTTACGGTGGTTCATTCTAGATTACTCTTCCGTTGTTATCGTATTAATTCACTTGTTCTTTTCATAATCCTACCGGTGGTTCGTTAAATAACTATCCGAGCTTGTGCTAGATCTCTCTTTAATTCTTTCCAACGAGAATAAGTAGTATGCCAAATCCATTGCTTGTCGCCAATTTAAATTGGTGAAGGAGATGCATTACATAAATCTTATTCTAGTTCCTTCCAAGAAGTTAATCCCTTCCTTCGAAGCTTGTTCATCATATCATATTCTAGGTTTCAAGTTGTTCATCTTGTTTTCCGGAGCTCCAAGTTATTTCAATTATCATTTCAATGCTCCATCTAATTCATCGCAGGCCTTGAATCTTATTCTTTTCATCTTTCGCATCGCATGTTTTCATTACCGGAGTTCTTCATGGTAGTTCATCATCATTTAATTCATCCTCGAAGTCTTCATCAAGATTTTTGTTGGAGCTCAAGCATTCTTCATCATGCTTTCCAATTGCAATCCTGTCTACCTTATCTTTTCAGATGGTGTTATGTCATTCTTGCTAATTTTCCTCCATGTTTCATGATTCACAAGTTGTCAGGAATGAGTTATTTAAAACCATCATTTTCCTAGTTCAGGAGATCTTTTCAACCCTTCAATCTATTCATTGGAGTTATCTTGGGTTGTATTTCACCTAAAGCTTTCCCTTAGGATTGTTGCCATTGTGGTGCTTATAAATGACCCAAGTTCTTCATTTATCCTCTTGGTGAATAAGTTTATCATCTCCTTGTTGATCTCAATCCAAGCAATTCATTTCGTTAGTGGCCGGTTGTCACCTCATAATTTTGAGATGTTTTCCATAAGCCCACATCGAGCTTATTCTTTTCGTTGTTGATTTTTCCATCAACCCATTCAACCTTCTTTGTAAGGATGCTCTTTCAAATTCAATTTTGAGAGAAGTTGTCATTTTATTCTCCATTCATTCTTTCATTGAACTATATTCTATTCTTTAGTTCCGGAGGCATTGTGATATTGCCCTTTGGACCATCATCTCATTTTATCAAGATCATATTCTCCCTTGCTTGTCATTTAACCGGAGCGTTGTATTCTCCATTCTAGTTCTCTTATCTTATCTAAGTTTTTCCATTTTCAACCGGAGTGCTGTCTGAATCTTTTCTTACCCCTGGTGCCATTCTTTCAATTGTTTCGGAGGCAATATGCTGTTGATTTCATCAAGTATCACTCCATCTCCTCAAACTCTTGTTAATTCCTTTGATTTTCAGACGGAGTGCTGTCTGAATTATGTCATTCTTATTCCTTGGCTATACCATTGCGGTTTTATATTCTTTTGGTTCGTAAGCTCTCGTCTAATGTCTTTCATCTACAAGGTTCTCGATGTTCCTTGTTCCTCTTTTTCTACCGGAGTGCTCTTAACTTCGTTCATCTCCGTTGTATTCTTCTTTCAGATTGTTCAACCTCTCAAGGTTCTTTGGTTTTCACTCGTTTGTCAAAGAAGCAACTTTGTTTTACCTCTTCTTTTTCGTTTCTACCCGGTGATATCTCTAGGATCTCGGGTCGAGATCCTCTGTTAGTGTGGGAGAGTTGTGACGCCCGAAGACCGACGTCCCAGAAGATTCCAGAAGATTCCAGATGTTCCGGGTTGCCCGTGTGTTTCTTTTGAGCTTGTGTTATTTATTTTTGCATTGCATCATGTCATCATGCCATCATGTCATTTTAATTTTTGCATCTCAACCTAAATAAATCGTGTGGACCTTCGGTCCATTTAAATCGAGGGAAGAATGTCTTCTCTTTATAACATATAAAAGCCTCCTAATATTATGGAGCTATATTATAAATATTCCATTTGTTTGGAATTAACCAACACACTTGCATATTTCCCCATGCTTTCCTACTTCGAGCTTCTCCTTCAAAACCTTGCCTATATTCTTTTCCCGTTTATCGAGGTTCCTCCAAAAGTCCTCAGACAATTTTATTTAAATTCCTGACATTTTTGTGAGTCTAGGGAATTTTACCCTATGTCCTAATTCTATCCCTAGCCACCTCCTTCCTTTTCGTTTCTTTGGTGTTGTTTTTCTGTTTTTTTGGGAAAGCAACAACAACAGAAGAAAGGGCCCAGCCGCAATATCCCAGCCGCCAGGCCAGGCCCAAGCCTCCTCCAGCCTGGCACGCCCCTCCTCCCTTCTAGGCCATCTCCATCTGGGCCCAGCCTTGGCTCATGTGCCACCAGTCCTCCTGGCCCGTTCCTCTCCCCTAACCCTAGCGCTCAGCCGAGCCTCCCTCGCTCTACCTCTCTTCCCGCAGCCCGCCGCCACCCTCTCGTCCCTTCGCCCGCACCTTTCTCTAGCTCCCCCTCGCTCTTCCTCTCTGCCCGCAACCGACCGCTCGCCCCGAGCCCCGTTTCCCTCGCCACCCAGCGTCGCCCGACCCGATCCCCTCGACCAGCCTCCCTCTCCCCGAGTCCCATCGCTCCATCTCCCTCTTCTCCTCTCCCCGCGAGCCGAGCCCCAGCGCCCTCCCCGCTCGACCGGCCAGGCTCGGCCAGGGAGCTCCCCACCTCGCCTCCCCTTTCCTCCAGGCCGCCAGCGATGCCGGCCCCGTCGCCAAGAGCCACCCACCGCCGGGCCAGGGCGTCCGCCGCCTTGCCGTCTCCTCCCGTGAGCCGCAACAGCCCCGAGCCCGACCTCCTCCTCTGGTCGACGCCCGCAGCCAGGGCCGGCCAGGCTCCCTCGCCTCCTTGTCTTGCAGCACCCTGCCGCGCCGTTCCTCCTCGACCAGGAGCCGCGACGCGCCCCTCCAGCTCGCAGGCCGCCACTTCGACCAGAGCCGCGAAGCCCCGCGAGCGCGCCCTGTCCTCAAGGCCAGGCCGTGGCCTCCGTCCGTTCTCCAGTGCCAGCGCCGTGCAGCACCTCGCCTCAGCACGCCCCTCCTTGAGCGCCAAGTCCCAGCGGCCAGGAGCTGCAGCACTTCCTTCGTCTCCAGCAAGACCTTGCTGCCATGGCCTCGTCGCCCCGTCGTGTTGTTGTTGTTTGTTTTGTTGTATTGCCGTGTGCTGTTGCAAGTGTCCAGGAACCGTTTCGTTTGCCAAGTGGAGACCGGAGAACGGGGATGCATCAAGTTCGTCTACGGAAAACCCGAACGTCTACGAACCGTGACGAGTACGGCTACACGACGATACGACCAAGTACCCCGACATCGATGACATGAACGACTACGAACGAGAACGACTTCATGGACAAGTACCACTACCGTCGCCGAGACCCTCAAGTACCTCTACGAACGGAATGACTACTCGTTGGCGACCTCGTGTACAACTACTTCCTCTCCGATGAACGAAAACAACTACTTCCCTCTACGGCATGTACCACTACCGTCGCCCCGTGTACCACGACTCGTGTACCACTACTTCCACTACTACGGCTACTTCCTCTCCGAACGTGAACGACTTCTTCCTATACGAACTCGAACCGCTCCGAAACGTTGTCCCGAAGGTATAACCGCCGAGCCGATGACCCGTGTGATGCTTGTGTTGTATGAATGTTCCCCTTGTGTGCACCGTGCCCGTCGTGCCCGTTTCATCTTTTTTTCGTGCTCCTCGGTTGCCTCGTCGCCGACCCGTGGGAACCCGGTAACGGGATCAACCCACTTTCATCTTGTTCGACTTGCTCACGTCGATTCTTCTTTTGCACCGGTCTCTCGCCGAGTTACCGGAACCGAGATGTTGCGTTGCATCATTTTCGGATCATTGCCGTGGCACCCTTTTCTTCCACCACGGTGACAAATGCTTCTTATCTTCTTCATGTCAACTTCTAATAATAATTGCATAAAACTTGTTCATGTCATCCGCATCATGATAACAACATGATAATGTTTAATTGTTGTTTGCTTATAATTACTAAACATGCTCATGAGGATTTTCCGGATATGTTGTTGTTATTCTCCGGCCTCATTTAAATTGCCTTGATAGTGTAGTTTGTTTTTGCTTCACCTCTTGCCATGTTAACCAACATTTAATCTTGTCTTGTTAATAACGAGAGTCAATCAAATAATTAAATGTGGTGTTTCGTCAATATGCAACTCGTTGCATATTGAGCTCCACTTAACTTGTAGTGTTGTTTGTGCACTTTGCCATGCCATGCATATTTAAACCGGACATGCATCATACTTGGATGTGCATCGTATGCCATGTTATTGCTTGTGTGTTTACCGTGTTGTTTGCTTCTTTCCGGTTGCTTCTCTTGTTAGCTTCGGTTTCGTTCCGGAGTTGTGAGGATTCGCTCGACTGTTGCTCCATCTACTTCATGGATCCGTTCTTCTCCCTTGTGGATTCCCAGGCAAGATGACCAAACCCGGATATCATTACTATCTTTGCCTATTGCTAGAGTATCGCTCTTTAGTATATTGCCTCGATGCCCATGTTTTCCTGTCAGCCTCCTATTGTAACCATGATCCTGTCTAACCACCCTACCTATGCAAACCGTTGAATGGCTAAGTACGCTTCGCTCAGCCCTTCTTATAGCATTGTTAGTTGCAGGTAAAGATTGAAGATGCTTGTTTCATGTTGAAGTTTGGTTGGGTTATATCACACTATATAAATGCTTAAAATGAAATCACCTATATATTGGCAAGGGTGGAAGGCTAAGCCTTTTGCTTGGTGATTTTTTCCACTCATGCCGTTAGGAACCGTATAAACCGGTGTTATGTTCCTTGATTATGCGTTCCTAACACGGTTGGGGTGTATGGGACCTCCAGACTTGGGCAACAGAGTGTGCCTCAAGATATTGTGGATGAATTGTTACTTTAGCATAAGGATCATATGATCCTTATGCTAAAGTAACAATTCATCCACAATATTAAGCATGAATCATAAAATTCATTGGAAACTAATAAACTTTGAGCTCGTTCATTGAAGCAATTGCAATTTATCGTAACATCGGAAAGAGTCAATATAAGAGCTGTTCAGCAAGCCTACATACTCAACTATCATATAGTCTTTCACAATTGCTCACACTCACGCAGTACTTATGTTTATGGAGTTTTAGTCGGACACAGGGAAAGATAGAGGCTTATGGTGTTGCCTCCCAACCTTTTACCTCAAGGGTAATGTCAACAGTAATAGATCATGAAAATTTACATCCAAGTGGGTATATATGTCAGGTTCTTTCCAACACAGTGTGCTTGCCAAAGGATAAAATGTAAAAAGGAAAGGTGGATTTCACCTTGACTCTTATAGAAAAATAATAGATAGGCCCTTCGTAGAGGGAAGCAGAGGTTGTCATGTGTTTTTATGGTTGGATGCACAAAGTCTTAGCATAGAAGAACATCACTTTATATTGCCACTTGTGATAAGGACCTTTATTATGCAGTCCATCGCTTTTATTACTTCCATATCACAAGATCGTATAAAGCTAATTTCCTCCACAGTAATAAATCATACATATTTTAGCGAGTTTGCAACATGACAACTTACTTGGAAGGATCTTTCTCAATCCATAGGTAGGTATGGTGGACTCTCATGGCAAAACTGGGTTTAAGGATGTATGGAAGCACAAGTAGTATCTCTACTTGGTGCGATGAGTTTTGGCTAGCATGAGGGGGAAAGGTGTCACACCCTGCATTTTGTAACATGTTATTTGTAACTTTGAAGCATGAAAATTTGGACCAGCAAAATTTTTTAGCATCATTTGGCTTTTATTTGGAATTGAGTTTTCTTCAATTGCTTTTTCATGTGCTCATTAAAGTCAACTATGACCTCTTACAGATTTCATCTCCTTATCCAAAACTTCTGCCCAATGATCATGCCAAGTGTTATATAGCAGTATAGTATTTTCTTACAAAATTAATTTGGCCAAAAAGCATTTTTATAAATTTAGTTTTTCAAAACCCCTGAATTGAGATTTGCACTGCAAGTACTTGATTAAAGGTGTGAAAACTTTTTCAAAAGGTTTATTTGAGACCTAGTAGTCATAGGACTCCCATAAACCACAAAGGTATAATTTTAAAAGTTATTTTCCTATTTTATTTAAAAGCTTTTTCTTAAGGCCAGAAATGGTCTTTAATAGGGAAAAATTATTTAACTGTTTCAAAAATATTTGCCAAAATTCAGAGAGACTCAGAGGACATATATTGTCCATATATACGAGTTTCAACACTTGGTCATGTTCAAAATAATGGGCTAAGCCCTCTAAAACCCTTTCTGGATATTTCAAGCTTTTGAAATATTTACAAAGGAATTTTTCTCCAAAAATTCCAGGGAAATTCTATCATGTCATATATGACATATTTGATGATCTTGCAAAGCCTCATGCATTGGAGATCAAGGAAACCTCCTCAAACCCCTTCATAACCATTCTGTCCATATTTGAAGTTTGAGCAACTTTACATTGCCAAACTTGTCCAAATGCTCTCAAACTTGGTGCACATGCTAGAATGGCCAAATAAGGCACCTAGACCAAATGGCACAAGATTTGGAATAGAGAAACTTGATCAGATCACCTCAAAACCCTTTCTGTTCAAATGCAAATTTGAACAACTTTACATTACCAACTTTTTATCTGGAGCCTCAAACTTTGTGAGCATGATCAATACCCCAAATGATGATGCTACACCAAGTGGTGCATCAAGGGGAGATGATTAGCTTGACTCAATCCAGATGAAACTATTTCTGTTGATTTCTAGGGTTCACCAAAGTTGCATTGGCTAGTTTCTCCAAATGAGGCCAAATTTGGTGAAGCACCCTATTTTCTCATTTCTTTCAACCCTGTAAAGTGCCATGTCAATTGGATCTCATTTACTTGATCAAACCATGATCAAACACCTTCTGCAGAAATCTTAAAACCTCTATTTTTACCACTTTCACCTTTCTCCATGGCCTCAGCTCTTTACCACAGACTCATGGGGTTACTAGCAAACCCCAGTAACTCCCCCCAGCACCTCATCTCCATGATTGGGGGGTGAAACCTCAACTTTACCCTGCTGGACATCCCACTTTCACCATTTTTACCAGCACCCTCCCTCTCTCTCTACACCACAGAGCATCCAAGGCCTTAGGGCAATTCTTTACTACTCCCTCTACTCACCAGACACTGTTGGGCACGCTGGAATGGACCAAGCCGGCGAGAGCGTGCTGATGCCAGCCATACGCGCGCTCCAGAGCGCGTGAACAGTGCGGCTCACACGCTGGCTCGGGCCAATCGTTGGTCCCCGACCACCTCGAGCCTCCCCCTCGCGCCAGTCGAGGCGCCTCGACGTCCGCAACGTCACCGGCGCTGTCCCCCCTCCTCCTGCGCCCTCCAGTGAGCGTTGCCGCACGCGCACCGGCCGCCCGCTTCGGCCAGTCTTCTGCTCCACACGCGCGCGCATCCCTGTTGCTCCCCCGCTCCTCCTCTTGCCTCAGCTGGGCGTGGGACTCGTCCAGCAACACCCCTGACTCACTCCCGCAGCCTCCCGTGCGCTGTAGCGACGAGCCGGAGCTCGCCGGCACACTGGACCACGGGTCCTCGTCGGGGCCCTATAAATAGGCCTCCCCGAGCCCTTCCAACACCACCACCAGCCCCACAGCTCTCCTCTAGTCCCTCCTGCACCCTCAGTTCAGCCCCGGAGCGCCCCTGCGCTCGGGATCGACCGGAGCTCCGCCGCTTCGGGCCGCCGACGATCTCGAGTCGGAAACGGCCGCTGCAACCGACCTCCGACGAGCCTCCGCCGTCGCACCTCGTCGCCGGCGAACCAGGGCTCCCCGCCGTGCCGCACCACCACCGTTGCAACCGCGACACGACGCTGAGCTCGACCCTGCCCTCCGTTGCCATCGCCGTGGCCGGAGTCGTCGCCGATCCCGTATTTGACGAAGTTGCTGTGGAAGAAGAAGGAGAAGGACTAGAAGACTTTGAAGACCAAGCTAATCCAGGCAAGCAGCCCTTTGACCATGATACACTTGTTCCTCGGAACCCGTTGGTTTCCGATACATGATGATTAGGGTTACGATGGTAACCTAGATGAACCACCACATGATGCATGCTTTATTGTTGATCTTGCTACATGCTAGATGACATGCAATAGTTGGTCTTGATGCTCATATGATGCATGTGTGATATGAACCCCCGTAGTGGAAACTTTGCATGAACCCATCGGGTGCCCCTAATGCCCGAGGGTGATGAAGTGTTAGGTCATCACTTGAGGAAGAAGTGATGTGCCGGTAATATCATGTGCATGGTGGAATGATGGATTAGATTTATGTGTGTCTACCGTCCCAACCAAACATGTGCAACCACACTACCCCTTATGGGACGGGGCTTTATTGATTACTTAGGTCGATACTAGCATGGTGCCCGCATTACTAGTGACGGGAAGACTTGAGGTCTTTCCCGGGACGGGGTCGTGCTTGGATAGGCGGCCATGACTGTTTTCACAGGGCACCGGACACACCGTTGGTCCCTTCGGGTACGCGTGAACATTGAAATTTGGGCAAGTCCCGTGATCTATTGTTTGTACCCGAGGGCCGTGCGCCAACGAGTGGACGCTATGTTAGTGTCGTCTAAGGAAAGGTAATGACCGGGTGCTTACCCCGGGTACTTGAGGTACCGCGGGTCGTGGATGACACGGAAGTTCCCCGGATCTTGTGGGTAAAGTGCGCAACCTCTGCAGAGTGTAAAACTATTCGAATAGCCGTGTCCACGGTCATGGACAGTTGGGTGGTGCTACTTAAACTATGTCCAGAATTTTACTTCTTTGGTGATACATTGTGTGTGATGAGTCAAGATGGTGACTTGACTCAGTGAGATGAATTATATTCATGTTGATGTCGGTAACCTGTCTTCGAGGTTACGCGAGGTTATTGATGCATAAGCTTGATGATATCATATTGTTCTAGCCTCTTGCTAGATCGTTCATTATTATCCAAATTGCATTGTTACTTGAACCACATCATGGGTTGCTTGCGAGTACATTCAAAGTACTCTTTGGCTTGCCACTGGTTATTTAATTGGCCAGGCATGGAAGAGCAGGATTATGAGGAAGAGTTCTTTGGAGACGACCATGCGAACTAGGACGCTATCCCAGTCAGAATGCCTGTAGGGTTAAGGCAGATGGCATGGGTTCTACCCGTTTTATCAAAGACTTCCGCTATTTGAGTATTTGCTATTCAGCCCGTGAGGCTCTATCTATGTAAGACTTGGCCATAACGGCCTTAATTCGTGTAAGACTATTTGTATGGATGTAAGACTCTTGTTATTTCAGCTTCTGTGTGTTCAGTGAGCATTGATCTCTGGGATCACTGTACACGTGCATTCGGTGATCTCGACTTCCAAGTCGGGGTCCCCACAGAGCTGGTATCAGAGCCATCCTGACTGTAGGAAGCCTTAGTCAGCATGGGCGTTAGATAGTTGAGACCTCTTTTTCAAAACCTTCTGAACCTCTCTTCTTTTCTAAACCTGAGATTTCCTCAGCTTATTAACCCCTCCTATTCCACCTTTGTAGATGGCCGCTGTTCCCGAAGAGCACCTGACCACTGGGTTTCCCCTACTTCTCGAGGATAGCCTCCAGGAGTGTCAGTTCCACCGAGCACCTATCCTCACCTACCACGAGCATTGGGTGAGCGATACTGAGGTGGAGTACCATGTGGAAGTGATTGTGAAGGCAAACGATCCTCCCACAAGTTGGTTCTTCGAGGGACCCCAGATGACAACACTACCACTCGCTGCCGAGGCTGGTGCACTCAAGGCACTAACCCGTCTCCGTGAGCTTCTTCCGGAGATGGCCGCCAAGATGGCAACTCGCTTCTTACCTTACCGGAAGGAAGGAGACGCAGAAAGCAGCGCACTAGCCCCTCCACTGAAAGATGGACTCTCGCTTCGGTTCCAGACCTACTTCAGTCTATGTGCCGACAGCTTGGCACAAGACTTGGCCTCGGAATCAATGAAGCTTCGAGAAGAACTTTACAAGACCAAGGCACTTCTTCGTCGAGCTCAAGAGAAGGCAAACAGGATTAAGAAGGAAGGAGCACCTTCTGGACAATCTGCTATCGCATATCGAGGCGGAAGGCCCTCCGAGGATGTGTCTTCCAAGGGGGAAGAACCACCTCGGCAACGCCGGATGACAGCAAGGGAATATCGCAAGCTTTTCCCTGCACCACCGTCCAAGCACCGTCGTATCCAACTCCTCCACTCCCCCACTCCCTCAAGTGACAAGGGAGCTCAGTCAGATGAAGACAAGGAGGAAGACCCAGAAGAGCCGGAATACGCGACCGAGCATTCCGCCGCTTAGGCATTATTCGCTACTCGGATATGCCCGTTGTAACCCCTATGGCAGAATAGGTCGTGTAACCCCTATGCGCAGTCGAGTCCTTGTATGGTTCGTATGAAACCATCTAGTGTTTACTTTCGTCGTGTCTGATGTAAGTCGTAATCTTCCTTCGGGAATGTGTAAACGACTACATCACCCATTTGGATTTTAATGAATGTGTTTTGGCCTTTCGGCCCTTGCATGATTTGATTTAGTGTCACACCCACCCCCTTACTAGGCACCCATCTATCTTGCTTTTCCTCTTCCAAGTCATGAGATCTTTTACCGCTCCAACAGGATGCCTGTTGTAACTCATACTGGTACCTCTACCCAGCAGCCCGAAGCCGGAGCATCCTATCAGCCAGAGGCAGACCACGACCAAACCAACGACCAAGCTCCACCACCACCTCCTCCAAGCATGGACATGGCTCAGCTTCTCCAAGCTTTCCGAGAGGAACGCCAAGCCAACACTGCAGCTCTTCAGCTGATTGCTCAAGCTGTTGCCAACAACCGCCAGCCGGCAGGGAATGGCAATGGACGTTCCACGTTGGCAGAGTTCAAGAAGCATGCACCGCCGACCTTCATCGAGACTGCGGAACCCCTGGATGCTGATGACTGGGTCCGTTCCATTGAGGAGATTCTGGAGCTAGTCGGATGCACCGAAGACCGCGAGAAAGTGGCTTATGCAGCCCACTGCCTCGGGGGAACCGCAAGAGCTTGGTGGGATGGATTCAAGGTCATGCATGCTGAACAAGACATCACTTGGGTTAACTTCAAGGCAGAATTTCGCAAGGCCCACATTCCTTCTGGAGTCATGGCTATCAAAAAGCGTGAGTTCCGAGCCCTGAAGCAAGGAAGTGGCACTGTCAAGGAATACATGCAGAAGTTCAGTATTCTGTCAAGGTATGCCCCTGAGGATGTCAGCACTGATGCTGCCAAAAGGGAGCGCTTCATGGAAGGCCTTAATCAGACTCTGCAATATTCGCTTGTCGTGTGCGACTGCCCGTCCTTCCCTGACCTGGTGAACAAGGCACTTATGATTGAAGACAAGCGGCGTGCTTTGGAAGACACTCGCAAGCGCAAGTTGATCAGTAAGGGAAGTTCCAGCAACCAGAAGCCTCGTCCGTGGCAGTCTGCCCCGGCCAAGCCAAGCTATCAGCAGCCAAGAGCTCCTGCACCTCGTGCCAATCCTCAGCCTCAGCAGTATGCCAACCCCAGGCCAGCTTTCAACCCCAATACCAATGGTGGCAACAAGATCAGCACTCCAAATCAAGTCACTTGTTTTGGGTGTGGTCAGCCTGGACACATCTCCAGGGTGTGCCCTAATAAGAAGCCTGATGCCCCGCGCCCCAATGCGCAGAACCAGGCACAAGGCCGTGGAGTGCCACCAAGGAACCCAGCTCCTCGCAATCCACCAAACTATGGGAAGGGGCGTGTGAATCACGTCACTGCTGAAGAAGCCCAGGAAGACCCGGACGTCGTGCTGGGTACGTTCCTTGTCAACTCAGCACCTGCAACTGTCTTGTTTGATTCTGGAGCAACGCATTCATTTGTCACTCAGAGATTTGCATTAAAAAGTGGCATGACCCCTACACCCCTGAATAACCCTATGGTGGTACAAACCCCCGGAGCCGAGATGAGAGCCAAGATAGGCTGTAAAGGAGTCAGTATCACCATTAACGGTGTAGACTTCCTAGCAGACCTTATCATCCTGAGATCGCAAGGCTTGGATGTGATCTTAGGGATGGATTGGCTCAGCAAGCACCAAGGCTTGTTAGACTGTGCCAATCGGACAGTCACTGTGACCAATGACCAAGGTGTAGAAGTCAAGTTTGCCCCCAACTCCTCTTCCGCTCAAGCCGCTAAAGTCAACTGTCTGTCTGAAGTTGGGCTAGACCAAGTACCGGTGGTATGTGAGTATCCTGATGTCTTTCCAGACGAACTACCGGGAATGCCCCTTGACCGTGACATTGAGTTCATCATTGAGCTCGTGCCCGGAGCAGGACCCATCTATAAGAAGCCTTATAGAATGGGGACGGAAGAACTAGCCGAGTTGAAGAAGCAGCTAGAAGAGCAGCTAAGGAAAGGATTTATCCGCCCGAGTGCCTCCCCTTGGGGATCTCCTGTTCTGTTTGTGGCAAAGAGGGACGGTACCATTCGCTTATGCATTGACTATCGTTCCCTCAATGAAGTTACAATTAAGAACAAGTACCCACTTCCCAAGATCGAAGATCTGTTTGATCAACTCAGCGGAGCCAAGGTATTCTCCAAGATCGACCTCAGATCTGGGTATTACCAGCTGAAGATCAGACCCCAAGATATTCCGAAGACGGCATTCGTAACCAGATATGGCCTGTACGAGTGCACGGTCATGTCTTTTGGGTTAACCAATGCCCCAGCTTACTTCATGTACCTCATGAATAAAGTCTTCATGGAATATTTGGCCAAGTTCGTTGTTGTCTTCATTGATGACATTCTCGTGTTCTCGAAGTCGGAGGAAGAACATGAGCAACATCTGAGGATGGTCCTAGACAAGCTTCGTGAGCACCAACTATATGCCAAATTCAGCAAGTGTGAGTTTTGGCTGCACAAAGTTGGATTCTTAGGTCATGTCTTGACCGAGGAAGGATTATCTGTTGATCCTGCAAAAGTCGAAGCTGTGACCCAATGGCAATCTCCAACGACCGTCAAGGAAGTCAGAAGCTTCCTCGAATTGGCGGGCTATTACCGCAAGTTCGTGGAAGGATTCTCTAGCATTGCACGACCAATGACTCAGCTCCTCAAGAAGGACAAGAAGTTCGAGTGGACACCAAAATGCGAAGAGAGCTTCCAAGAGCTCAAGAAGAGATTGACCACCGCCCCAGTTCTGGCAACACCTGATATTCACAAGGAGTTCGTGATATATTATGATGCCTCTCGAACCGGATTGGGAAGCGTTCTGATGCAAGAAGGCCGCGTCATAGCATACCTCTCCAGGCAGCTACGACCTCATGAGGAGAACTACGCTACTCACGATCTTGAGCTAGCGGCAGTAGTTCATGCCTTGAAGACATGGCGGCATTACCTCCTAGGGAAACGGTGTGAGATTTACACAGACCACAAAAGTCTGAAGTATATTTTCACCCAAAAAGAGTTGAACATGAGGCAGCGGAGATGGTTGGAACTCATCAAGGATTATGACCTCAGTGTTCAGTATCACCCTGGGAAGGCCAACGTGGTGGCCGATACCTTAAGCAGGAAGGCTTGCTCTTTGAATGTCATTATTCAAGAAAGGCAGCCAGCCTTGTTTAAGGAGATCGAACAATTCAGTTTGGAATTGGTCACCCCTGGATTTCTGGATCATTTGGAAGTCAGACCAACCCTGATGGACGACGTCAAGAATGCTCAAGATGGACACGCAAGCATTGAAGGTATCAAGAGGAAGATGAAGATGGGCAAGGCCCCAGGATTCTCTGAAGACGAGCACGGGATTGTTTGGTACAAAGGTCGTCTCTGCGTACCAAACAGCCCCGAGTTGAAGACGCTGATTCTGCAAGAAGCCCACGACACCCCGTATTCCATCCACCCCGGAGGAACCAAGATGTACCAAGACTTGAAGGCACGATTTTGGTGGCACGGTATGAAGAGAGAGATTGCAACCTATGTTGCAAAGTGTGATGTGTGCCAAAAGGTCAAGGCTGAATATCAGCGACCCGCTGGATTGCTTCAACCACTCAAGGTTCCTGAGTGGAAGTGGGACAAAGTCGGAATGGACTTCGTCACTGGATTACCAAGGTCAAATAGAGGACATGACTCTATCTGGGTCATAGTCGATCATTTGACCAAGGTAGCTCATTTCATTCCTGTCAAGACCACTTATGATGGCAACCGACTGGCAGCTCTCTACATCGACCGAATCGTAAGTCTTCACGGTGTTCCCAAGGAGATTGTGTCAGATCGAGGAACCCAGTTCACCTCAAGGTTCTGGAAGAAGTTCCAAGAAGCCTTGGGAACCAAGTTGTCTTTCAGCACAGCTTTCCACCCACAGACCGGAGGTCAAACTGAGCGAGTCAATCAGATTCTCGAGGACATGCTCCGAGCCTGTGTCCTGGCATATGGAGCCAAGTGGGAAGACTGTCTCCCTTTTGCCGAGTTCTCCTATAACAACAGTTACCAGTCAAGCCTTCAGATGGCACCATTTGAGGCATTGTACGGACGCAGATGTCGCACACCCCTCAACTGGTCAGAGACTGGAGAAGGCCTAGTCTTTGGGCCAGATGTTCTCCGCGCAGCAGAAGAGCAAGTCCAACTAGTCAGAGAGCGATTAAAGGCAGCCAAGTCAAGGCAAAAGAGTTATGCTGACACTTGACGCCGAGACATGAGTTTCCATGTTGGGGACCATGTGTACCTGCGGGTGACTCCTCTGAAGGGAACCAAGCGTTTCCATGTCAAGGGGAAGCTCGCACCAAGGTTCATTGGACCCTTTGAGATCACTGCACGACGAGGAGAAGTGGCTTATCAGTTGGAACTACCACCTGAGCTATCCGATGTGCACAATGTGTTCCATGTGTCACAACTCCGGAAATGTCTCCAAGTTCCAGACAAGCCCAGTCTCTACAAGGATGTGGATCACCAAGCCATTGATCTGCAGCCTGATTTGACCTACCGCGAGAAGCCCATTCGTATTCTGGACGAAGCAGAACGACGTACGCGGAGCCGTACCATCAAGTACTTCAAGGTCCAGTGGAGCAACCACACCGAAGCAGAAGCAACCTGGGAACGAGAAGACTATCTTAGATCCGAGTTTCCCGACCTCTTTTAAGCCCTAGTTTAGGAATCTCGGGGACGAGATTCTTGTAAGGGGGGTAGGTCTGTCACACCCTGCATTTTGTAACATGTTATTTGTAACTTTGAAGCATGAAAATTTGGACCAGCAAAAATTATTAGCATCATTTGGCTTTTATTTGGAATTGAGTTTTCTTCAATTGCTTTTTCATGTGCTCATTAAAGTCAACTATGACCTCTTATAGATTTCATCTCCTTATCCAAAACTTCTGCCCAATGATCATGCCAAGTGTTATATAGCAGTATAGTATTTTCTTACAAAATTAATTTGGCCAAAAAGCATTTTTATAAATTTAGTTTTTCAAAACCCCTGAATTGAGATTTGCACTGCAAGTACTTGATTAAGGGTGTGAAAACTTTTTCAAAAGGTTTATTTGAGACCTAGTAGTCATAGGACTCCCATAAACCACAAAGGTATAATTTTAAAAGTTATTTTCCTATTTTATTTAAAAGCTTTTTCTTAAGGCCAGAAATGGTCTTTAATAGGGAAAAATTATTTAACTGTTTCAAAAATATTTGCCAAAATTCAGAGAGACTCAGAGGACATATATTGTCCATATATAAGAGTTTCAACACTTGGTTATGTTCAAAATAATGGGCTAAGCCCTCTAAAACCCTTTCTGGATATTTCAAGCTTTTGAAATATTTACAAAGGAATTTTTCTCCAAAAATTCCAGGGAAATTCTATCATGTCATATATGACATATTTGATGATCTTGCAAAGCCTCATGCATTGGAGATCAAGGAAACCTCCTCAAACCCCTTCATAACCATTCTGTCCATATTTGAAGTTTGAGCAACTTTACATTGCCAAACTTGTCCAAATGCTCTCAAACTTGGTGCACATGCTAGAATGGCCAAATAAGGCACCTAGACCAAATGGCACAAGATTTGGAATAGAGCAACTTGATCAGATCACCTCAAAACCCTTTCTGTTCAAATGCAAATTTGAACAACTTTACATTACCAACTTTTTATCTGGAGCCTCAAACTTTGTGAGCATGATCAATACCCCAAATGATGATGCTACACCAAGTGGTGCATCAAGGGGAGATGATTAGCTTGACTCAATCAAGATGAAACTATTTCTGTTGATTTCTAGGGTTCACCAAAGTTGCATTGGCTAGTTTCTCCAAATGAGGCCAAATTTGGTGAAGCACCCTATTTTCTCATTTCTTTCAACCCTGTAAAGTGCCATGTCAATTGGATCTCATTTACTTGATCAAACCATGATCAAACACCTTCTGCAGAAATCTTAAAACCTCTATTTTTACCACTTTCACCTTTCTCCATGGCCTCAGCTCTTTACCACAGACTCATGGGGTTACTAGCAAACCCCAGTAACTCCCCCAGCACCTCATCTCCATGATTGGGGGGTGAAACCTCAACTTTACCCTGCTGGACATCCCACTTTCACCATTTTTACCAGCACCCTCCCTCTCTCTCTACACCACAGAGCATCCAAGGCCTTAGGGCAATTCTTTACTACTCCCTCTACTCACCAGACACTGTTGGGCACGCTGGAATGGACCAAGCCGGCGAGAGCGTGCTGATGCCAGCCATACGCGCGCTCCAGAGCGCGTGAACAGTGCGGCTCACACGCTGGCTCGGGCGAATCGTTGGTCCCCGACCACCTCGAGCCTCCCCCTCGCGTCAGTCGAGGCGCCTCGACGTCCGCAACGTCACCGGCGCTGTCCCCCCTCCTCCTGCGCCCTCCAGTGAGCGTCGCCGCACGCGCACCGGCCGCCCGCTTCGGCCAGTCTTCTGCTCCACACGCGCGCGCATCCCTGTTGCTCCCCCGCTCCTCCTCTTGCCTCAGCTGGGCGTGGGACTCGTCCAGCAACACCCCTGACTCACTCCCGCAGCCTCCCGTGCGCTGTAGCGACGAGCCGGAGCTCGCCGGCGCACTGGACCACGGGTCCTCGTCGGGGCCCTATAAATAGGCCTCCCCGAGCCCTTCCAACACCACCACCAGCCCCACAGCTCTCCTCTAGTCCCTCCTGCACCCTCAGTTCAGCCCCGGAGCGCCCCTGCGCTCGGGATCGACCGGAGCTCCGCCGCGTCGGGCCGCCGGCGATCTCGAGTCGGAAACGGCCGCTGCAACCGACCTCCGACGAGCCTCCGCCGTCGCACCTCGTCGCCGGCGAACCAGGGCTCCCCGCCGTGCCACACCACCACCGTTGCAACCGCGACACGACGCTGAGCTCGACCCTGCCCTCCGTTGCCGTCGCCGTGGCCGGAGTCGTCGCCGATCCCGTATTTGACGAAGTTGCTGTGGAAGAAGAAGGAGAAGGACTAGAAGACTTTGAAGACCAAGCTAATCCAGGCAAGCAGCCCTTTGACCATGATACACTTGTTCCTCGGAACCCGTTGGTTTCCGATACATGATGATTAGGGTTACGATGGTAACCTAGATGAACCACCACATGATGCATGCTTTATTGTTGATCTTGCTACATGCTAGATGACATGCAATAGTTGGTCTTGATGCTCATATGATGCATGTGTGATATGAACCCCCGTAGTGGAAACTTTGCATGAACCCATCGGGTGCCCCTAATGCCCGAGGGTGATGAAGTGTTAGGTCATCACTTGAGGAAGAAGTGATGTGCCGGTAATATCATGTGCATGGTGGAATGATGGATTAGATTTATGTGTGTCTACCGTCCCAACCAAACATGTGCAACCACACTACCCCTTATGGGACGGGGCTTTATTGATTACTTAGGTCGATACTAGCATGGTGCCCGCATTACTAGTGACGGGAAGACTTGAGGTCTTTCCCGGGACGGGGTCGTTCTTGGATAGGCGGCCATGACTGTTTTCACAGGGCACCGGACACACCGTTGGTCCCTTCGGGTACGCGTGAACATTGAAATTTGGGCAAGTCCCGTGATCTATTGTTTGTACCCGAGGGCCGTGCGCCAACGAGTGGACGCTATGTTAGTGTCGTCTAAGGAAAGGTAATGACCGGGTGCTTACCCCGGGTACTTGAGGTACCGCGGGTCGTGGATGACACGGAAGTTCCCCGGATCTTGTGGGTAAAGTGCGCAACCTCTGCAGAGTGTAAAACTATTCGAATAGCCGTGTCCACGGTCATGGACAGTTGGGTGGTGCTACTTAAACTATGTCCAGAATTTTACTTCTTTGGTGATACATTGTGTGTGATGAGTCAAGATGGTGACTTGACTCAGTGAGATGAATTATATTCATGTTGATGTCGGTAACCTGTCTTCGAGGTTACGCGAGGTTATTGATGCATAAGCTTGATGATATCATATTGTTCTAGCCTCTTGCTAGATCGTTCATTATTATCCAAATTGCATTGTTACTTGAACCACATCATGGGTTGCTTGCGAGTACATTCAAAGTACTCTTTGGCTTGCCACTGGTTATTTAATTGGCCAGGCATGGAAGAGCAGGATTATGAGGAAGAGTTCTTTGGAGACGACCATGCGAACTAGGACGCTATCCCAGTCAGAATGCCTGTAGGGTTAAGGCAGATGGCATGGGTTCTACCCGTTTTATCGAAGACTTCCGCTATTTGAGTATTTGCTATTCAGCCCGTGAGGCTCTATCTATGTAAGACTTGGCCATAACGGCCTTAATTCGTGTAAGACTATTTGTATGGATGTAAGACTCTTGTTATTTCAGCTTCTGTGTGTTCAGTGAGCATTGATCTCTGGGATCACTATACACGTGCATTCGGTGATCTCGACTTCCAAGTCGGGGTCCCCACAAAAGGCAAGCCCAACATGTTGGATGATCCATGACAATATACTTTATTTCGGATATAGGAAAACATAACCCATTATGTTGTCTTCCTTGTCCAACATCAACTCTTTAGCATGTCATATTTTAATGAGTGCTCACAATCATAAAAGATGTCCAAGATAGTATATTTGTATGTGAGGCCTCTCTTCTTTTATTACTTCCTATTAATAGCAACGATGAACAAAACTATGTTTGTCAACTCGCAACAACTTTTATTTATCATACTCTTATATGTGAAGTCATTACTTCCCATAAGATCAATATGATCTCTTGGATACTCTGTATGTTTTTTTGTCTTGACCCAAGTGAGGAAATCAAGCCCTTGACTCAACACTAATCTTTATTATATAGCTCACGGAATCGATTACGAAGGGTAAACATCATAAGGCAAAAGCTCACAACTAGATCATGCTAACTTTATTCTACTAGATCAAGATACTACCAAAAGGATCGAACTAAGAAAAAGTAAAGATATGAGTGATGGTGATACGATACCGGGGTCACTCCCCCAAGCTTGGCAGTTGCCAAGGGGAGTGCCCATACCCATATGATTATGTCTCCTTCTTCAGGGGTGGTCATGATGGCTTCTTCCTCAGCTTGCGCTTAAGGACAGAATTTTGCTCCTTTAGATCATTGATCCTTTGCTCAAGATTTAATATCCTCTTGCATAGTGCCTACTTGTTTCCTGCACGAGGTTAAAAGGGATAAATTCGATCTTAGGTTTTTTTACTCTGTTGGGGAGGCTTGACTTTTTGAACTCCACATGCATGTCCCCCGGTTGAGGTAGTGGGGCTTCGTCTTCATCTGAGCTGGTCCAATCCTTTCCCTTGGGATCATGGTCATATTCTTCTTCCGTGGTCCAACCATAATGCTCCCAGTCCCCATAGGACTTAGGGTCAGCAAGGGAAACAGCTATGTAGCTTTCTCCCTCCGAATCGTGGGACGATATGTTGCTTTTATCTGCGACAGAAACAGCTCGAAACGAGAACAGAGGATTTTTGCGTGATACAGAGGTCAAAACCTTTGGGAGTATATATAATGAATTTTTACCGACCAAAAGGAGTAACCCACAAGAAAACGGAGTCTGGGAGGCACACGGGGTGCCCATGAGGTAGGGGGCGCACCCAGAGAGGGGGGGCGTGCCCTCCACCCTCGTGGATGCCTCGTGTTTCTTCCGGACTCCTACTTATTTTTCTATTTTTCTAAATATTCCAAAACGGAGAAAAATTGCCTTTAGAACTGTTTTGGAGTCGGTTTACTTACCGTACCACATACCTCTTCCTTTCGGAGTCTGGATCATTCTGGAAAGTGTCTCTTATGTATTCCTCCGCGGTTACGATTTCAATAACATTGGTTTCAACATTTATAGGATTACCTGAGATATAATGTTTGATTCTTTTATCGTTCACCACCTTCGGATTTGTGCCTTCGAAGTTGTTGATTTTTATGGCACCGGAACGATAGACCTCCTCGATCACGTAAGGTCCTTCCCACTTGGAGAGAAGTTTTCTTGCCAAAAATCTTAAGCGGGAGTTGAATAGCAAGACATAATCACCTACGTTAAACTCACGCTTTTGTATCCTTTTGTCATGCCATCTTTTAACTTTTTCTTTAAACAGCTTGGCATTCTCGTAAGCCTGGGTTCTCCATTCATCGAGACAGCTAATGTCCAATAACCTCTTTTCACCGGCAAGTTTGAAATCATAATTGAGCTTTTTGATAGCCCAATATGCCTTATGTTCTAGCTCAAGAGGTAAGTGTGAACCACCATCAGTCATTAGATATCTAGGGACTCCAAACCTCAAGAAAATAACTTCTTTAAGCATCTTAATAGAGGTGTTATGATCAGCACTACTAGTTTGAATAGCTTCTACCCACTTAGTAACGTAATCAACAGCAACAATAACATGTGTGTACCCATTAGAGGCAGGAAATGGTCCTATATAATCAAAGCCCCATACCTCAAATGGTTCAATAACAAGTGAATAATTCATAGGCATTTCTTGACGTCTACTAATATTACCAATTCTTTGACATTCATTACAAGATAAGACAAACTTACGAGCGTCCTTGAAGAGAGTAGGCCAATAAAAACCGGATTGCAATACCTTCTGTGTAGTTCTATCTCCCGCATGGTGTCCTCCATAAGCTTCGGAGTGGCACTAGCATAGGATCTGTTCCTGTTCATGCTCAGGTACACAACGTCTAATAATACCATCTACTCCTTCTTTATAAAGATGTGGGTCATCCCAGAAATAATGTCTCAAATCATAGAAGAACTTTTTCTTTTGCTGGTATGTGAAGCTAGGAGGTATAAACTTAGCAACAATATAATTAGCATAATCAGCATACCATGAAGCAGTACGAGAAGTATTTATGACAGCTAATTGTTCATCAAGAAAGCTATCATCAATAGGTTGTGGGTCATCAAGTATATTCTCTAACCTAGACAAGTTGTCTGCAACGGGGTTCTCAGCTCCCTTTCTATCAATGATATGCAAGTCAAACTCTTGCAGCAAGAGAACCCATCTAATAAGTCTAGGTTTAGCATCTTTCTTTTCCACAAGGTATTTGATAGCAGCATGATCAGTGTGACTAGTTACTTTAGAATCAACGATATATGGTCTAAACTTATCACAAGCAAATACAACTGCTAAAAATTCTTTCTTGGTAGTAGCATAATTTCTTTGGGCACTATCTAGAGTTTTACTAGCATACTGGATAACATTCAATTTCTTATCAACTCTTTGCCCTAGAATAGCACCTACAACATAATCACTAGCATCGCACATAATCTCAAAAGGTAAATTCCAGTCAGGAGGCTGGACAATAGGTGCAGAGATCAATGCTTTCTTAAGTATTTGAAATGCTTCTAGACAATCATCATCAAAGACAAAAGGAATATCTTTTTATAAAAGATTAGTCAGAGGCCTGGAGATTTTGGAGAAGTCCTTAATGAACCTCCTATAAAACCCGGCATGACCAAGGAAACTTCGTATACCTTTGATGTCCTTAGGGCATGGCATCTTTCCAATAGCATCAACTTTAGCTTTGTCAACTTCAATACCTCTTTCAGAAAGTTTATGTCCCAAGACAATGCCTTCATTAACCATAAAGTGGTACTTCTCCCAATTCAAAACAAGATTAGTGTCTTCACATGTCTGCAAAACTCGATCAAGGTTGCTTAAGCAATCATCAAAAGAAGTTCCGTAAACGGAGAAATCATCCATGAAAACCTCAACAATCTTTTCACAAAAATCAGAGAATATAGCCATCATGCATCTTTGAAAGGTAGCAGGTGCATTACATAAACCAAAAGGCATACGTCTATAAGCAAAGGTACCGAAAGGACAAGTAAAAGTGGTCTTTTCTTGATCCCCTTTTGACAAAGGTATTTGAGAGAAACCAGAATAACCATCTAGAAAGCAAAAGTGAGTGTGTTTGGATAACCTTTATAGCATTTGATCAATAAATGGCAAGGGGTAATGATCTTTCTTAGTAGCTTTATTCAACTTACGGAAATCAATTACCATCCTATAACCTTTAACTATTCTTTGCTGGATCAAATCATCTTTATCATTAGGAACAACAGTCATACCTCCTTTCTTAGGGACACAATGGACATGACTTACCCACTGGCTATCAGCAACTGGATAGATAATACCTGCCTCTAGAAGCTTTAGTATTTCCTTCCTTACCACTTCTTTAATCTTAGGATTTAACCATCGCTGATGATCAATAACTGGTTTAGCATTTTCTTCCAATTTTATCTTGTGTTGACATATAGTGGGACTAATGCCCTTAAGATCATCCAGAGTATATCCAATAGCAGCACGGTGCTTCTTCAGAGTTTTCAATAGTTTTTCTTCTTCCTGCTCTGAAAGGTTAGCACTAATAATAACAGGATATATCTTCTTTTCATCAAGATAAACATACTTAAGATTATCAGGCAAAGGTTTAAGTTCAAACACGGGATCACCCTTGGGTGGAGGAGGATCCCCTAGGATGTCAACAGGCAAGTTGTTTTTCAATACGGGTCCCTAATTAAAGAATATTTCATCTATTTCCCTTCTCTCATTCATATGCATATCAATAGAAGCAAGACCAATAGTTTCATCCTTACTAGGTAATTCTTTATCAAGGGGTTGTCTACGAAATTTAGCAAAGTTAATATCATGAGACATATCCCCTAATCCAACAGTAACAATATCTTTCACGCAGTCTATTTTGGCATTAACAGTATTCAAGAAGGGTCTACCAAATATAATGGGAAAAAATTCATCTTGTGTGGAACTAAGAACAAGAAAATCAGCAGGGTATTTTACCTTCCCACACAAGACTTCAACATCTCTAACAATCCCAACTGGTGAAATAGTGTCTCTATTAGCAAGCTTAATAGTAACATCAAACCCTTCTAACTCAACAGGTGCAATATGATACATAATTTCTCGATATAAGGTAAGAGGGATAATACTCGCACTGGCACCTACGTCACATAAACCATGATAGCAATGATCTCCTATCTTAACAGACATAACAGGCAAGCCTACAACAAGTCTATGTTTATTCCTAGCATTGGGATTGGCTATTCTAGCAGACTCTTCTTGGAGGTAAATAACATGTCCATCTAAATCTTCTACCAAGAGATATTTAACCATAGCAACACTAGGTTCAACTTTAATTTGCTCAGAGGGTGTAGGTTTTCTAGTATTACTCTTACGAACTATAGTTGAAGCCTGAGCATGATCCTTTATCCTAACAGGGAAAGGTGGTTTCTCAATATAAGCAGTAGGAATAATAGGATCAACATTATAAGTGATAGTCTTTTCTTCAACTTTAACAGGTTCAACTACTTTTACTTGAATAGGGGAATGATATTTAAACCACTTCTCCTTGGGGAGATTAACATGAGTAGCAAATGATTCACAGAAAGAAGCTACTATCTCAGAATCAAGTCCATATGTAGTGCTAAACTCACAGAAAACATCGGTATCCATAAAAGCTTAAACACAATCAAACTTAATGGTCATACCTGACTCCCTACCTTCGCCGAGATCCCAATCTTCAGAGTTGCGTTTAAATATTTCCAATAAATCCCATTTGAATTCAAAAGTCTTCATCATAAAAGAGCCACAACAAGAAGTATCGAGCATGGAGCGATTATTGAGAGAAAGCCGAGCATAATTTTTTTGAATAATCATTTCTCTTGAGAGCTCATGATTGGGGCATGAATATAACATTGACTTAAGCCTCCCCCAAGCTTGAGCGATGCTTTCTCCTTCGTGAGGCCAGAAATTATAAATATAATTACGATCACGATGAACCTGGTGCATAGGGTAGAACTTCTGATGAGATTCCAACTTCGGACGATTATAGTTCCATTATCCAATATCATCACATAGCCTAAACCATGTCAATACATCTCCCTTTAAAGATAAAGGGAAGACCTTCTTCTTGATAACATCCACGGGCATACCTGCAAGCTGAAATAATCCACAAACTTCATCAACATAGATTAGGTGTAAATCGGGATGCAGTGTTCTGTCTCTTGTAAAAGGATTTTCAAGCAGTTTATCTATCATACCCGATGGAATCTCAAAGCAAACATTTTCAGTTATTGCAGTAGGTTGAGGAGCAACTCTTTTCTCTTCTGGTCGGGGTGAAGATACCCCGAACAAGCCCCTCAAAGGATTCTGTGTCATTGTAACAAGTAACAATAAATTTCAGCACACTATATAAATTTTTCCTTACCAAATTCCACTTACCAAAGGCGCTTCACTCCACGGCAACGGCGCCAGAAAAGAGTCTTGATGACCCAGAATTGTAGGGGATCTATCGTAGTTCTTTCAATACATAAGAGTGTCGAACCCAACGAGGAGCAGAAGGAAATGATAGGCAGTTTTCAGTAAGGTATTCTCTGCAAGCACTGAAATAATAGGTAACAGATAGTTTTGTGATAAGGTAATTGGTAGCAAGTGACAAAAGGTAAAAGTAAATAAGGTGCAGCAAGGTGGGCCAATCCTTTTTGTAGAAAAGGACAAGCCTGGACAAACTCTTATA
Organism: Secale cereale; assembly: GCA_902687465.1. Taxonomy (NCBI): domain Eukaryota; kingdom Viridiplantae; phylum Streptophyta; class Magnoliopsida; order Poales; family Poaceae; genus Secale; species Secale cereale. Next base: position 580,900,881 of record LR738710.1, read on the forward strand.
TAAAAGAAAGCGTTCCCGAGGACACATGGGGATTATCGTCAAGCTAGTTTTCATCACGATCATCTGATTCGCGTTCGGTACTTTGATAATTTGGTATGTGGGTGGACTGGTGCTTGGGTGCTGTCCTTCTTGGACAAGCCTCCCACTTATGATTAACCTCTAATGCAAGCATCCGCAACTACAAAAGAAGTATTAAGGTAAACCTAACCATAGCCTGAAACATATGGATCCAAATCAGCCCCTTACGAAGCAACGCATAAACTAGGGTTTAAGCTTCTGTCACTCTAGCAACCCATCATCTACTTATTACTTCCCAATGCCTTCCTCTAGGCCCAAATGATGGTGAAGTGTCATGTAGTCGACGTTCACATGACACCACTAGAGGAGAGACAACATACATCTCATCAAAATATCGAACAAAGACCAAATTCACATGACTACTAATAGCAAGACTTCTCCTATGTCCTCAGGAACAAAAGTTACTACTCACAAGACATAATATTGTTCATGATCATAGGTGTCGGGGAAACTGGTCGCCCACGAACACCTATGGGACCGGAGCCCCTTCTACGGTACGGCAAGGGAGCGGAGGGAGCACGAAGAGCGGATCGAGGGGCACACACAGGCAGTTTACCCAGGTTCGGGCCGCGCGGACGCGTAAAACCCTACTCCTGCCTTGGTTGTATTGAGTTCTTGGGCTCGAGAGCTTGAAGATCTACAGTACTAGCTACGCTGAGCGTAGGAGTGACCGAGTTTCTGGGATCCCCCCTCCTCTACGTTGTGCATGGGCCTCCTTTTATAGCTCAAAGGGGTCACCGACATGTGTCACCGTAGAGGAGGGTAAAAATGTAAAATCGGTGGTAGATGGAATAGTGCATGAACAGTGGTCCACACCTAACCCTGACGGTGGGGGACAAGGGCATTGAATGCCCGTCGCCGTCACCCCAAAAGCGTTCGCCCGGGCGTCTCCGTTCGCCACGTCGGTGGCCTCGTCACCGCGGCTTGCCACCGTGTACCCCAGGCTGCACAGCCATCTGCCACGTGCCCCTGGAAGGGCCCTAGGGCGACGCGTGGCCAGATGAGCTGGAGCGCAGGCACACAGCGTAAGCCTCCCCCGGCAAGCACCTTGCCGGGGTCTCTACCTTGCCGGGCCCGGAAGCTTGTCGCTCTCCGGGCCCTGCCGGGGCGCATGATGCGCCACGATACATCTTCTGAGGTGATGTTCTTCTGGCCTTCCTGGCAAGCTCCTCTTGCCAGGGTCTTGTGCTGGAATGATAACCTTGAGCCTGGTGCGGCCTTCCCAGCAAGCTCCTCTTGCCGGGGTCTTGTCTCTTAACTTGAATATTTTGTTCTTGAATGGCTTCAAAGGGGTCTAGAGTGGGCTTCGGCGGGCGCGTGGTGAGCCAGACCACGGGACGCTGCTACTGCCCGTGCACAAGTCGGGATACTAAGGTACCCCTACTTTAGTACACCGACAGGAGCCCCCGTGCCTGGGCCACACACGGTACCGAGCGCTGTTGGGCCAGGCCCAAAACAGTGCACGGGCACACGCGGCCCACGGCGCGTCGTTTCCCACTCCGCATCTGCCGCATCCCTCCCTAACGGCACGCGTCGATTGCGGTGTCGTGGGAGAGATCGTGGCTTGTTTCTTTAATGGGAAAATGCCGAACGTCCCCCACTTCCCCCTTAAAAGCAGAGGAAGCAGGGGCAGTTTCCCCCCATTGCTTTCATTGTGTCTTGAATCTCCAGAAACCCCCGCCGCCCTCCGCCTCCCCAAAGGTCGACAGAGAGCCGAGCTCCACCTCTCCTCCGCCGTTTCCAGCATCCGCAGCGTCGTCGACCTCCCTCGCCGTCCCCGCCATGGCCCCGAAGAGTGACAAGGCAAAGAGCGACAAGGCGAAGAAGGAGAAGTCCGACAAGGCGGCGAAGTTGGCAGCCATGCGGAGGAAGATGGTGGTCTTCCCGCCGAGGCTCGGCGCGAGGGAGCTGCGGGACAAGTACTACCTGTTCTGGGCGAGGGAGACGAAGGCTCACCCGCGCACCAGAGTCCTCCCCGCCGAAGCCATCGACTTGTACCCGGGAGGCTACCACTTCTTTGCTTTGTTCTTCCATTGCGGTCTCTGTCCTCCGTATTCAGAGTTTTTCTGCGATGTGATGAACACATACGGACTCCACCTCTTAGATTTCACCCCGAATGCCGTCCTCACTTTGGCCGTTTTCGCACATCTGTGCGAAAACTATGTCGGGGTCCACCCAAACGTAGCTCTCTTCCACCACTTCTTCACACCTAGAGTAGAGTCCAGATCTCCACTTTCCGGCGGTATCTCTTGGATCTTCAGGCTCGGCAAGAAGGAGGCGTACTTGATCGGAGAGCTCCGCGGCAAGTGGGAAGAGTGGAGGGCTGATTGGTGCTGGGTCATGGAGAATGAACCCGAGCAGTTCACCTCGCCACGCCGGACTGCGGTAGTGCGCGGCAAGGATTGGAGTGATTTGGCCCCGGAGGACGACAAGCTGCAGATTGCCCTCACTAGGATCCTTCGTCTCCGGGCCGCCAACCTTACTGTAGGTGAAGTTGGGGCTGATTTCCTCCGCCGCCGCATTGCCCCTCTGCAGGAAAGGAAGAGGCCTGCCTGGGAGTTTGGCAACGCGGCAGATCGCATGAGGCTGCGCCCCGGGTTGAATTATAACTTCACTGTCTTGGAACTCAAGGGGATGGTCCGGGAGCTGTTCAAACACGACCCCAAGCACAAGGAGTGGTTCACCCTGTCCCGGGGAGTAGTTCCGTTGTGTAACAACACTGCTCTTAGTGCCATCCGCGCGGCAATGCCTGAATGTGACTCCCACGGGGTTGTTCCTACTTGGCTGACGCCTTCAGAGGAGACCGTGCAGGCCTTCTTTGACAGCCTGGTCGAACGGCCACGCAACCCCGAGGAGAAAAAGGGCCTCACCCGGGCGACCACCGATCGGGATGTGGCATACATAGCCAACAGGATGGAGGAGGCCGCCGCAGTGGCGGCCGCGGGTGAGTTTGGGTACACCGTGGAGGAAGCGGAAGCGGCGGACGCGGTGAGTCAGGCCGAGGAGGAGGAAATCCTCAAGCTGTTGAAGATTGCGCCCGAGGAGTTCGCCGGGGAGCCTGCCGGGAAGCCTGCCGGGACGAGCGAGGCTGCCGGGCAAGGCTCCAAGTCCAGTGAGCCCGCCGAGGAGGACGCCGAATCGGGCGATTCTGACGAAGACTCGGGCGGGTCACTGAACCTTGACGACGCCTCCTCATCCTCAGAGAACTCTCCGCCACCACCAAGTCCCCCGCCACAGCCGAAGAAGCGCCTCCGCAAGACCGCTGAGACGGCGAGGCCGCCGGCGCCTCGACAGCAGCCGAAGCGTCGTGCGACGCGTGCCACCACGATGAGTAAGGTCGTCAAGGAGGCGCCCTGTGTCCGAGCGGCAAGCGGAGGGGATCTTCCCGGAGCGGTTCTGGTGCTCCCTCCGCCCCTCGGTCCTCGGGGACGACCGGAGCGGGGTCTTCACAACCCACGGCTCCGGAGCCCGCCAAGCGCCCGAGGGAGCCTTCTCCTCCAGCTCCTCGCGCTGGAGCACGTGAGGCGTAGTTTGACTTCTCCGCCCTCAGCTCCGATGAAGAGGAGGAAGAGTAAGTACTTGCAATTTCTATTTCCTTTGATTTTCATTGCTCTTGTCTTGATTTCTTTTTCGTCTAACTCTGATCTTGTTTGGCTTCCAGGACCTTGACCCAGCGGATGGCGAAGAGGGCCAAGATCCCTGTGGTTGACCTTGAGGACGACGAGCCTGCCGCAGCGACGGGGGATGCGCCAGCGACAAACTTGCCGGACCAGCCTGTTGCTCCGGAGAGCAGCCCCCAGCGCAACCCCCAGCGTAAGCCTTGTGTTCACTTTTCTGCTTGACGGGCGCGCTTGAGGTAGTTATCCATATTAATGTTTTGTTGTCTTGTGCAGAAGTGGAGCCGCAGCCGCAGGAGCACCAAGAGGTCGCCCCTGACGAGCCGCTTGTTCCACCCTCCCCGCCAAGGAGGAGCTCCCCGGCGAGGGACAGTGCTCCGCCAAGGATGGGTACTCCGCCAAGGGTGAGCACTCCGCCATGGGCGAGCACCCCGACAAGGGTGAGCACCCCGCCAAGGGAAGGCGCCCGCGGCCCTCCGCCGGCGGAGGCTTCTTCTACGCCGCCAAGGGAGAACTCCCCGGCGAGGGACCCCGTTGTTGAAGAGGCCCGCGAAGGTAAACCCTTGTGCCTTTCTTCTTTGAACTCTTCTTTTTTGGGTATTTGCTTGACGATTCTTTCTTTTCTTTTTCTTCTGTTAGATCCGCCTGCCCCGGAGTCGGTGGAGACAGAGACCATTGCCGAGGAGGAAGTGCACGGCGATGCTGGCGACGCCACCACCGCAGAAGGAATGGCCGGCGCCGACGAGCCAGCCGCCGAAGAGACCGCCCCGACCGCTGATGCTGCAGCTGGGGAAGGGACCGGCGACCGCACTGCTGGCCCTGAGGCCGCAGGAGCGCCGGACGCTGCGCCGGCCACCGACCCCTCCGCCCCCGCAGCTGGGTCGGGCGTCTACCTGGAGGCCGCCAACGGGGTCTTTATCCAAGTCCCGTGGGCGTCCTCATCAAGGGAACCCGCGGAGAGGGAGATCTTCGACGGAGAAGTTCTCGCCTCCGCCGGATTGAAGGTTGTTGATGTGCCCGGCAGCAGCGACGAGCCCAAAGAGGAGCAACTCCTACGTCGACTCCTGGCCTTGTACCGGGCCAGGCAGGCTAAGTTGGAGTCCCGGGAGGCTCTGGCTGCCAAGGCTGGTGCTGATCTGGAAAAGCGCGCCGTGGAGCTCCGTGCCGCCAACCAAGCGGCCCTCCAGAACTTGGCGGAGGAGCGCGAAGAGCTTGCCGGAGCACACCAGGCGTTCCTCCTCGAGAAGGCCGAGGTGGAGGAGCAGCAACGACTGGCCGCCGAGGATCTATCTCGGCGGGAGGGAGAGCTCAACCAGCGGAAGGTCGACCTCGACAGCCACAAGGACGACCTCACCGCTCGTGAGCAGGCCATTGGCGGGGCTCTATAGGAGGCGAGGGATGCCGTCGCCGCCGCAGAGACCGCCAAGAGGGATCTGGAGGCCAGGGTGGCGCATTTGGAGACGGGCTTGAAGGCGAGCGAAGACAGGGTTGCCGCGCTCAACGTGGCGCGGGAGAAGGACGTCCACACCAATTCAGAGCTGCAAGTCCGTCTCTCCGAGAAGGGCAAAGAGCTTAACGACGCCAAGGACTCTATTGCATACTTGGAGCTGAAGGTTTCCACCCTCACCGACTCGCTTGACGCCGCCCGGGACCGCGAGACGAAACTGAAGGAAGACCTCCGGTCTAAGAGGGCCTTGCTGGACAGCGCCGCCGTCTCGCAAAACAACTTCCAGCGGACGGTGGAGCAGTGGACCGAGGAACTCGTCGCCTCCACCACCAACATCGACAGGGAGATGGTGGCGCTGAGGGCGGAGCACCTCGTGTACTCCCCCGACGAGAGCCTCCCCCACAGCGCCAAGCTGAGCCTGTTCTTCAGGGGAGTGGCGCCGGCTCTCGCGCAGCTACGGGAGAAGATCCCCGCGCAGCTGGCCGATGAGGCGCGCCGGCTTTGCATGGGTACTATGGAGCGGGTGTTGTCGAAGATCGTCTACCGCAACCCCGGGATCAACCTCGTCAACGTCCTCCGGACCCTGCCGCCCGAAGCTGACCAGGAGGCGTTGAAGGCACAAGTTGCCCATATTGTGGCCAAGGCGGGCAGGATCCAGAGGGTCGACGGAGACCGAAGAGACTAGGCTTCCTTCTTTCCGCTTCCCTTGCCGCTGTCGATTAAGTCGTAGGCAGTAGTTGGTTAGAACAGCGGCAAGTTGTCTTGTAATATAACTTTTATTTCGGATAATCAACACAGTGTTATCCCCCTTGTTTAATCCCTTCACTTTGTATGCTTTCCACCCTACGCTTTTAGGGAACTTGCCGGCAAAGGGACCCTTGCCGCGAGCGCTGAGTGCGGGACTCTTAGTAGCCTGCTGGCAATGCCCTTGTCGGCAAGAAACCTTGCCGCAGCTAGTCGCAGCACACTTAGATTGTTGAGCGAACTCGAAAATGAAATAAGGGCGCGACACTTGTCGCAGCTCACCTAAGCCGTTGAGCGTGCTCGAAACAAAGTAAGGGTGCGGCTAGCCACGGGTGGGTTCCTCCGCGCACAGGTTTGCCATACAAAGTGTGGTTGTTCAAGGAAGACAACTAAGAATTTGAAATTTTTAAACTGCTCAAACTTTGGCAACTTATCTTATGCGTTCTGTTTGCTTCTCGGTAAGGCTTTCCTTTCTTGAACAGCACTTGGTCCATACCACTATCTCCTTCCCCTCCGGCAAATTTGTGTGCGAGGAACACTTCTTCTGTTTAAGAGAGAAAGAAAAGGAGGAGGAAACACAAGTATGGAGCCTTGCGGCTTGTTGCTGCTTACCGAGGATGTGTGCTGCACAAAGTGTCAGATGATGCATGCAAGTAAAAAGAAAAGCATGAAATGACAAACAGTGCGGAGCACAAAAGTTTTACTGATGCACGGGGTCTGCGCTCGGCTTTGTACACAGGTTTTCATGCAACAGCGGCAAGACTTGTACAAAAGGTGGTTGCCGGAGCGGATCACGGCAACCGCGCCTTATGGGTGAAACTTGCGAAGATGCTCGATGTTCCAGGAGTTGCTCACCGGTAAGCCTTCTTCGGTCTCAAGGCGGACAGCGCCGGGCCTTGTGACTTGTCTCACCTGATAAGGGCCTTCCCATTTCGGCGTCAACTTGTTGGAATTCTTGGCGGACTGAACGCGCCGAAGAACAAGGTCGCCTTCCTCGAGACTCCTGGCCTTGACCTTGCGGCTATGATAGCGATGCAAGGCTTGCTGGTATCGAGCAGCTCGTACAGCAGCCTGGAGACGGTTCTCCTCGAGGAGCAATGCATCATCTTGCCGTAGTTGCTCTTGCTCGAGCTCGTCGTAAGCGAGCACTCGAGGAGTGTAATGCCCAGGATGGAATTATACCTCCTACGTGTCGAGGCACGACTTAAAGGCATAAGTCCATCATAGAATGATCTCAAGTTTGATAATCTTTGCACATCTCATGTAAAAGAGGGGATTGAAAACATAAATAGTTGGCTTACACTCGCAACGTCACACAAATACAATACAAGTCTCAAACATCATACATTAAGAATATCACAACCCTCTAAGGGCAAAACCAAATGTCAAGATACCAAACTTAAATAACATCCACAGGTCGGATCGAATCCTAGTAGAAGTCTCCACTACTGATCATCCGGATATCGAACATAGTACCGACTACGCTCCTCGTCATACTCCCAATCCAGCTCGGTGCCATCACCTGGATAGCTCACAGCTGGACCTGCATCTGGTGTGGTGAAGTAACTGTGAGCCACAGAGGACTCAGCAATCCCGTTCCCGGGTAACAAGACTATTTAAGCCTTGGGAGAGGATAAGGCTGAAGAAAAGAATAAGTGTCTGCAGCAGCAACCAGCAACTAGCTTACGTGAGAGAGAGCGAGAAGAGAAAGCCTCGGTCGAGAAGTGATCACGAATTGATCCTAGCTTCAACACGTCAAACATAACCCCTCCGTGTTCAACTCCCGAATCCCTATTCGGAAATTGACGGTCACGGAACACACGCTGGTAGTGTATTAGAAACATTGTGTCAAGTTATCTACAACCGGATATTAACAAGCTCCCATCTGCCACATAACTGCGGGCACGGCTTTCAAACATTCATAACCCTGCAGGGGTGTTCCAACTTGACCCATTACAAGCCCACGATCCGCGGAGTCGCAACTCCAAAGTGGGAAGACCCGAGTATTCTCGGAATCCCGTGCTCAAGATATACCGAACTAAGGTAAGGCTAATCCAGCAAATCCTCCTGGCGTGTCGACACCCTGATAGTAGCCGCACGTATCTAGGTCTCAGGACACGACCGGATGAGCGCTACGTACAGATACTGAAGACCCCAGCGAACTGGGTAGTATCCGCAAGTGACTCTGGTTTGGACCAACACTCAAATCGAGCACTGGCCCAGGGGGTTTGAATTAATTAAGCCTCGGGTTAATTACTCCCTCGGGAAGTTTTTAGTTGTTTAGGCGAATAGTACCAATGTTGGGACTTGCTGGAAAAGACTTAGCACTTAGCGGTTTATCGAGGGGCTCCCATACACCCCAACCGTGTTAGGAACGCATAATCAAGGAACATAACACCGGTTTATACGGTTCCTAATGGCATGAGTGGAACAAATCACCAAGCAAAAGGCTTAGCCTTCCACCCTTGCCAATATATAGATGATTTCATTTAGCAATTATATAGTGTGATATAACCCAACCAAACTTCAACATGAAGCAAGCATCTTCGATCTTCACCTACAACTAGCAATGCTATAAGAAGGGCTGAGCGAAGCGTACTTAGCCAAACAACGCTTTGCATAGGTAGGGTGGTTAACATGGCAATGGTTACAAGTAGGAGGCTGGCAGGAAGAACATGGACATCGAGGCAAAACTATAGAGCGGAACTACTAGCAATAGGCAAAGATAGTAATGTTATCGGGGTTCGGTCATCTTGCCTGAAGAGAAGTTGTTCGGATCGTAAGAAGGGTCCTCGTGCTCAACCTCGTTGGTAACCTCATGCTCGTACTCGTACTCGGTCTCAGCTCTCGGCTCTAAACAATACAATCACACAAGGCACGAATCAACAAGATGCAATGCGCACTCGAAAATGATGGATGCATGAAGGATGCACTAAGGATGCACACGGAGCACGGAAAATAGCACTCAAGCAAAACACCTCAAAACATGATAACAATAAGATATTATGAATCTACACAGAAAATCAATCATGTTTCATATAAGACTCGCTGAAATCGGAGCTACGGGCTAAAAGTTATGCCCGAAACAAGAAATGAGCGAAAGCTGAAAATTACAGCAACATAGCAACATCGGAGCACAAAATAATTAAGCTACAACACTCAAACATCATGGCAAAGGACATGAACATAAACTAGACATATCCTACAGAAAATAAGTCCAAAGGTGCACCCCCAAAGGAGTCACGGATCAATAGCAATAAGCTTGGACATATTGAACTTGACAATAAAATTCTGGCAGCAGAATTTTATTGAAACTTTGGAGCAAAAGTTAAACATGCTACAGCCACTCAAATAAGCATGTGAGAACATGAATGGAAATCCAACAATATATACTACAAGGAACAATCAAGATCCACCCCAAAACTATCATGGTTTGTCCTAGAGCAGCAAGCAAACATGGCATCGGAACGTTACAGATTTCAGACTTAGTGAAAATCCACTAAGTCCTAAAACAACAATTTCATCATGGCGTCTAAACGAGCAAGTTTAAGTCACCTCGAAACTAAACATGGCAAGTGGTAAGCACCTCATCAAAGTACACATGATGGTGATCCCGAAACATACAAGCATGCATCATGGAGATAAACACAACGATAGCAACGAGCTCAACAAGATGCCATTTCATAACAAGTGAAACAACATCACAGCCACGTAGCACTTTGCAACGATGATAAACATGGCAAGAATAAATCTATCATGCAACCTATCACCAACAACATGTAGAGCATGGCAAGACGAACACGTGGACATGTCATTTGCATCATTCGGACAAACGAGCTAAAAGATATCACATGGCAAAGATGACATAAAAACATCACATAGCAGCAATTATACCGGGATGCACTATTGCAACAGAAAAACAAGCACCGAGATGATCTCTAACATGCATGACACAAAAAGATAAAACGTAGTACACGATCCCACGAACGTCTGGACATGCTATTTGCGCGAAACGGACAAACACACACAAAGTTAGAGCAGTTTGAATAATGCATCAGACAAGTAAAAGATCTAGGACTTGGAGGTTTTTAGGGGTCAACCTCTCACACAGATCTGGAAAAAAAGGAGCACGGGCCCAGTCTGGATCCGGCCCGACTGGAGGCGCGGCTGGGCTCGGTGGCAGCTTCACGGGGCGAGGCGGCGGCCTTCGGGAGCCTGCGGCCCGGAGGGCGGCGGAGGCGAGGCCCGCTCGGGCGGCCCAAGGCGGAGGAGTGCTAGAGGCGAGCGCTGGAGGCGAGCGCTGGCGCTGGGGGAGGCGTTCGACCGGCGGATGGCGAAGTGGGCCTCGGGGCTTCGGCTGGAGGGTGGCGGAGGCCCACGGCGGCGCGGAGCTCTGGGCCCAGCTGGGGCGCCCAGGCGGCGGCGCTGGAAGGCCCGACGCGGGCCTTCGCGGAGGCGATCGGGCAGCGATGTGGTGCGGGGATGTGGTCCAGGACCCGATCGCTGGCCTGCGCGGAGGGAATCGGTCGAGGGGACGAAGGCCGTTGACCAGGCGGTCGGTCGGGGATCGATCGAATCCCTTCGATCTAGCGGGATCCCAGGCGGCGGTCGGCTGGGTTGGATCGGCGGCGGGGAGCTTGAGGGAGAACTGCCAAGTGGAGAGGAGGGGGTGGTTGGATCTGAAAAATTAGGGAAGAGTGGAGAAGAAGCTAGGGGATGCCCAAAAATAGACCTAGGGGTCTATAAATAGCAGATTCTAGGGTTAGGGAATTTAGGTGTGTTTGGAGCCCTCCGATCGCGATCCGACGGATCCGATCGCGGGGGAAGTTTAGATGGGCCTAGGAGAGGGTAGTGGGCTGCTGGAGGGATGTTTCTGGGCCACAAGTGGAGGCACTTTGGACCCACACGAATAACTGTTGGGATAGCAAACGGAGTCCAAACGCGACGAGATTTGAGAGGCGGGTTACACACAACAAAACAACAACACACGACAAGTCTCGCGCCACACCGGTAACGTTACACGCCCAAACAACAAGGTAGGCCTACGGGACGTTACGGATACGTGAGGGAGCTCCAGAACGCGAAACGGAAAACGGGAAGGAACGCGTGGAACCGGATGCAACCGACAACACAAATGCAATGCAATGCACATGTCTACATGATATGAATGAATGCCACACACGCACACAACAAAACGATGAAAACCCGAAAGACAAGAACCCGGAATGGAAATAGATGAAGCCGGAGATATATTATATGCCCAAAAGGGAAAGTATTACATCCGGGGCATTACAAACTCTCCTCTACTACAAAAAGATCTCGTCCCGAGATCTAGGACTGGAAAAAGGAAGGGTACTCGGAACGAAGATGATCTTCTCGTTCCCACGTAGCTTCTCGGTCGGTGTGATGTGACCACTTGACTTTCAAGAACTTGATGAACTTGTTGCGGGTGTTGCGTTCGGTTTCTTCGAGAATAGCAATGGGATGCTCTCGGTAAGACAGATCTTGTTGAAGATCAATCTCTTCAAACGGAATCATGCGCTCAGGTGCCTTGAAGCATTTGCGGAGTTGAGACACATGGAACACATCATGAACATTGGCGAAGTTTGCAGGGAGCTCAAGTTGATAGGCTAGATCGCCTCTTTTGCCAAGAATCTTTAAAGGCCCGACGTATCTAGGAGCAAGCTTTCCTTTGATACCGAATCTTTGGGTGCCTTTCATCGGAGACACACAAAGATAAACATGATCATCAATGTTGAAAGCCAAATCACGATGCTTGCCCTCATAGTAGCTTTTCTGACGCGACTGAGCGGCCTTGAGATTCTCACGTATGACTTTGCACATTTCTTCGGCTTCTGAGATCAAGTCATTGCCAAGAAGTTGACGTTCGCCTGTTTCAGACCAGTTGAGAGGGGTACGGCACTTTCTGCCATAGAGGATTTCAAACGGAGCTTTGCCGGCACTTGCTTGAAAGCTGTTGTTGTAAGAGAACTCGGCAAATGGAAAGCAGTCTTCCCATTTCATGCCAAAGGATATGACACAGGCTCTGAGCATATCTTCTAGAATCTGATTCACACGCTCGACTTGACCACTAGTCTGAGGGTGAAAAGCAGTGCTGAACCTGATCTTAGTGCCCATGGCGGACTGAAAGGAGTCCCAGAACCTGGATGTGAACAAACTTCCACGGTCTGAGGATATAACTTGAGGAATGCCATGTAAAGACACAATTCTGGAAGTGTACAGCTCTGCCAATTGAGCTGCATTGATGGATTCTTTGACAGGAAGAAAGTGAGCGACTTTGGTAAGCTTGTCAATCACCACAAAGATAGAATCATTTCCTCGCTTGGATTTAGGAAAACCAGTGACGAAGTCCATTTCAATGTGGTCGAACTTCTACTCGGGAATAGGAAGAGGTTGGAGAAGACCGGCTGGACGTTGATGTTCTGCTTTCACTCTTCTGCAAACATCACATTCATTCACGAATTGGGCAATCTCCCTTTTCATGCGTGTTCACCAGTACGACTGCTTGAGATCTTGATACATCTTGGAACTGCCAGGATGAATGGAAAGGAGAGAATCATGAGCTTCTTCCATTATGAGCTTCCTGAGATCACCTTTGGGAAGAACGAGTCTGTCCTCGAAGAACAGGGTATCTCTCTCATCAACACGAAAGCACTTGTATTTCGGAATGCCCTTAGCAATAGCATGTTTGACCTTCTTCACCATGGTATCACTGAGTTGCGCCTCACGGACTTGATCTTCCAAGGTAGGAGCAATTTGAAGATTTGCAAGAAAACCCTGTGGAACAACTTGAAGGTTGAGCTTCCTGAAAGCTTCACAAAGCTCAGGCTGGTACGGCTTGATAAGAAGGCTGTTGCAATATGCCTTTCTGCTCAAAGCATCTGCAATCACATTCGCCTTGCCAGGAGTGTATTCAATGCTGGGATTATACTCTTGGATCATTTCGACCCAACGAGTCTGGCAGAGGTTCAGATGCGGCTGTGTGAAGATGTACTTCAAGCTCTTGTGATCAGTGAAGATGTCGACCTTTCTGCCCAACAACAGATGTCTCCACGTAATCAAAGCATGTACCACAGCTGCTAGCTCGAGATCATGTGTGGGATAGTTCTTCTCACTTGGCTTGAGCTGACGAGAAGTGTATGCCACAATTCTCTTGTCTTGCATAAGCACACCACCAAGGCCTTGAAGAGAAGCATCACAGAATACTTCATAGGGCTTGGACTCATCTGGAGGAGTCAGAACTGGAGCAGAGATGAGCTTTTCTTTGAGAGTTTTGAATGCCACTTCACACTCTAGAGACCAAAAGTATTTGACATTCTTCTGAAGCAAGTTTGAAAGAGGCTTGGCAATCTTGGAGAAGTTCTCAACGAACCTTCTGCAATAGCTGGCAAGACCCAGAAAACTGCGGAGCTGCTTGACATTCTGAGGAGCTTCCTAGTTGACAATTGCTTCAACTTTCTCGGGATTTACCGCAATACCGTCAGCTGAGATGATATGGCCCAGGTACAAAACCTTATCGAGCCAAAACTCGCACTTGGAGAACTTGGCATAGAACTTATGCTCTCGGAGTGGATCAAGAACCAGACGTAAGTGCTTTTCATGATCTCCTTCATTCTTGGAAAACACCAGAATATCATCCAGATACACAAGCACAAACTTGCCAGTATAGGGGTTGAAGATGTAGTGCATCATCCTCCAAAAGGTAGGAGGAGCATTGGCGAGACCAAAAGACATGACGGTATACTCGTATGAACCGTAGCTCGTTTTGAAGGCCGTCTTGGGAATGTCTTCCTCGCGAATGCGAATTTGATGATAGCCCATTCGGAGGTCGAGCTTAGAGAACACTTTAGCTCCTTTGAGCTGCTTGAAGAGTTCGTTGATGTTGGGGAGCGGATACTTGTTCTTTATCGTCTTCTTGTTCAATGGCCGGTAATCAACACAGAGACGCTCCGTGCCATCTTTCTTCTTGACAAATAAGACACCACAGCCCCAAGGAGACGTACTAGGCCTGATGAGACCCATACGCTCCTGTTCATCAAGCTGCTTCTTCAATTCCTTCAATTCTTTCGGAGAGAGCTTGTACGGACGCCGGCATGCTGGCTCAGTACCCGGCTCGAGTTCAATTACGAATTCCACCTGACGGTGTGGAGGCATGCCTGGAAGTTCTTCAGGAAAGACGTCTTGATATTCATTCACCACCGGAATTTGAGATATGGCATTAATTTCGCCCTTATCATTGAGAGAGAAAAGCCTGATAGTGTTATCCCTGGAGGCGAAGATAATCACATCTTCATCAGGATGAGTCATCTTGATTTCTTTCTGTGCACAATCAATGTGAGCATCGTGCTGAGAAAGCCAATCCATCCCGAGGATGAGGTCGATGTCAGAATTACCAAGAACCACCGGATTAGCCAGAAATCGATAATCACCCATGCGAATAGAAACATTCGGAGCCACTGTGTTGGAAGTCATTTGCAAACCCGGAGAAATAATCTTCAAAGGTCTAGGAATCCTCTCCGAAACCAATTCATGCTTAGCAACAAAAGGTCTTGAAATGAAGGACAAAGATGCACCCGAATCAAACAATACTTTAGCTGGAACAGAGTTAACTGAGAGGTTACCCAAAATGACATCAGAAGAATTCTCCGCTTCGGCTGCACTCATCAGATTGACCCTTGCAGCCTTTGGATCATGCTTGACAATAGCTGAACTCACAGGCGGAGGAGGAGGAAGACGCTTCGGATTCGGACATCTGTTGGCATAATGACCCTTCTGGCCACACTTGTTGCACACCACTTCTGAGAGAGGACGAAAATGAGAGCCACTTGACTTGGAGCCTTGAGACTGAAACTGGTTCTTCGACTTGATGCTCGGGTTGGGTGGGTGGGAGAAACCACGTCCACCAGAGTTCTTGTTGCTGTTGGAGTTGTTGGAGTTCTTGTAAGGAGCTCGAATCACTGGAGGAGGAGGAAGCCAAAATTTCTGATGCTTCGAGACCATCTGAGATGATGAGGAAGAGTGAACGGCATCTCGAATTCTCTTTTTAGAAGCCTCCATCTTGAGCTGAGCTGCTTCTTGTTTCAAAGCCATGTTATAGAACTTGTCGAATTCATCAGGCTCGAACAAAGTGAGAGCAAGTTGAAGTTCATCTTTGAGACCTCCATGAAACTGGTAGATTTTGCTCTTAGCATCAGGAATGTCTTGCTTAGCATAACGAGCGAGGTTTTGGAACTTGACATTATACTGATAGACTGTCATGGAGCCCTGCTTCAGGTTGCGGAATTGCTCACGCAT
Source organism: Secale cereale (assembly GCA_902687465.1). Taxonomy (NCBI): domain Eukaryota; kingdom Viridiplantae; phylum Streptophyta; class Magnoliopsida; order Poales; family Poaceae; genus Secale; species Secale cereale. The sequence continues at coordinate 580,916,082 of LR738710.1, forward strand.
ACCCTCGATGACACTTGTAGGAATGTGGTGAGAGCGAAAATCCTTGCAGAAATTCTCCCAAGAGATCACTGACCTGGCCTGGAGTCTTTGTACTGCAGCCAGCAATCAGCTGCTTGGTCTTTGAGTTGGAAGGCTGCAAACTTCACATAATCGTCTTCCTTCACGTTACTGCACTCAAAATGCTTCTTTATGTCGGTTAACCAATCTTCAGCATCAAGAGGGTCGGCACAGTAACTGAAAGCTTTTGGATTATTGGCCAAGAACTGGTTGAGAGTAGCATGGTGCTGCTGGTTGAAGAAGGTGCCTTGATTCCCTGGAACACCCTGATTAGCTTGATTAGCTTGCATCTGCTGCATCATCTGCATCAACATCCGAGTGTTCTGAGCTGTAGTCTGCATAATCGCTCTCCAAGCCTCAGACGGAGGAGGAGGGGAAGGAGGACGTTCTGGAACCTCTTCCGCCTCTGGGTTAGCATTGGGAACCCTTTTCGGAGCCATCCTGAAAGAGATGACCACGAATCAGCAATTGATTGACAAAAGGTATAAGCTGAATCATTGGAATGAATTGCAACAAGTCTTCACAATAATCATTCGAACAATAGGAACGAATGAAATTCTCAGTTAAATGATAACATAAATCTTCATGAGAAGCCACATAGGGATCAAAATGACATAAGAAAACAACAAGGTACGGAAGGAACAAACACAAGAGAGGAGTTTCGTTCTAACATCTTTGTGCTGAAAGCATATGAACGCGTTACGAAAAGGTTTTGCAATCCCCGGATCAGCATAGCCAAGGACCCTTTAAGATGCAACTCCTGATAGTAACATCGGTCATAAACCACTTCACTCAATGTAGAACCCCAAACTCGCTAACCTGCATCCGATGGAAGAATGCCTACGATCTACTGGATAAACCCACCTATTAATTTCCGAAAGATTCCAGTTATGCAATCAGGTGTTGGGGATACACGGGAAGCACCGCGCAATCAACTCTAAACCTACATCCAGGTGTATACATCCTTCAACACATAACCAGTCTTTCCCGGAAACTGTTTACCTCGGACCTTTGAAAAGCATCCACTATAACAAGCTATGGCAATACTCCCGAACTACCTCCCCAGTACTGGGTGATGTCGGGGTTATCTTGCCACTGGCCGTATAGGAGAGATTTTCGATGTCGGCCGTCTTAAGTATTTAGTACTGCCGTGATATGCTTGTGACGACAATACCCCGAAGCTCAACTCCCCGGGACACTGCCACAACCCCTAATGTCAGGAGGCATCGAGAACAATATTCTCGTCACAAGAACATCGAAACAATCCCAGAATACTCGTGAGATTCCTTAAAAAAAATTGGTGCAATTTTTGAAAGTAGGAGAGACAAGAGTAGTCGTCAGGAGTCCTCACCAGGGAGAAAGGGGATGAGAAGCAAAGAAATCCTACTCTCCGATATAATATAGGACTCAAAATGTTTTTCAGTGTGTGCCTAGACTTGACCGTCAACGATTCGATCAAACAGTGGGGGCTCCGAGGTCGGAGAAGGCTCTGAATACCAACTTGTAATGCCCAGGATGGAATTATACCTCCTACGTGTCGAGGCACGACTTAAAGTCATAAGTCCATCCTAGAATGATCTCAAGTTTGATAATCTTTGCACATCTCATGTAAAAGAGGGGATTGTAAACATAAATAGTTGGCTTACACTCGCCACGTCACACAAAAACAATACAAGTCTCAAACATCATACATTAAGAATATCACAACCCTCTAAGGGCAAAACCAAATGTCAAGATACCAAACTTAAATAACATCCACAGGTCGGATCGAATCCTAGTAGAAGTCTCCACTACTGATCATCCGGATATCGAACATAGTACCGACTACGCTCCTCGTCGTACTCCCAATCCAGCTCGGTGCCATCACCAGGATAGCTCACAGCTGGACCTGCATCTGGTGTGGTGAAGTAACTGTGAGCCACAGAGGACTCAGCAATCCCGTTTCCGGGTAACAAGACTATTTAAGCCTTGGGAGAGGATAAGGCTGAAGAAAAGAATAAGTGTCTGCAGCAGCAACCAGCAACTAGCTTACGTGAGAGAGAGCGAGAAGAGAAAGCCTCGGTCGAGAAGTGATCACGAAGTGATCCTAGCTACAACACGTCAAACATAACCCCTCCGTGTTCAACTCCCGAATCCCTATTCGAAAATTGACGGTCACGGAACACACGCTGGTAGTGTATTAGAAACATTGTGTCAAGTTATCTACAACCGGATATTAACAAGCTCCCATCTGCCACATAACCGCGGGCACGGCTTTCGAAAATTCATAACCCTGCAGGGGTGTTCCAACTTGACCCATTACAAGCCCACGATCCGCGGAGTCGCAACTCCAAAGTGGGAAGACCCGAGTATTCTCGGAATCCCGTGCTCAAGATATACCGAACTAAGGTAAGGCTAATCCAGCAAATCCCCCCGGCGTGTCGACACCCTGATAGTAGCCGCGCGTATCTAGGTCTCAGGACACGACCGGATGAGCGCTACGTACAGATACCGAAGACCCCAGCGAACTGGGTAGTATCCGCAAGTGACTCTGGTTTGGACCAACACTCAAATCGAGCACTGGCCCATGGGGGGTTGAATTAATTAAGCCTCGGGTTAATTGCTCCCTCGGGAAGTTTTTAGTTGTTTAGGCGAATAGTACCAATGTTGGGACTTGCTGGAAAAGACTTAGCACTTAGCGGTTTATCGAGGGGCTCCCATACACCCCAACCGTGTTAGGAACGCATAATCAAGGAACATAACACCGGTTTATACGGTTCCTAATGGCATGAGTGGAACAAATCACCAAGCAAAAGGCTTAGCCTTCCACCCTTGCCAATATATAGATGATTTCATTTAGCAATTATATAGTGTGATATAACCCAACCAAACTTCAACATGAAGCAAGCATCTTCGATCTTCACCTGCAACTAGCAATGCTATAAGAAGGGCTGAGCGAAGCGTACTTAGCCAAACAACGGTTTGCATAGGTAGGGTGGTTAACATGGCAATGGTTACAAGTAGGAGGCTGACAGGAAGAACATGGACATCGAGGCAAAACTATAGAGCGGAACTACTAGCAATAGGCAAAGATAGTAATGTTATCGGGGTTCGGTCATCTTGCCTGAAGAGAAGTTGTTCGGATCGTAAGAAGGGTCCTCGTGCTCAACCTCATTGGTAACCTCATGCTCGTACTCGTACTCGGTCTCAGCTCCCGGCTCTAAACAATACAATCACACAAGGCACGAATCAACAAGATGCAATGCGCACTCGAAAATGATGGATGCATGAAGGATGCACTAAGGATGCACACGGAGCACGGAAAATAGCACTCAAGCAATACACCTCAAAACATGATAACAATAAGATATTATGAATCTACACAGAAAATCAATCATGTTTCATATAAGACTCGCTGAAATCGGAGCTACGGGCTAAAAGTTATGCCCGAAACAAGAAATGAGCGAAAGCTGAAAATTACAGCAACATAGCAACATCGGAGCACAAAATAATTAAGCTACAGCACTCAAACATCATGGCAAAGGACATGAACATAAACTAGACATATCCTACAGCAAATAAGTCCAAAGGTGCACCCTCAAAGGAGTCACGGATCAATAGCAATAAGCTTGGACATATTGAACTTGACAATAAAATTCTGGCAGCAGAATTTTATTGAAACTTTGGAGCAAAAGTTAAACATGCTACAGCCACTCAAATAAGCATGTGAGAACATGAATGGAAATCCAACAATATATACTACAAGGAACAATCAAGATCCACCCCAAAACTATCATGGTTTGTCCTAGAGCAGCAAGCAAACATGGCATCGGAACGTTACAGATTTCAGACTTAGTGAAAATCCACTAAGTCCTAAAACAGCAATTTCATCATAGCATCTAAACGAGCAAGTTTAAGTCACCTCGAAACTAAACATGGCAAGTGGTAAGCACCTCATCAAAGTACACATGATGGTGATCCCGAAACATACAAGCATGCATCATGGAGATAAACACAACGATAGCAACGAGCTCAACAAGATGGCATTTCATAACAAGTGAAACAACAACACAGCCACATAGCACTTTGCAACGATGATAAACATGGCAAGAATAAATCTATCATGCAACCTATCACGAACAACATGTAGAGCATGGCAAGACGAACACGTGGACATGTCATTTGCATCATTCGGACAAACGAGCTAAAAGATATCACATGGCAAAGATGACATAAAAACATCACATAGCAGCAATTATACCGGGATGCACTATTGCAACAGAAAAACAAGCACCTAGATGATCTCTAACATGCATGACACAAAAAGATAAAACGTAGTACACGATCCCACGAACGTCTGGACATGCTATTTGCGCGAAACGGACAAACACACACAAAGTTAGAGCAGTTTGAATAATGCATCAGACAAGTAAAAGATCTAGGACTTAGAGGTTTTTAGGGGTCAACCTCTCACACAGATCTGGAAAAAAAGGAGCACGGGCCCAGTCTGGATCCGGCCCGACTGGAGGCGCGGCTGGGCTCGATGGCGGCTTCACGGGGCGAGGCGGCGGCCTTCGGGAGCCTGCGGCCCGGAGGGCGGCGGAGGCGAGGCCCGCTCGGGCGGCCCAAGGCGGAGGAGTGCTGGAGGCGAGCGCTGGAGGCGAGCGCTAGCGCTGGGGGAGGCGTTCGACCGGCGGATGGCGAAGTGGGCCTCGGGGCTTCGGCTGGAGGGTGGCGGAGGCCCACGGCGGCGCGGAGCTCTAGGCCCAGCTGGGGCGCCCAGGCGGCGGCGCTGGAAGGCCCGATGCGGGCGTTCGCGGAGGCGATCGGGCAGCGATGTGGTGCGGGGATGTGGTCCAGGACCCGATCGCTGGCCTGCGCGGAGGGAATCTGTCGAGGGGACGAAGGCCGTTGACCAGGCGGTCGGTCGGGGATCGATCGAATCCCTTCGGTCTAGCGGGATCCCAGGCGACGGTCGGCTGGGTTGGATCGGCGGCGGGGAGCTTGAGGGAGAACTGCCAAGTGGAGAGGAGGGGGTGGTTGGATCTGAAAAATTAGGGAAGAGTGGAGAAGAAGCTAGGGGATGCCCAAAAATAGACCTAGGGGTCTATAAATAGCAGATTCTAGGGTTAGGAATTTAGGTGTGTTTGGAGCCCTCCGATCGCGATCCGACGGATCCGATCGCGAGGGAAGTTTAGATGGGCCTAGGAGAGGGTAGTGGGCTGCTGGAGGGATGTTTCTGGGCCACAAGTGGAGGCACTTTGGACCCACACGAATAACTGTTGGGATAGCAAACGGAGTCCAAATGCGACGAGATTTGAGAGGCGGGTTACACACAACAAAACAACAACACATGACAAGTCTCGCGCCACACCAGTAACGTTACACGCCCAAACAACAAGGTAGGCCTACGGGACGTCACGGACACGTGAGGGAGCTCCGGAACGCGAAACGGAAAACGGGAAGGAACGCGTGGAACCGGATGCAACCGACAACACAAATGCAATGCAATGCACATGTCTACATGATATGAATGAATGCCACACACGCACACAACAAAACGACGAAAACCCGAAAGACAAGAACCCGGAATGGAAATAGATGAAGCCGGAGATATATTATATGCCCAAAAGGGAAAGTATTACATCCGGGGCATTACAAGGAGACCCGTATACGAGTTCCGTGGGGAGAACTGCCTCTGCTCCATAGACAAGAGCAAAGGGTGTCTGTCCGGTGGCTCGATTTGGTGTTGTCCTGATTGACCAAAGAGCTGCCGACAACTCCTCTATCCAGTTTCTTCCGCACTTGTGCAGCCTGTCGAAAGTTCTTGTCTTGAGCCCGCGCAACACTTCAGCATTGGCCCTCTCCGCTTGACCATTGCTCCTCGGGTGAGCAACAGAAGCGAAGCAGACCTTGGCGCCAAGGTCTTGGACGTATTGCATGAAGGCGCGACTTGTGAATTATGTGCCGTCGTCGGTGATTATCCTGTTAGGGATTCCGAAATGGCAAACGATTGATCTGAAGAACCTGACTACTGATTGTGCGGTCACCTTCCTCACTGGTTCCACTTCTGGCCATTTTGTGAACTTGTCGATTGCAACGTACAAGTACTCAAAGCCCCCGACAGCACGGAGAAAGGGGCCGAGGATGTCGAGCCCCCAGACCGAGAAGGGCCAGGACAAAGGGATCGTCTGGAGAGCTTGAGCTGGCTGGTGTATTTGCTTGGCATGGAACTGGCACGGTTCACACTTGGTTACTTGTGCAGTTGCATCTTGGAGGGCTTCTGGCCAGAAGAAACCTTGCCGGAATGCCTTCCCGGCAAGTGCTCTTGCGCCAATGTGGTGGCCACATATGCCACCATGTATTTCTGCCAACAGCTTATGTCCATCTTCCCGAGAAATGCACTTCAATCTGACACCGTTGAGTCTTCTTCTGTATAGCTCGTTGCCGATGAACTGATACATACTTGACTGCCTGGTAATCCTCTCTATCTCTTCTGGTTCTTCGGGAAGTTCCCCAGTTTGAACAAAGCGGACGATTTGATGTGCCCACGGCGGAGCTTGAGGCTCAACAGCAAGGACTAAAGGCATCAGTGCTGCTGTGGGAACATCAGCTTCCACGGCGAGAACCTGCGGTTCTGCCGGAGCTGAGTGTTCCCCGGCAAGCCTGCCGGGGCAAGGCTTGTCGGGAACGCCTGCTTCAACTGTACAGACCCTTGGGTCTGCAGGAGCAGACTGTTCCTCAGCAACTTGGTCGTTGACCTTGGGGACCTTGGCGGCGGTTTCAGGAAGATCCGCCGGCAAGTAGTCGTCGGAGACCAACTTCCTCTTCTTGCTTTGCCCAACTGATGGTGTAACGGATGGTTGAGTTAGCTTGAGCATGAAGGTCCCTGGTTCCACAGGTAACTTCAATGCAGCACACTCTGACAAGCCGTCTGCAATATCATTTTGAGCTCTTGGAACGTGCTCCATTTGCAGGCCTTCAAAGTGTTCTTCAAGCTTCCTCACTTCATCGACATAGGCTTCCATCAAAGGACTCTGGTAGCTCTTGTTTACTTGTCGGACCACCAACTGTGAGTCTCCCCGCACAATCAGCTTCTTAATCCCAAGTTCGGCCGCAATTCTGAGGCCGGCAAGCAAACCTTCATACTCAGCAGTATTGTTTGTCGATTGCTCCTTGGGAAAGTGCATTTGGACAACATACTTGAGGTGCTCCCTGGTGGGTGCGACAAGCAGCACACCAGCACCGGCGCCTTGCAGCGAGAAAGCACCATCGAAGTACATTATCCATTCCTTGCTTGCTTCTTGGACGGGGATGTTTGTCTCTGGGACTTCTTCGTCTGGTGTTGATGTCCACTCGGCTATGAATTCTGCCAAAGCTCTGCTCTGTATCGTTGAAGTACTCTCAAACTTGAGACCAAAGCTCGACAGCTCTAGTGCCCACTCGACGATCCTGCCTGTTGCTTCCGGATTTTGCAATATCCTCTTCAACGGAAAGCGAGTGACCACCGTTATCTCGTGCGCTTGAAAGTAATGGCGCAGCTTCCTTGAGGCCATGAGGAGTCCAAAAAGAAACTTCTGCACCCCAGAGTATCTTGACCTAGCCCCCTGCAACAGGGAACTTACAAAATAAACTGGGCGCTGCACCATCTTCTTTCGCACTTCTCCTTGTTCCTGCGCAGACTTGTCTTTGTCGGGGCCAGAGCTTGTCGGGGAAGCCCCCTGCTCGTCACTGGAAGCGCTTGCCGGGGATGTGAGTTCCTCATCTGCCTCCCTCTCCGCTACTAACGCAACACTAACCACTTGATTGGTTGCCACTAGGTACAGCAGCAACTTCTCTTGTGGCCTAGGTGCGACAAGTATTGGAGTGCAGGACAGGTATCCTTTCAAGTCTTGCAGCGCCGCCTCCGCTTCCGGAGTCCATTTTATAGGACCTGCCTTTTTCAAGATTTTGAAGAAAGGCAGGGCGCGTTCTGCAGACTTTGAAATGAACCTGCTGAGGGCAGCCACACAACCAGCAAGTCTTCGTACATCCTTGACGCGTTTTGGTGCTTCGATCTGCTCGATGGCCTTGATCTTGTCGGGATTGGCTTCAATCCCCCTCTGGGACACAAAGAACACGAGAAGCTTGCCGGAAGGGACTCCGAAAACGCACTTCTCGGGGTTCAACTTGAGCTGTATCTTGCGCAGGTTCTCGAAGGTTTCTTCCAGGTCTTGTACCAGGGTATTCTTGTCCTTGCTCTTGACCACTATATCATCCATGTAGGCTTCTACATTCCTGTGTATCTGTGGCTCAAAAGCAGTGTGGACCACCATTGTAAATGTTGAGCCCGCATTCTTCAGTCCAAAGGGCATACGTACAAAACAATAAGTGCCACATGGAGTATTGAATGCGGTCTTCTCTTCATCTTCCTCAGCCATGAATATCTGGTGGTATCCGGAGTATGCATCAAGAAATGAAAGCAACTCACATCCGGCCGTGGAGTCAACGATCTGGTCAATGCGCGGCAAGGGAAATGGATCCTTGGGACAAGCTTTATTCACATCAGTGAAGTCTATACAAAGTCTCCACTTCCCATTAGCTTTGCGCACGACAACTGGATTGGCCAGCCACGTGGGATGAAGTACACCTCTAACAAGGCCCGCTGCTTCCAACTTCTTGATCTCCTCAGCTATGAACTCTTGGCGCTCCACCGCTTGCTTCTTGACCTTCTGCTTGACGGGCCGCGCGTGAGGACAAACAGCAAGCTTGTGCTCAATTACCTTCCTGGGAACGCCGGGGATGTCAGACAGTTGCCATGCGAACACGTCGACATTCGCCCGCAGGAAGGCAACGAGCGCGCTTTCCTATTTGGGGTCGAGCGTAGCACTGATGGTGAAGGTACCACCAGTGCCGTCCTCCTTGACGGACACCTTCTTGGTTGCCGGTGGAGCTGCCATTCCTTTCTTGCTCTTGCCGGTGGAGCTCGATGGTGCGTCCTTGACGGCAGTGCAGCACTCTGAAGAGGTGCGTTTGCCGGAGTGGGCCCCAGAGCTCTTGCCGGACTTGGTCTTGGTCTTCCCCCCGGGAGCTTCAGCGGCAAGTGTCTTGCTGCCTGCCGCGGCTGCTACGTCCCGGTAGATCTTGTCGGCTCAAATGAGCGCGTCCTTCTTGTCGCCGGGGACAGAGATGACGCTTATTGGTCCCGGCATCTTGAGCATGTTGTAAGCATAGTGGGAGGCTGCCATGAACTTGGCGAGCGCAGGACGGCCAAGTATCCCATTGTATGGCAATGGGATATCGGCAACGTCGAATGTGATCCTCTCCGTCCTGAAGTTAAGCTCTCCGCCAAAGGTCACCGGCAGCGTGATCTTCCCCTTCGGCTTGCTCCTTCCCGGGTTGATTCCTTGAAAAGTCCCGGTCTCCTCGAGCTCGCTGTCGGGGATCTGCAGCTTCTTGATCACAGCGGAGGAGATCAAGTTGAGGCCGGCCCCGCCGTCAACCAACATCTTGGTGACCTTGAGGTTGCGGATAGTTGGTGAAACCAACATTGGCAAGCACCCGACCGCAGTTGTACGATCAGGGTGGTCCTCAAGGTCGAAGATGATGGGCGTGCCGGACCATTTTAGCAGCCTGCGCGACTCGACGGGTGGCTCAGCTGCATTCACTTCCCGCACCCATTGCTTGAGTTGGCGGTGGGAAGTGTGCAGAGAGGCGCCCCCATCGACGCACAGAACTTCTGTGGCCTTCTGAAACTCCTGCTCGCTGTTATCTCCGTCATCCATGTCCTCGTCATCGTCTTCGTCTTCGTCCTTGTTGCGGCCCCGGGGAGGTCTGTCTCCTTGCCACTGCTTGGCCTTGCCGCGGCGTCCTCTCCGGCCATTGAACGGCCGCTTCTTGCTGGGCTCTCCTCCGCCCCCTTGGGCCTTCTCCTTGTCGCGACGCTCGTATTCAGCCTTCTGCTGCTCTACGAGGTACTCTACTCTCTTGCAGTTCTGGAGATCGTGGCCCTTGGTGCGGTGGATCTTCCAGTACTGCTTGTCGGAGCCGTCCTGCTTGTCGGCTGCTGCTACAGGGGTGACCTCCTTGCCGGAGCCACCAGCCTGTGTCTTCTTGGCGGCAGCCTCCTTGCCTGACTGCTCGACAACCAGCACCTCCTTGTTCTTCTTCTTGTTGTTGTTCCGCCGCCGGTTTTTCCTTGCCGGGGCGGCATCCTTGCTATCTGTTCCTCCTGCGCCAGTATCCTCTCCGGGGAGTCTTCTCCCCTCTTCAGCACGAGCACACTTGTCAGCCAAAGCGTAAAGCTCGCTGACGTCCCGGATCTTGGTCATCGCCATCTCCTCCCTCTTCCGGCGGTTACGCACGTTCTGGTGGAACGCGCTGATAACCGCGGCAGGGTGGACATCCGGGATGTTGTGCTGAACGCGGCTGAACCTTTGGATGTACTTGCGCAGGAACTCTCCCTCCTTCTGGGCAAGAATGTGGAGATCGCTCTCCTGGCCGTGGGGTTTGTGGCCGCCCGTGAAGGCGCCGACAAACTGGTGGCACAAATCTACCCAAGAAGAGATGGAGTTCTCCGGCAAGTGCATAAGCCAAGATCTGACGTTTGGCTTAAGCACGAGCGGGAAGTAGTTTGCTAGGATCTTCTCGTCCCGTCCCCCGGCAGCCTGCACCGCAATGGTGTAGATGCTGAGGAACTCAGAGGGGTGTGTCTTGCCGTCGTACTTCTCGGGTACGTCGGGCTTAAAGTTCTTCATGCTAGGCCACTGGACTTGCCGCAGCTCTCGGGTGAACTCAGGGCAACCTGCCGCGTACGGCAAGTCGCCTGGTTCACCGGGCGCGTGCATGTCGACAGCGGTCCCAGCGCGCTGATCGGACTGTCTTCGGGCTTCTCTTCGACGCTCGATACGAGTCCGAGCGTCCTCTTGTCGCCTGTCGTCAAGGACTTGGCGCTGATCGCGGCGAGCCCGCGGATCCGACGACGCTGTGGAGTCATCGTCGACATTGATCCGGCGGGTCGGCGATTTCTGCTTCCACGGCGGGGAGTGCACGGTAGTTGCGCCCCCGGCGGTCTTGTCTCCATCGGTCTTCGCTTGGTCGACTTGCCGCGGCCGTGATGTTGCCGGCTGTTGCGGCGTGTCGTTCTTGGCGAAGGCGATGAGGCTCTGGATCGTAGCCCTCCAGTCTTCGGCCTTGTCCGCCGCTGGAGGGAAATCGAGGAGCAGCTGAGCCCTAGCTAGGGCTTCTGCTGGAGAGGAGGGAAGCGGTGGCGAGCGGTGTGAGGAGCGAGATATGCTCGGACTTCTAACCGCGTTAGAAGGAGCATGTTCTCGCCCCGGCGACCGCGCCTTGCTCGTGCCAGGACGCTGGCCTTGAGCGTCCCGTGACCCGCCGGCTTGGCTACGTCCCAGCAAGCGTATGGTACCTCCGGTACCACGTCGCTGCTGGTCCGGCACCTCCTGAGAGGGACGTGGTGCGTGCACGGACGCCGAGGCTTTGGAGTTCGCCCGGTCGTCCGTCTTGTCCTTGGACTTGGTGGCGCCGTGAGTCTCCCCACCGGCGTCCACCCTTCCGCCAGTGTCTCCCCCACCAACCGTTGGTTCTGGTGGTGGTGGGATCGACGCAGACGGGCCTCCGACCTCCGAAGCCTTCTTCTTCAGAGGCATGTTGATGTAGTCGATGAGGTTGATGAAGCTGGAGAAGTTGCTAAAGATTGCGCCCGCGTGAGCGCCGGATCAGGTTCGCACAACCTCGACGCCCCCTACCTGGCGCGCCAAAGATGTCGGGGAAACTGGTCGCCCATGAACACCTATGGGACCGGAGCCCCTTCTACGGTACGGCAAGGGAGCGGAGGGAGCACGAAGAGCGGATCGAGGGGCACACACGAGCAGTTTACCCAGGTTCGGGCCGCGCGGACGCGTAAAACCCTACTCCTGCCTTGGTTGTATTGAGTTCTTGGGCCCGGGAGCTTGAAGATCTACAGTACTAGCTACGCTGAGCGTAGGAGTGACCGAGTTTCTGGGATCCCCCCTCCTCTATGTTGTGCATGGGCCTCCTTTTATAGCTCAAAGGGGTCACCGACATGTGTCACCGTAGAGGAGGGTAAAAATGTAAAATCAGTTGTAGATGGAACAGTGCATGAACAGTGGTCCACACCTAACCCTAACGGTGGGGGACAAGGGCATTGAATGCCCGTCGCCGTCACCCCAAAAGCGTTCGCCCGGGCGTTTCCGTTCGCCACGTCGGTGGCCTCGTCACCGCGGCTTGCCACCGTGTACCCCAGGCTGCACAGCCATCTGCCACGTGCCCCGGGAAGGGCCCCAGGGCGACGCGTGGCCAGATGAGCTGGAGCGCAGGCACACAGCTTAAGCCTCCCCCGGCAAGCACCTTGTCGGGGTCTCTACCTTGCCGGGCCCGGAAGCTTGTCGCTCTCCGGGCCCTGCCGGGGCGCATGATGCGCCACGATACATCTTCTGAGGTGATGTTCTTCTGGCCTTCCTGGCAAGCTCCTCTTGCCAGGGTCTTGTGCTGGAATGATAACCTTGAGCCTGGTGCGGCCTTCCCGGCAAGCTCCTATTGCCGGGGTCTTGTCTCTTAACTTGAATACTTTGTTCTTGAATGGCTTCAAAGGGGTCTAGAGTGGGCTTCGGCGGGCGCGTGGTGAGCCAGACCACGGGACGCTGCTACTGCCCGTGCACAAGTCGGGATACTAAGGTACCCCTACTTTAGTACACCGACAATAGGGGTATTAATATGCATAATGGATCTTAACATATGATCTTCCACCAAATAAACCAACTAGCATCAACTACAAGGAGTAATCAACACTACTAGCAACCCACAGGTACCATTCTGAGGTTTGGGTACAAAGATTGGATACAAGAGATGAACTAGGGTTTGAGAGGAGATGGTGCTGGTGAAGATGTTGATGAAGATAGCCTTCCCCAAGATGGGAGAGTTGTTGGTAATGCCGACGGTGACGATTTCCCCCTCCTGGAGGGAAGTATCCCCGGCACAACAGCTCTGCCGGAGCCCTAGATTGGTTTCCGCCAAGGTTCCGCCTCAAGACGGCGGCGTTTGGTCCCGAAAGCTTCCTTCTGATTTTTTTTCCAGGTCAAAACACCTCATATAGGAGAAGATGGGCATCGGGGGACCTTCGGTGGGCCCACGAGGCAGGGGGCGCGCCTAGAGAGGGGGGCACGCCCCTCACCCTCGTGGACAGCCGGTGGCCCCCCTCGTGAACTTCTTTCGCCAGATAATTTTTATATTTTCTAAAACGGAGTTCTGTGGAGTTTTGGGGCTTTTGGAGTTGTGCAGAATAGGTTTCCAGAGTTTGCTCCTTTTCCAGCCCAGAATTCCAGCTGCCGGCATTCTCCCTCTTCATGTAAACCTTGTAAAATAAGAGAGAAAAGGCATAACTGTTGTGACATAACGTGTAATAATAGCCCATAATGCAATAAATATCAACATATAAGCATGATGCAAAATGGACGTATCAGGGAGGCAGGAGCAGGCGGCACGATGGGCGCTGCTTTGGGCGGCTGGAGCAAGAAGACCAGAGGTTGAAGAAGCACTACGGCCGTTGGATGGACATCATACGGTCACTGGAGCTTGAATCGTTCATATTGACTAAGTTGACAAAGTACTCCATCCCCGTCAACTTAGTAGGCCCACAAGTCAGCCTCTCACTACGGTGGGTCCTAACTAGCAGGGAGTCGCAGACGGAGAAGTGTACGAGGGTTAACTGGTTTTGGTGCGGTGTGGTTCGGCAGTCGGTGGAGAAGAACAACAGGTGTGGAGGGGTGGAGGGATGGCCTGGCCAACGATGGAGTAGCGCTTCACAGCAAAGCGTGCTAAGCAGAGCTGCTAGCAGCATGAGGCGTGAGCAGGTGGTCCCGGCGACGCTGGAGGAAGAAGATGAGAGATTAAAGATGGATGCCGGTAGTTGGATGTAAATCCAACGGCTAACGATGTCAGAATCATTTGTTGACTAAGTTGACAATGACTTGCATTGGCTTCGGGCTATTGGCCCATATTTCAGCCTCCAAAAATGTGGCACGTATTCAACCCATTTTTTTAGAATTTCCAGTCTTTTTTTGCGGGGTAGAATTTACAGTTCATTTGATCTTTTTTTAATTATAGTCCATTAGCTGGGCTGTGTGAACAAATAATGTAGCGTCCATGCAGCCCATTTATGTTTTTCCTAAAAAATTGCAGGCCATTTGCACTTTCTCGAAATACACGATTTTGCTGGGCTGATTCTAATTATAATGTTGGGGTGGGCGCAGCAATGTTATCAAAAAATAAACAGGGGCCGAGCATTTTGATATATAAATAAGTGATTTATTATTACATTGGTCCTTAAATCTTACCAAGCTTTTGTACCCAATCACCAGGATTTTCGTTGCCAAAACAAATCCAGGATTTTGTTGTTAAGAAATTATTTTTATAAGCTAACAAGATGTGGGATATTGTTTTCTTACATATGTAAGTATCTGTTAAATATATGATGACAATAACAATAATATATAATAACATAAAAAATAATTTAAATATATAATATAGTTAGAAGGGAAACATAAGTTGGACCATGCGTTCCTATTCTTATATAGAAAAATAGAACAGACCTCTGCGTTTTCTTCAAAATAAAAAATAAAAAAATTGGGCTGTCGATGTTTCACGAAAATTAAAGCCTCGGATGAGAGGTCCATAGGCCGGTCGATACATGATGGCCCTCAAAAAAATACAAACAGGCCTACTGACCTCCCATCCGAGGTCGTGGGTTATGCATGTTAAAAAAGGAAGCCTAGAAGGGCAGCCCAAAACCCAGCTGATACTTGTTGCCCCAGTGATAATAAATGATACATGCCAGCTCCCCGGCTTCGTTGTGAATTTATCTCCTATAGTAACTACGTTGAAGCACCTAAAAAAATGTAACTATGTTAACAAACCCGTGGGAACCAACGTCGGTATAGCATTAGGAGTAAGTATTTTTTTGATGAGGCACTTGCTTGCGTGCGGCCATAGACCTGGTAGTTTCCGATTGTCCGCCTCTCCACGTATAGTCCTCTCCAGATTCCTCTCGTTTGTTCAGCATATTCACAACGGCAGACAGCGGCGTCGCGAGATCCGACGACCTGATGAAGTGCCTTATTCGTAATGAAACAACTGAACTAGCCCAGTGGCCGAGTGACCCTACCCGACAGCTGTTCCGCCCGGGTTCGATTCCACCCATGCAGAGAAAATATCTCCAAATTTTTTGCATCTGCCTTTATTGACATGTGGATCCCAATTGTCATCTACGCACACCACGTCCTACACTTGCCAAAACTTCGTCCCTCATTTTCTCTGTTTTTCGCACACTCGACATTGTGTGGGCATTTTGAAAATAGCATATCTTTTTTATTGTGCATCATATGAAGATGTGCTATGCATGAATGTTGATCAGCATGATGTTAGCTGGCTGGTAGTTCCAGTTTCGACCATGAATAAAAGTTCCAGCATGATGTTAACACTGTTTGAAAAGGCCGTGTTAATATAAATGCTCTGCCTCTAAAAGTTGCAGTTTCTTATCTGAAACTGAACTTGGAGTTTCTTATCTGAAACTGAAACTTGCAGTTTCTTCTCTGAGAATCACATTGTATGCACTTTTATACTCCTATGAAACTACATTTTTTAAGTGCAGAGAAAATATCTCCAAAATTTTTGCCTCTGCCTTTATTGACATGTGGGTCCCAATTGCGGTGCCACATGTGGGTCCCAACTGATCTTCTGTGTCTTGCAGGGATCATCCAGGTACCAACGTATGTACTTCTATTAACTCACCCGACTTGCGGGGCCGAGGAGTGTGCGTATGGTCGGTTCTCAATTGCGGTGCCACATGTGTGTGCAAACGCAATATGACGCGCGTTCCATTCGGAGAGCGGCGTGCCAGACCGACCGACCGTCTGGGGTGCGACGCGAACGCGGCGGGCGTGCTGTATACTCCGTACATGTGTACCGCCGTTTTCTTGAGGCTTTGCTCCATGGCGCAATCCATGGATACAAAATTAGTATACTATACTATTTAAAAGTCGAGGGCGGGGCTTTTCCCGCGCGGTAGGCAGGGCAGTTCCGCCTAGTCGGTTCGACAGAGACGCGAGAAGATGAGGGAGTAGTCTGCTGCAAACGTAGGCATGTGTGATTTGACAGTGAGTTACTGCTGGACAGGTGGGGCCCGGTGATTTGACTTGCTAGTATCATTTTAACTGCCAAGCCAGATTCCTGACCACCTCCATATAGGTGCCTAACGCATCGTGTTAAGGGGCTGTTTGGTTTTAGGCCTAGCATTGCCACACTTAGCCACACATTTTTGCCAAACTTGCCTAAGGTTAGTACATCAAAATGAGAGCCACAAGTTGGCAAGCCTAAGGGAATCTTGCCACATTTTTGTGTGTATGCCATGTAGGGCTTAAGTGTGGCTTTCCTAAGGTGTGGCTTGAACCAAACACATACCTAAGTTGGTCAAACTTGCCTAAGCTTAGGTGTGGCAATCTTTGGCAAAGTTAGTCACAAACCAAACAGTCCGTTAATCTCCAAGGGCGCGACCGCGCGAGCGAGGCGATGGTCGTGGTAGGCGTGACCATGATACGGGCTGCTGGCAGCCCTTGGATCTGAGATCGAATGGTCGCATGCTAAGTTGCTGAAAATTTGTAGAATAACCTATCCAGGATAGGATATTCACCCGTAGGTCTAGAATCGCGCCATGCAACCTTTCGATCTCAGATCCAAGGGCTCTCGGAAGCCCGTATCATGGGAGAATGGAAAGCTTTGAATCACCTGTAATTTTCCCGACGCTTGACATGACATCAAAATCCATTTAATTGGGTGTCGAGTAGACATGACATCTAATTGGGCCGCCATAGTACTGTGCATAAATCCATTTATCCACCAGGCAAGCCACTACCCTTCCATTCGC
>LR738710.1:580933083-580950461 GCA_902687465.1 Secale cereale
CCCCCCACTCGACATAAACCGCTCCTAGTCGTCCCATCCTTTCACATTACGGCAGTTCCACTAATCCTGACCCTCCTCCCAAATGCATGGCGTCCCAAATCTCCATGATCAGCGGTGAGTACAAGGTTAGAACCATCACCGGCGATGAGTTCGACGTCATCTACACCCGTTCTTCCGCAACGGTGAAAGAATGCCTTGCTCGCTTCAAACGCATGTTCGAAAACTCAAATGATGAGTGGGTCACTGGGCTAGATGTTGAGTACACCACAGTCCTGGAAGCAAGAAGAAACTAAAGGATGCAGAGAAGAAGAAGCCCGCCGTGATCCAGGTTTGCGTGCATGACTTATGCTTGGTCTACCACATATGCCATGCCGACGTTGAGTGCGAGGAATTTAAGAACTTCCTCAAGGACGGCCGAGTCAAATTCGTTATTGTAGACTTTAGGAACAACAAGGAAATACTGGTTCGGATAGGCCTCGTTGCAGGCCAGCCCTTCGATCTCCAGAAGGAGCGCCTGATGTCCTCCTCTCAGCCTTCAATGCTGACCCTGGCAGGAGCCATGGTTCATCCTATGTACGGTGAACTGAAGAAATCTCTGCACACGTTTCATCGTCCATGGTAGTGGACTGTACTAGATATAGACCACATCCACTACGCTGCAATGGATGGCTACCTTTGTTTCAATATCTACAAGGGTTGGATGAAGAGCAAGAGCCAAGTGTGCGGTTCAAGCAAAGAAGTATCGCCCAAGAGGAAGAGGGACAAGGACGAAGTCGAGGACGTGGACGAGGACTCCGAGTAAGGTGGAAGTGTCGTTGCTCATGGTGGTTCGAATGTAGTGTCTACCGGATTAGTTGCTTAGTTTAATTTCTGGTGTGCTTAGTTTTATTTGAGGGGTGTGTTGTGCTGAGCCCCTAGCAGAACTATGTTATGTTTCTTCTCCTTATATTTCGTACATTTCATCTTTTAGTTGGTATATAGTACTACCACTTGTTTCTTGACATTATATACGTACAATATATATATGGCCAACATCATATAGCCAGCAGTTTAGTTGTCCAAGAATTTCAGGGTGCTTAGTTTTGTCAAAGAATTCCAGGGTGCTTAGTTTTATTTGAGGGGTGTGTTGTGCTAGACACCATTAACTTATCATTGTGAGAATCTGCTTATTTTTGTCATGTAACATGGTCAACGGGTTTGACGTGAAAATAACAATGTCTAATGGCATTTCTGAGCAAACATCTAACTTAACGATGGCATTTTTTAGATATCTAATTGCATTTTTTAGCAGGCATCTCACGGATCAATGGCATTTTTTGAGTAGTTGTAACTTCTAATGGCAAAACTGAGTAGTGATACACAACTAGTGGCATAAATAATAAGAACCCAAGAATTAAGTAGGGCTAATTTCTTTATTTCTTTATACCTTTTTGTGCGAAACAATATACGCTGCCTCCCGCCAGATTTTCTTTACAAAGGCGACATAGAACTATATGAGTGACCTATTAAATTTTGGACTTATTCCGGGTTCGTTTGGCCTTTTTTATACATTAATTGAGTTTCTGGTCATTTAATGTGCATAATTTAAATTTGAACTACAAGCACATGCTCCCGTGCACCAAAGTTGACTGAAAAATCACATGTGTGTCCCCACGTGAATTTCTAGATCCCATGCAAGAAATGGGAATGAAATTAAAACATCTGGGCATCGTGGTTCGGCTGAGAACATTGAGAAGCTTGGTTTTAAAATTCTTGTAAATCCAAAACACGCTTGAAAATCATGAAACTTGGCATGGTGTCATGTCATGGTACTACCATGCTGTGGTAAAAAAATTGCAGAGTAGGAACAAGTTTTGGTATAAGTTTCTTGCAAACTGGAGCTTCTCTCAAGAAGGCTCGTGGTTCTGAGAGGGAACGTGTCACCTTTGTGTGCATAATTCAAATTTTAAATACAAGCACATGCTCCAGTGCACCAAAGCTGGTTGAAAAATCACATGTGTGTCCTCGGGTAAATTTCTAGGTCCCATGCCAGAAATGGGAATGAAATTCAAACATCTGGGCGTCATGGCTCGGCTGGAAACATTGAGAAACTTGGTTTTTTAATTCCTGTAAATCCGAAACACGCATGAAAATCATGAAACTTGGCTTGGTGCCATGACATGGCATCAACATGATGTGGTAATTTTGCTGTCCGATTTGCGAAGGCGCACACATTAACAATCAACAAAGTCATTTTGGAACAAGTGTTGTCACGTTACAATCGAAACACAAGTATTATTGAAACCGTGGGCATTCTATTTACCATTAATGTGCCGCCACGCGTACCCTTTTTTATTATCTAGGAGGTGACGTGCAGGGTAGATATTTGAGTATGGGAGGCGTGCGATCAGACCCCTGCGCGTGCTTATCAGGAGGAGAGCCCTTTGACCTCCATCTGCCGTCCACCTCTCTCCCAAGGTCTCCATTAATGGCGCCCGAGCATCTGTTTAATGGCGTGGCAATGTCTCACTCGACTGAGATTTAAGAGAGAAAAAGGAAAATCTAAAAAGAAAATTTTGCACGGATCTTGATGTAAGATCCGACGGACCTATATAGCATCTACTGCGACTTATAGCAAGACTGATGAATATATATAAGGATGACAAGAGTGGATAATAATTGTCTTACATAATTAGGAAGATAATTAGAAAAGCCACATTCGGCTACGCCCGAAATACACAAGGGCAAAAGAAGAAGGAAGACGCATAGAACGATCTGGCTCGCTGATCTCTACTTTCTTTATGCGCTGCAGGTCGCAGAGACTAGTTCTCGCGGCGGGCGATGATCTCTTTCATCAGTTTCATGTCCTTAATACGCTGCTTGGCAGCATCCATGGATTCCTCCACCAGCCTGTTGTGCTCGATGCGGAGCATGGCATTCTCGTCCATAAGTTTCTTGATGATGACGCCCGTCCTCTACAACACGACAGCGGTCTCCTCCTCCTGCTTCGCCCTTTCGGGGATCTTCTCCCTCAGGAGGTCGCGCTCGCCCCGGAGCTTCGCATTGCTATCCCCTAGTTGCCGGATGACGCAGGTAGCCTCGTCCTGCATCCTCGCCCAGCCGGAGATCTGATCCATCTGGCTATGGACTATCGCATGCATGCACCTGTAAGAGTCCTTGCCTGCCCACGAGAAATTTTCCCAGGCCGCCGCGGTGAGGCGGGACGTCCCTGCTGCTTTGGCGGCGCGGCGGGACATCTTTGCTGCTTCCGCGGCGTGGCCGGACCAGTCTACTACATCGACGGCGCGGCGAGACCTCCGTGCTGCTTCGGCGGCGCGGAGGGACCTCTGTGCTGCTACTGCTGCGCGGCTGGACATGTCGGCTGCTTTCGCGGCGAGGCGGTACATCTCTCGTGCTTCCTCTTCCATGCTCACCTCTCCCTGGTGGAAATCTCTTCACCCAGAACTCACGCTAGCTATGGCTTGATTGACTTGATTGTTTTTTGTGGATGAGGAGTTGAGGAGAAATGTGCAGTCATCTTATAACCGAGTACTACTAATACGCTCCTAAGTGGGAAACCGTTTAGGTTGTGATCAGTGTGAATAGGTTTGAAATTAAATATAGCGTGGTAGTGGTAGTAATTTGGAATCTGACGAGACGCGCTCAAAATTTATTAAAAGGCTAGAGGGCGGGGCAGTCTAGCTTAGTCCTTTTCACGAGAGGCGAGGGGCCTTTGTGATTTGATGGCTCATTACTGCTGGAAGGCGGGGCCTTGTGATTTGACTGCTCATATAAATGTGCCGACGACCTAAGGAGTAGCAAAGAACCGTGCGGTATACTCAAGTTTTCCAGTGGAGTACGACGGAGGAGCACGAAACACAGCAGCCCAGTGCCATATCCTCTACTCTCTACTCTTATTATATATTACTAGCAAGAGGCATGGTACTATTGGCGATAAAGAATGATCCAATTTGCTAGTCATCTCTTCTTTAGCATTGTTCTATTCATGCCTCCCAGAGAAGGTGACACGTGTGGCGAAATACCCGAAGCAAAATAAGAAACACAGGAGCAAAAGAAGAAGGAGGATTATCACCCCAGAAAAGAAGGAAGACGCACACACAAGTCTGGGGCGCTGCTCTCACTACATGAAGGGTTGCTGGCCGCGGAGTCATAACTGCTTCTTCATAGCCTCCACGACCTCCATCCCCTTGTGCGTCTCCTCCGCCATCTTCATCATTGTGTCCATGACGCGGGATTTGTCGACACGAGCCTTCATCATCTGTTCCATGGCCGCATTACGTACCTTGACAGCAGCCGGGTGCTCGATGCGTAGCTTCGCCAACTCCTCCTTCTGTTCCATGACGAGGGCCTGCAACATCTTCATCGAGGAACTACTATTCTCATGTAGCTTCTTCCATCCGGCGTTCTCCTCCTTCAGCAGGTCGAGCTCGTGGCAGAGCTTCGCCTTGTCCTCCTAAAGTTGCAGGATTTCATCGGTCGCCTTCTTCTCCGAGGCAATGCTCTTCTTCAGCAGCATCACCAAGTCGGCGGTCAACTCCCGCTACTCATTAAGCTCAGTGTGCATGTCGTCGAGGCTCTCCTTCAGCAGCCCCACCAAACCATGGATGAACTCCTTCTGCTTATTGAGGTGCTTATTGAGCTGATCGGGCATGCCGTCGAGGGAGAAAGACTCCAGCACCGCCAGCTCAGCATGTTCGCCTCCGCGTCTAGGGCGCTCCTGGGAGTCATCGCCTGCCCGTGAGAGATCTTTCGAGGTCTCTGTGTGGCGGCGAGCCCTCTCTTTTTTCTGCAGCCATGGTTGCCGCTCGCTTGTTACGAGTAGTTCTCGACCTAGAGCTCTGCACACCGGCCATGGCAAGGACGGACGAAGAAGGAGGACTTATGAGGAGGAAGGTAGAGTAATTTTCGGTTAGGTAGTTCCTCTTTTTATAACCTAAGTACAAGCACTAGTACTAAAACCTGCATGGAACACGTTCAGGTTTGGTACGTACTGGTAGGTGTGAGCAGGCTTGCACTTAATTTTAGCACTAGTACTTTCGAATGTGATGGGAACAAGGTAAAAAGATTAATCGATGGTTTTTGGTTTCGAGGCCCGAAACGGCTCCCGATGAGTTTAGTGGAACATAAATTTCAAGTAGACTACACTGCTCAGATAAGTAAATATTATGTTACTATCAAAAATTGGCACAAAATATGAAGGAGACCAATGGAAGTACTACTAGCAACCCATGATTTAACTACTCGCATGCGCGCAGTGGAGTGGTAATGTCTTTCTTCCGCCCTCACGTCCACTCAATTTGCATGAACTGTATTAATTGACCATCAATGAAGTGAAGGACTTTACACGCATCAAATTATCACATGGGGTGGATCTTGGCACAAAATTGTGTCCGCCCGTGTACCCGCGTGTGCGTGCGAGGGAATGAGTGCGTGCGTGGTGTGCGTGCACATCTTCGCTTCGTGCATGTACCGCCAGTGCGGCTCAGGGTGGACGAGTACATTCTTCTGGAACCAGCAGCACGTCACTGTGATCAATCCACACAAGGATGTCGCGACAACGCCTCCACATGTGCCACGTGGCTTCATGAACTGTAAGAGAGACACTGTGTAGCGTGCCATTGTATTTTGCACATACTCGAAGTACTAGTAAGGTACATGTGCATTGCACGCGTCAGATTTTGCAACCAAATTACGAATAAATACCACAAAGTAGCATGTAAGCTCTGAGTCATATATGCGTGACGTAGACCTTCGTTTAATTCTTATAGTTCATATGATTCAAAATCAATTAGTTTTTATAAAAAAACCTAGGGCCTCTTTGATTCGTAGGATTTCCAAAACGTGGGAATAGGAAGAACATGGGATTAGAGTGGAATGTTGTCTTGAATCCTACAGGATGGTATGAGTGTTTGATTGTGCATAGAAAAAACGCAGAATTCTTTCTAAGAGGTTTGAGTGGATGGGATGTTTCCTATGAAATCTAGTGCAAATGAATCATATGGAAAAATTCCTATGGTTTACAATCCTACGAATCAAACAACCAAGACAGGAAAAATTCCTAAGGATTAGAATCCTCCAAAATTCCTTCGAGAATCCTTTGAATCAAGGAAGCCCTTAATCTATTTTATGATTCATGTAATTGTGTGTTGTAAAGCATAAAGTAAAAACAAATAATGGCAGTTCAACTAGAAAAAAAGTTTGGGCAGTTATGATATGGAAGATTCTAGAACAAAGGAGAACCATTGTTGTTTTGAGATTTGTGCATTATGCTTAAGTTCAACCATGGAGTCTGCTAGATTGCACATGTGGCAAAATCCGGTGGGGGGCTAGAAGATGGTGCGAGGGGCCGAGTGGAGGGAGACTATGAAGGAGTGCACAACTGCGAGATCGATATTTAGAGAGAGGGGGCGAGAATGTGCGCTGTTTTGCGCAGTGGCTGAGCCATGAAAGATGTCCCATGAGCTAGGGGGCCAAGCATTGCTAATCCTTTACGAGGAGGGCCAATTCATCAACTTAAACTATTTTTACCAACAATTTTCTAATGATCACATTCATATTAGCCTCGATATATAGTGATGTTAGGGGGGGCAGGGCCCTTGCTGCCCCCTGTCTTCGCCATTGTGTGCGCGTCTGAGAGTGAAGCGGAAGGCATGGATGATGATAGGGGGGCGTTGGATATATAATTAATGTGGGTGTATTAGCTATATATGTAATCCTATATAGAGAGGTATAGATTGATCGATGTGGACGTGGGAAAGAAGGTGATACCTCACTAAATATATAGATTGATCGGTTTATGTGGAAAACTATGAAATACCTAGCTATAGACACACACACATAGAGGAACATCGATCATTGCGCATGCACGTGAGAGATAAAGAATGCCCGATATGATGGAGAGGGGGATGTGTGTGTGTGTGTGCCTTCATGGGAGACCGACCTGAAGAAAAAGATTGCACGTGTGCGATGGATAATGCCGACTGGTAGTGTGTGTGCATGCATGCACGAGAGAAAGTTAGTGGTACAATTATAAAGAGAAGACCAATGTGTGGGTGTAAAAGACTAGGTGAGGTCATAATCAATGTAAAGTTGAATTCAAATATTTGAATAAGAGATCATGATGTTTGAAACCCATGCATGCATGAATATAACGGAGATCTGCGTGGTGTGGTTTGGAAACGAGCATGTTGCAATGTATACACATTGAACAAGGTCAGGTTGGTTTGAATCTGATATATCGATGGCAGACATCGTTTGGCCACATTGCATCCATGCATGGACACACTATTCTAATTGGAGATGATGGGTGGCTTTCGCATCACATATCTATATATATACCCCTATATATATATTAAATTTTATATTTTTTATATGGTGTGCGGATAACTTTAACTTTGAAAGATGTTCGTTGGATGAGGCCAATCCGATGGTGCAGAGCTGGCAAATTTGAGCACTACTGGCCGTTGGATATCATCTAGATTCCACCAGATTTTGCCACATGTACAATCTAGAAGACTCTATGGTTGAACTTAAGCATAATGCACAAACCTCAAAACACAAGCACTTCTTCCTTGTTCTAGAATCTTCCGTATCAGAATTTCTCAAATGTTTTTCTACATGATTTGTTTTTACTTTATGCCTTACAACGCACAATTCCATGAATCTTAAAATAGATTAGCTTTCTTATAAAAACTAGATGATTTTGAATGAAATGAACTATAAGAATTAAACGAACATCTACATCATGCATATATGACTCAAAGCTTACATGCTATAATGTGGTATTTATTCATAATTTGGTTGCCAAATCTCATGCGTGCAATGCACATGTACCTTACTAGTCTAAATGGTGTTTGTGTGTGTGTTGTGTGTGTTCAACACATTGTACGTAGTATATCATACTAGTCTAAATTGTCTTTTTTGGTACACGTTAAGCTTGTTCTCCTGAAATTTCAAGCCGCGCCTTGTTATGCCGAAATTTCAAGCTAGCGTCTCAGTCTATCGTGCTGCGAAACTCCCGCCTCTTCAACCCGTGCCTTGTTAGCCCAAAATATTTAAGATATATCTTTGTCTTGTTGTGCTCTGACAACTCCCTCCATCTCAACACGCGCCTTGTTATTCCAAAATTTCAACGCGCGCGAAAACTCTCACCTCCTGTGAAATCTCGACACGCGAAATGCCAGTGATACCCCTGAACCGAAAGAACCGCCTCAAATCGGTGGGGGTACTTTCGTAACTTACCCCGCATTTCGGACAAGCGCATCCCTAGGCCATTGTTCCCCACTCCTGATGACCCACAAGTGTAGGGGATCTATCATAGTCCTTTCGATAAGTAAGAGTGTCGAACCCAACGAGGAGCAGAAGGAAATGATAGGCAGTTTTCAGTAAGGTATTTTCTGCAAGCACTGAAATTATAGGTAACAAATAGTTTTGTGATAAGATAATTGGTAGCAAGTGATAAAAGGTAAAAGTAAATAAGGTGCAGCAAGGTGGCCCAATCCTTTTTATAGCAAAGGACAAGCCTGGACAAACTCTTATGCAAGGTAAAGCACTCCCGAGGACATATAGGAATTATCGCCAAGCTAGTTTTCATCACGATCATCTGATTTGCATTCGGTACTTTGATAATTTGCTATGTGGGTGGACCAGTGCTTGGGTGCTTCCCTTACTTGGACAAGCCTCCCATGTCTGATTAACCTCTAATGCAAGCATCCGGAACTACAAAAGAAGTATTAAGGTAAACCTAACCATAGCCTAAAACATATGGATCCAAATCAGCCCCTTACGAAGCAACACATAAACTAGGGTTTAAGCTTCTGTCACTCTAGCAGCCCATCATCTACTTATTACTTTCCAATGCCTTCCTCTGGTCCCAAATAATGGTGAAGTGTCATGTAGTCGACGTTCACATGAAACCACTAGAGGAGAGACAACATACATCTCATCAAAATATCGAACGAAGACCAAATTCACATGACTACTAATAGCAAGACTTCTCCCATGTCCTCAGGAACAAAAGTAACTACTCACAAGACATAATATTGTTCATGATCAGAGGGGTATTAATATGCATAATGGATCTGAACATA
This sequence comes from Secale cereale, assembly GCA_902687465.1. Classification (NCBI taxonomy): domain Eukaryota; kingdom Viridiplantae; phylum Streptophyta; class Magnoliopsida; order Poales; family Poaceae; genus Secale; species Secale cereale. The sequence goes on from LR738710.1 coordinate 580,942,173, forward strand.
TGATCTTCCACCAAATAAACCAACTAGCATCAACTACAAGGAGTAATCAACACTACTAGCAACCCATAGGTACCAATCTGAGGTTTGGGTACAAAGATTGGATACAAGAGATGAACTAGGGTTTGAGAGGAGATGGTCCTGGTGAAGATGTTGATGAAGATAGACCCCCCCCCAAGATGGGAGAGTTGTTGGTCATGAAGGCGGTGACGATTTCCCCCTCCCGGAGGGAAGTATCCCCGGCAGAACAGCTCTGCCGGAGCCCTAGATTGGTTTCCGCCTCGAGATGGCGGCGTCTGGTCCCGAAAGCCTCCTCTTGATTTTTTTTTTCCACGTCAAAACGCTTCATATAGGAGAAGATGGGCACCATGGGCCTGTCGGGTGGCCCTCGAGGCAGGGGGCGCGCCCTGGGAAGGGGGGCGCGCCCCCCACCCTTGAGGCCAGCCGGTGGCCCCTCCCGTGGGTTTCTTTCGCCAGATATTTTTTATATTTTCTGAAATGATGTTATGTGGAGTTTCGGGACTTTTGGAGTTGTGCAGAATAGGTTTCCAGAGTTTGCTCCTTTTTTAGCCCAGAATTCCAGCTGTCGGCATTCTCCCTCTTCATGTAAACCTTGCAAAATAAGAAAGAAAAGGCATAAGTATTGTGACAAAACATGTATGAACATCCCATAATGCAATAAATATCAACTCATAAGCATGATGCAAAATGGACCTATCAACTCCCACAAGCTTAGACCTCGCTTGTCCTCAAGCGAAAGCGAATATCGAAAAATATGCCCACATGTTTAGAGATAGGGGTGTCGATAATGAGGGCATCTTGATCATTCTCATAACAGCAACTTATATAAATAGAGTCATATGATCATTATGCTAAAGTAACAATTCATCCACAATATCAAGTATGAATCATAAAATTCATTGGAAACTAACAAACTTTGGTCTCGGTCATTGAAGCAATTGCAATTTATCATAACATCGGAAAGAGTCAATACAAGAGCTTTTCAGCAAGCCTACATACTCAACTATCATATAGTCTTTCACAATTGCTCACACTCACACAATACTTATGTTTATGGAGTTTTAATTGGACACAGAGAAAGATAGGGGCTTATGGTGTTGCCTCCCAACCTTTTACCTCAAAGGTAACGTCAACAGTAATAGATCATCAAAACTTACATCCAAGTGGGTATATATGTCAGGATCTTTCCAACACAATGTGCTTGCCATAGGATAAAATGTAAAAAGGAAAGGTGGATTTCACCTTGACACTTATAAGACAAGAATAAAATATAGGCACATCGCAGAGGGAAGCAGAGGTTGTCATGTGTTTTTATGGTTGGATGCACAAAGTCTTAGCATAGAGGAACTTCGCTTTATATTGCCACTTGTGATAAGGACCTCTTATTATGCAGTCCATCGCTTTTATTACTTCCATATCACAAGATCGTATAAAGCTAATTTCTCCCACACTAATAAATCATACATATTTAGCGGATTTGCAACATGACAACTTACTTGGAAGGATCTTTCTCAATCCATAGGTAGGTATGGTGGACTCTCATGGAAAAATTGGGTTTAAAAATATATGGAAGCACAAGTAGTATCTCTACTTAGTGCGAGGAGTTTTGGCTAGCATGAGGGAGAAAGGCAAGCTCAACATGTTGGAAGATCCATGACAATATATTTTATTTCGGATATAAGAAGACATAACCCATTATGTTGTCTTCCTTGTCCAACATCAACTCTTTAGCATGTCATACTTTAATGAGTGCCCACAATCATAAAAGATGACCAAGATAGTATATTTGTATGTGAAGCCTCTCTTCTTTTATTACTTCCTATTAATTGCAACGATGACCAAAACTATGTTTGTCACCTCCCAACAACTTTTATTTATCATACTCTTGTATGTGAGGTCATTACTTCCCATAAGATTGATATGATCTCTTTGATACTCTTTTTGTTTTCTTTCTTTTTATCATGACCCAAGTGAGGAAATCAAGCCCTTGACTCAACACTAATCTTTATTATATAGCTCACGGACTCGATTACAAAGGATAAAGCTCACAAAGAAAAAGCTCACGACTACATCATGCTAACTTTATTCTAATAGATCAAGATACTACCAAAAGGATCGAACTAAGTAAAACGGTAAGGATAGGAGTAATGGTGATACGATACCGGGGTCACTCCCCCAAGCTTGGCAGTTTCCAAGGGGAGTGCCCATACCCATATGATTATGTCTCCTTCTTCGGGGTTGGTGATGATGGAGTTGCAAGTAGTGACGGGGGGTCCTCATATATCGAGCGTAGGAGATCTTCCAGCTTGCCGATAATACCTTTGAGAGCAGCTATGTAATCCTACAACAAAAGATTTTCACTTGTGAGATGCTTGTTGCGGATCTGAGCTAACTCAAGCATCCTGAAAGCTTCTAGCTCGGTTGAGGTAAAGAGATTAGGAAGGGATTTAGAGGTGTCTTCTTCTCCCGCTGCCGGAGCCGGATTTTCCACCTCCATCTTGATCTTCTTCTCCTTGTGGATCTCCTCGGGTCCTTCTCTCTTCAGATCTATCTTCATTAGCCAAGCATCGTTGCCTTCGTTGTTGGAGGAGGGAGACGACATGATGCCTAGCTTTGCAAACCCTAGCAGAAAACAGCTCGCAACAAAAAGCAGAGGAATTATGCGTGATACAGAGGTCAAAACCTTCGGGGGTATATATAATGAATTTTCCCGAACAAAAGGAGTAACCCACAAGAAAACACAGTCCAGGGGACACACGGGTGTAACATCCCAAATCTTCAATTTGGAATGTTATACATTAGATCATTATGCATACCATATTTTCTTGCTTTAGAAGACCTTCCCTTGACTAGTAGTTTTTCCATTCAGTAGACCTAGATCACTTTTGTAACGATTAGATCCGTGTAAGCCCTTGCTTGAAATTGATTGGTGTGATAAATTTTGTGTTTGCCTCATGTGCATATTGGTAGTGATTTTCCCTTAGACCTTTTTCTATTCTAATATCTTCCCTCTACAACCATCAGATGCCTCCAAGACGTGAATTTGAGTTTCCCCCTGAGCTCACTCAGTTGATCCAGCAGCAGAATACCCTGATGCAACTTCTTGTCCAGAATACTCAGAACAACCAGAACAACAACAACAACCCTCCACCACCACCACCAGTGGACAACCTGACACGTTTCTTAAGGTTGGAACCACCAGTGTTTGCTAGCAGCATCGAACCAATAGTGGCTGATGACTGGCTACGCAAGATTGGAAGGGATTTGACCACCGCAAATTGCTCGGATGCTGAGAAGGTGCGATTTGCCACACACCAGTTGTCTGGACCAGCCGCAGCATGGTGGGAGAATTACGCAACCACTTACCCCATAGCCAATGTGACTTGGGATCAGTTTCAACAAGCTTTTCGTACTGCTCATGTCTCAACTGGAGCTATGAGTATGAAGAAGCAGGAGTTTCGCAATCTGCGCCAAGGAAATCGTACTGTGGCTCAGTACGTGGATGACTTTAGTACCCTATCTCGTTATGCCCCAGATGATGTGGCCACAGATGCCGCTAAGCAGGAGAGATTCATGGAAGGGCTGAATGATGAGATGAGTGTACAGTTGATGGTGGCAACTTTCAATAACTACCAGGAGCTGGTTGACCGCACCCTAATGATTTGAAGGAAGCATCAACAGATTGAAAGTCGCAAGAGGAAGTATGGGCAAGGAAAGTATAATTTTGGAGCACAACAGAAGCCCCGTTTTACCCGTAAAACGGTAGGACGGTTTCAGCATACCCATGGAGGAGGTAGCTTGCACAATCACAATGGCACCAAGAATGGAAATGGGAATGGAGCAAATGGAAACCAGAGCCGCCCTACACTGTCCACACCCACCAAGAAGGATTTCAGCCATGTCACTTGTTTCAAGTGCGGGAAGAATGGACATTATGCCACTGACTGCCCAGAAGCTAAGAATGGGAACGGCAATGGAAGCGCCGCGAAGAAGCCCAACCCTTCAACAAAGGACAAGTGAATCACGTTAGCGTGGAGGAGGTTGAAGCCCAGCCAGATGCAGTAATAGGTAAGCTTTTAGTTAAGTCCTTTACTGCACTCGTTCTTTTCGATACTGGTGCATCGCATTCATACATTTCAAGGGGATTTGTGGATAAGTATAAGCTGCCAACCCAAGCCCTTAGATCGCCCATTTTAGTAACCTCACCAGGAGCGGAGTATATGGCTAAGTTATGGTGTGATCAGTTGTCATTAAGGATTGGTAACTACATTTTCCCTTTGGACCTAATAGTATTGGAATCTCAAGGACTGGATGTCATATTAGGCATGGATTGGTTATCTAAGTATGAAGGGAATATTGAATGTGCCAGTAAGACCATTTTGCTTACTATGCCAGAAGGAAGAAGGATCAAGTATGTATCCCGGCATGAGCCGAAGAGGAATAGATTAAATTCCTTATCAGGAGTTGTTCAGGAGGAAGTACCCATGGTGAAGGATTTCCCTGACGTATTTCTAAAAGAACTGCCAGGAATGCCACCTGACAGAGATATATAATTTTTTATTGAGCTTTTGCCAGGCACCGGGCCAATTTCCAAGAGACCATATAGGATGCCTGCAAAGGATTTGGAGGAAATTAAGAAACAAATTAAGGAGTTAGTGGATAAAGGATTTATACGCCCAAGTTCTTCCCCTTGGGGTTCGCCAGTACTTCTAGTGGAGAAGAAGGATGGATCGTTAAGAATGGTTGTTGATTACCGAGGACTGAACGAAGTAACGATCAAGAATAAGTACCCACTGCCGATGATCAATGATATGTTCGATAGATTGCAAGGAGCTAAGGTATTTTCCAAGATCGATCTGCGATCACGGTACCATCAATTGAAGATCCGAGAGCGGGATATACCTAAGACGGCCTTTACCACCAGGTACGGGTTGTACGAGTATACCGTTATGTCTTTTGGTCTGACTAACGCACCGGCATACTTTATGAACCTGATGAACAAAGTGTTTATGGAATATTTGGATAAGTTCGTCGTAGTGTTCATAGATGATATATTGATCTTCTCGAAGGATGAAGAGGAGCATGCAGAGCATTTGCGTTTGGTATTGGAGAAGCTCAGAGAACATCAGTTATATGCCAAGTTTAGCAAATGCGAGTTTTGGTTGAAGGAAGTCGGATTCCTCGGACATGTTATATCTGGAGAAGGAATAGCAATAGATCCCGCCAAGGTGGACACTGTGACCCATTGGGAAGCACCGACAACAGTTGGAGAGATCCGGAGTTTCCTTGGACTTGTAGGATACTACCGGAGATTTATCGAGAATTTCTCAAAGATTGCAAATCCAATGACAAAGTTGTTAAAGAAGGACACCAAATTCAGGTGGACAGAAGAATGTGAGGCCAGTTTCCAGGAATTAAAGAAACGTTTGGTTTCATCACATGTGTTGATTCTGCCAGATCAACATAAGGATTACGAGGTGTACTGCGACGCTTCACGTCGAGGACTTGGAGCAGTTCTTATGCAGGAAGGAAGAGTTGTTTCGTATGCTTCACGACAACTGAAACCTCATGAGTTGAACTATGCCACCCATGATTTGGAGTTAGCAGCCGTAGTGCATGCGTTGAAGACGTGGAGACACTTTCTCATTGGAAACCATTGTGAAGTATATACGGATCACAAGAGTTTGAAGTATATATTCACTCAGAAGGAGTTGAATCTCAGGCAAAGGAGATGGTTGGAACACATTAAGGATTATGACATGAGATTGCATTATCATCCCGGAAAGGCTAACGTAGTAGCCGATGCGCTAAGCCGCAAGAGCCATGGCAATACCCTAATGATGGAGGAACTTCCAAAGGAGTTAGCTGAGGACCTACGAGAACTATGTTTGGAGATAGTTCCGAGAGGCTATGTAGCAACACTAGAGATCCAGTTTACCATGAAGGATAAAATCCGAGAAGCTCAAAAAACTCACAAGCAGATTGCCTCTATAAAGGAGAGGATGAGCGAAGGAAAAGCTAAAGGATTTCGTGAGGATGAACACGACACCTTATGGTTTGAGGACCGCGTCTATGTGCCTAATGACCCGGAGATCAGGAAGTTGATTTTACAGGAGGCCCATGATTCACCATACTCGATTCACCCAAGAAATACTAAGATGTATTTGTATTTGATGGATATTTTCTGGTGGACCGGTATGAAAAAGGATATTGCGGAGTATGTAGCAGTTTGTGATGTATGTCAGAGAGTGAAGGCAGAACATCAGAAGCCGGCAGGATTGTTACAACCATTGCCAATACCCGAATGGAAGTGGGATAAGCTAGGTATGGATTTTATTACGGGACTACCCAGAACTCGTTCTGGCTATGACTCGATTTAGGTCGTAGTCGATCGTTTAACAAAGGTAGCTCATTTCATCCCCGTAAAGACTACCTATACCAGTGCAAAGTTGGCAAAGATATACATGACCCGAATTGTATGTCTGCATGGAGTTCCGAGGAGCATCGTATCAGATAGAGGAACCCAGTTTACCTCAAAGTTCTGGAATCAGTTACATGAAACTTTGGGTACCAGGCTAGAGTTTAGCGCAGCATTTCACCCGCAGACAGATGGACAGACTGAAAGAGTCAATCAGATTTTGGAGGATATGCTGAGAGCCTGTGCATTAGATTATGGATCTAGTTGGGATGACAATTTGCCGTATGCCGAGTTTTCTTACAACAACAGTTATCAATCCAATTTAAAGATGGCCCCTTTCGAAGCGCTATACGGAAGGAGATGTAGGACCCCGTTGTCGTGGGACGAAGTTGGAGACCGACAGTTGTTTGGACCAGACTTAATCAAAGAGTCTGAGGAAAAGGTGAAGTTGATTCGAGATAGACTGAAGGTAGCTCGGTCCAGGCAGAAAAGTTATGCATACTCGAAGCGTAAGGAGATAACCTATGAGATCGGAGACAGAGCATACTTGAGAGTATCGCCTCTTCGAGGAGTCAAACGTTTCGGAGTTAAAGGAAAGTTAGCCCCAAGATTTGTGGGACCCTACCGTGTTTTGGAACGCATGGGAGAGGTTGCCTATAAGTTGGAATTGCCCGAAGGATTGTCAGGAGTGCACGATGTGTTTCAGGTTTCGCGGCTTAAGAAGTGTCATGCGGAGATGGCCGATATACCGCTTAGAGACACAGTACCCCTGGAAGCGATTCAGTTGGACAGTGATCTAACCTACGAGGAGAAGCATGTTAAGATCCTCGAATTTTCGAGCAGAGTTACCCGCAACAAGGTTATCAAGTTTTGCAAAGTTCAGTGGAGTCACCACACGAAGGAAGAAACCACCTGGGAACGAGAAGATGATCTACGCAAGGACCACCCTCACCTATTTTCTAGCCAACCCAAATCTCTAGGGCGAGATTCATCTTAAGGGGGGTAGGTTTGTAACATCCCAAATTTTAAATTTGGAATGTTATACATTAGATCATTATGCATATCATATTTTCTTGCTTTTGGTGATCCGAGAAAATCCTAAGCAACTCAAGGATCCTCGGAGAGAGTTGGGGATTTCTAAATTTTCATATTTGAGGCTTCTCAAATATTGAAAATAGGATCATTTGATTTTATTTATTTTTCTTCAAGTATTTCTATCATAAAAATATGAGAGAGGGAGTAAAATGACTCTCCCAAAAATAAAGAAATACGGAAGATTTAATAAAAAGATCAAACAAATTTTATTTGGAGTTTATTTGGATTTTATTTGAATTAGGAAAAATTGCATGTTTTCAAAAATGCATTTTAGTGCCAAGAAAATGTTCATCTTGTTCTAAATATTTTATTTAGACGGTGAAAATTTGTTTTGGCGATTTTTAGATTTTATTTTATTTTCTAGAGTTATTTTTAGCGCCGGCGTAATTGTTAGAAAAAAAATAGGGGACCGACCCGACTGGGCCGAAGCCCAGCCGAACCGGCCCATCGCCCCGTCACCGCCTTCCCCGCGTCGCCCGTCGTGGCCGACTCGGACACCGCCGCCGACCGCCATGGTTGCCCCTCCCCAAGCCAGCCAGCCCCCTCCTATATATATCCAGCCACCCCCCCCTCCAACCACCACCGCCGCACCCCACCCCTCGCCGCAAGCCGCCCCACCGCCGCGACGCCAACCCCGCCGTCGCGACGCCAGCATGCCGCCGCCAGCCGCCGCCGCTAGCCGCTGCCCTTGCCGCCGCTGCCCGCCGCCGCGACGACAGCCGCCGCCGCCGGCAGTTCTCGAGGTAGCCGCCGCCGGT
>LR738710.1:580952123-581017152 GCA_902687465.1 Secale cereale
CCGCCCCACCGCCGCGACGCCAACCCCGCCGTCGCGACGCCAGCATGCCGCCGCCAGCCGCCGCCGCTAGCCGCTGCCCTTGCCGCCGCTGCCCGCCGCCGCGACGACAGCCGCCGCCGCCGGCAGTTCTCGAGGTAGCCGCCGCCGGTTTTCTCTAGAAACCCGTTTTTTTTTTAGAAACCCTAGCCGTTTTTTTATTAGATCGGTTTTCTGTTTTTTTTTCTGGTTTAGTTAAGTAGTAAACGTTCACCCGTTCGTTCGTTCTAACAAACGAATTCACCGTTTAGTCTCAGCTGACGAACGTCCGTTCGTTAAGCTGTTTTAGTTTTCTTTTTCGCAGTTATTTTCTGATCGCGATCTCTGATCCGATCTTCGTTTTAGTTTAACTTTTCGCTCGTTTATTGGAATCAGGTGATTCAAGCGCCTGGAGTTTCGTATCGAAATTCTCTTTCCGTTTAACTTAGTCGCTCAAGCGTTTGCCTCTGTTAAATTTGGACTTGGATCCAGATTGGTTTGGTAGTTGTTTCTCTTTCGTCGTTTGTCTTTCGTTGTTTCTTCTTTTGTCGTTTCTTTTGCAAACCGGAGTTCTTAAGTTGAACTTTCTGGTTAGATCTTTTATTTGAGATTTACCTGTGCATTAGTTAAGTACTTATTGTGTGCTTGTTTGTTTGCGATAGAGTACCCGGAGTGCGCCGCTTGCTACTTTGAATCTCTAGGTTTTGCGGATCATCAGCAAGGCAAGTAACACTTTGATCATACTTTCCAATTACCCAGTTTTCATTGCATTAGTCCAAACCCTCACACATTGCATGAGTAGGATTAATTAACTTGTGGGACTGGGAAGTAGATTGAGGTAGTACCTATTACCAGCATTACATTCAAACCATTGGGAGTTACTTATACGTTTGCTGTTAGGACATGCTATGCTTGTGGACGTGGATTGGGTGAGTGTATCCATGACAGATGTGAGTTTGTTAATTAATGGTTCAACTTAAGGTGGCAACATTAATACACATCTGGGTGGATTGAGGCATCTGGGTATTCCAGGGATTGCCTGTTTTTCTTTTGGACCGCCACCCAGGCTGAAAGGGGTCATGAGATTATTCATACTAGAAACTTCCGTGTGCAGCCACAATGCTATTATGGGCTCTAGCATAGTGTGAGTAAGTTGTGCGAACATCTACAGTGGTGGACTAGCAGATGTAGGGGATGTAGGTTGGTACAGTTCACCCGGTCGTAGGTGCTAGTGCTTCTGAAAGACTGTGTCTCGGTCATCCGTTTCTCAAACATCATGCAGTGCGAGAAATCAAACGGAGGAGATCGGGTCTTGTGGGGAAAAGTGCACAAACCTCTGCAGAGTGTACAAACTGATCATGATTAGCCGTGTCCCCGGTTATGGACGTCTTGAGTATCTAGTACTTGAATATCATGTGCATCTCATCATGTTACTTAATTAATTTTGTTGGGTTTAATGATGAACTTTAATTGGGGTTGAGAGGATGTCTATCTTCTCAACGATGTTTCAACTACCATGATAGTTAAATTAAAATTTATTCCTTTGAAGTAGGGAAAAACTAGCTTTACGCAAAACTACAACCATACAGCCATATTGCATGTAGTATAGCTTTACTTTCAATTGCTCTCTTGTGTTACTTTGCCAGCATATTCCATGTGCTGGCCCGTTTTCGGGCTGCAACATTTCATGTTGCAGACTTTTCAGACGACGAGTAAGATGCCTTTTAGGTCGTGGTTCTATACTCAGTGATGCCGTTGGAGTTGATGGACTCACTTATCTTCCAAGCCTTCCGCTATTATCGTGTTAGATGGCCTTCAGCCATTTTTATTGTAATAAGTTCATCGTTGGATCTATCGATGTAATAAGTGTGTGATTGCTACTCTGTTATATATCCTTCAAGTACTGTGCGTGTCAGCATTACTGATCCAGTGATGACACTGATGCACAGAGATCAGACTGTTTGAGGTCTGGTCGCTACAACGGGGTGCCCTCGAGGCAGGGGGCGCGCCCTGGGAAGGGGGGCGCCCCCTACCCTCGAGGAGGCCCCGTGTCTCCTCCGGACTGCGGTTTATTTTTCTATTTTTCTAAATATTCCAAAACGGAGAAAAATTGCCTTTAGAACTGTTTTGGAGTCGGTTTATGTACCGTATCACGTACCTCTTCCTTTCCGGAGGCTGGATCATTCTGGAAAGTGTCCCTTATGTATTCATCCGGGGTTATGGTTTCAATAATATTAGTTTCAACATTTATATGATTACCTGAGATATAATGTTTGACCCTTTGACCATTCACCACCTTCGGATTTCTGCCCTCGAAGTTGTTTATTTTTATGGCACCGGAGCGATAGACCTCCTCGATAATGTAAGGTCCCTCCCACTTGGAGAGAAGTTTTCCTGCAAAAAATCTTAAACGAGAGTTGTATAGCAAAACATAATCACATACGTTAAACTCACGCTTTTGTATCCTTTTGTCATGCCATCTTTTAACTTTTTCTTTAAATAACTTGGCATTCTCGTAGGCCTGGTCGAGACGGCTAATATCAAATAGCCTCTTTTCACCGGCAAGTTTGAAATCATAATTGAACTCTTTGATAGCCCAATATGCCTTATGTTCTAGGTCAAGAGGTAAGTGACGAGCTTTTCCATATACCATCTTATATGGAGACATACCCATAGGCTTTTTTTATGCAGTTCTATAGGCCCATAATGCATCATCTAGTTTCTTGGACCAATTCTTTCTAGACCTATTAACTATCTTTTGCAAGATTAATTTCAACTCCCTATTACTTAATTCAACTTGACCACTAGTCTGTGGGGGATAAGGTGATGCAATTCTATGGTTGACATCATACTTAGCAAGCGTCTTACTGAAAGCACCATGAATAAAGTGTGAACCACCATCAGCCATTAGATATCTAGGGACTCCAAACCTCGGAAATATAACTTCTTTAAGCATCTTAATAGAGGTGTTATGATCAGCACTACTAGTTGGAATAGCTTCTCCCCACTTAGTAACGTAATCAACAGCAACTAAAATATGTGTGTACCCGTTAGAGGCAGGAAAAGGTCCCATATAATCAAAGCCCCAAACATCAAATGGTTCAATAACAAGTGAATAATTCATAGGTAATTCTTGACGTCTACTAATATTACTGATTCTTTGACATTCATCACATGATAAGACAAACTTACGGGCATCCTTGAAGAGATTAGGCCAATAAAAACCAGATTGCAATACCTTGTGTGCAGTTCTGTCTCCCGCATGGTGTCCTCCATAGGCTTCGGAGTGACACTTGCGTAGGATCTGTTCATGTTCATGCTCAGGCACACATCGTCTAATAATACCATCTACTCCTTCTTTATAAAGATGTGGGTCATCCCATAAGTAATGTCTCAAATCGTAGAAGAACTTTTTCTTTTGCTGGTATGTGAAGCTAGGAGGTATAAACTTAGCAATAATGTAATTAGCATAATCAGCATACCATGGAGCAGTACGAGAAGTACTTATGACAGCTAGTTGTTCGTCAGGGAAGCTATCATCAATAGGTTGTGGGTCATCAAGCACATTTTCTAACCTAGACAAGTTATCTGCTACGGGGTTCTCAGCTCCCTTTCTATCAATAATACGCAAGTCAAATTCTTGCAGCAAAAGAACCCATCTAATAAGTCTAGGTTTAGCATCTTTCTTTTCCATAAGGTATTTGATAATAGCATGATCAGTGTGAATAGTTACTTTAGAATCAACGATATGGGGTCTAAACTTATCACAAGCAAACACAACTGCTAAGATTTCTTTTTGAGTGGTAGCATAATTTCTTTGGTCACTATCTAGAGTTTTACTAGCATACTGGATAACATTCAATTTATTATCAACCCTTTGCCCTAAAACAGCTCCTACATCATAATCACTAGCATCGCGCATAATCTCAAAGCATAAATTCCAGTCAGGAGGCTGGACAATAGGTGCAGAGATCAATGATTTCTTAAGTATTTCAAATGCTTCTAGAAAATCATCATCAAAGACAAAAGGAATATCTTTTTGTAAAAGATTAGTCAGAGGCCTGGAGATTTTGGAGAAATCCTTAATGAACCTCCTATAAAACCCGGCATGACCAAGGAAACTTCGTATACCTTTGATATCCTTAGGGCATGGCATCTTTTCAATAGCATCAACTTTAGCTTTGTCAACTTCAATACCTCTTTCAGAAATTTTATGTCCCAAGACAATGCCTTCATTAACCATAAAGTGGCACTTCTCCCAATTCAAGACAAGATTAGTGTCTTCACATCTCTGCAAAACTCAATCAAGGTTGCTTAAGCAATCATCAAAAGAAGTTCCGTAAACGGAGAAATCATCCATGAAAACCTCAACAATCTTTTCACAAAAATCAGAGAATATAGCCATCATGCATCTCGGAAAGCTAGCTAGTGCATTACATAAACCAAAAGGCATGATACGTCTCCAATAGTATCTACTTTTCCAAACACTTTTGCCCTTGTTTTGGGCTCTAACTTGCATGATTTGAATGGTACTAAGTCGGACTGGCGATGTTTTCAGCAGAACTGCCATGGGGTTGTTTTTCTGCAGAAATGAAAAGTTCTCGGAATCGCCTGAAAATCAACGAAGATTTATTTCAGAAAATATAAAAAATACTGGCAAGAAGATCCACACCTGGGGGCCCACGGGCCATCCTCGAGGGTGGGGGGCGCGCCCCCCCTTCCCAGGGCGCGCCCCCTGCCTCGAGGGCAGCCCGGTGCCCCACCGACGTATGCCCAGGTCCTATGTATTCTGTTTTGCGAAGAAAAAATCAAGGAGAAAGAATTATTGCGTTTCCCGAGACGGAGCCGCCGCCTAGCCCTAATCTCTCCCGGGAGGGCTGATCTGGAGTCCGTTCGGGGCTCCGGAGAGTGGAGATCGTCGCCGTCGTCATCATCAACCTTCCTCCATCACCAATTCCATGATGCTCACCGTCGTGTGTGAGTAACTCCATCGTAGGCTTGCTGGACGGTGATGGGTTGGATGGCAACTATCATGTAATCGAGTTAGTTTTGTTAGGGTTTGATCCCTAGTATCCACTATGTTTTGAGATTGATGTTGCTATGACTTTGCTATGCTTAATGCATGTCACTAGGGCCCGAGTGCCATGATTTCAGATCTGAACCTATTATGTTTTCATGAATATATGTGTGTTCTTGATCCTATATTGCAAGTCTATTGTCACCTACTATGTGTTATGATCCGGCATCCCCGAAGTGAAAATAATCGGGACCACTCCTGGTGATGACCATAGTTTGAGGAGTTCATGTATTCACTATGTGTTAATGCTTTGGTCCGGTACTCTATTAAAAGGAGGCCTTAATATCCCTTAGTTTCCAATAGGACCCCGCTGCCACGGGAGGGTAGGACAAAAGATGTCATGCAAGTTCTTTTCCATAAGCATGTATGGCTATACTCGGAATACATGCCTACATTGCATTGATGAACTGGAGCTAGTTCTGTGTCACCCTAGGTTATAACTTCTACATGATGAATTGCATCCAATGTAATTTCCCATCACCGATCCAATGCCTACGAGCTTTACCTATATTGCTAGTTGCTCTTTACTTTTCCGTTGCTATTATCACAAAAACTACAAAAACACTATCTTTACTTTTATTGCTGCTACCACCATTATCATATTACTGTGCTACTAAACTATCTTGCTGCAGATACTAAGTTTACAGGTGTGGCTGAATTGACAACTCAGTTGCTAATACTTAAGAGTATTCTTTGGCTCCCCTTGTGTCGAATCAACAAATTTGGGTTTAATACTTTACCCTCGAAAACTGTTGCGATCCCCTACACTTGTGGGTTATTAAGACTATTTTCTGGCGCCGTTGCCGGGGAGCATAGCTCTATTCTTTAAGTCACATTGGATTTATATCTGCTTATCTCTATGAAGAATTTTAAGGACTCAAAAACCAAGATCTTACCCTCAACTACGAGGGGAGTTAAGGAACTGCCATCTAGCTCCGCACTAGATTCTCCTTCTGTTATGAGTAAACTTGCGACACCTACTCCTGCTATTGAATCTGATATGTCGTATGTTCTTGATGATGCTACTTCTGCTATGTATGATGAAACTACCTCTATGCCTGATAATGTGCCACTAGGTGAATTTCTAGATGAACAAATTGCTAAGGTTAGGGAGAGTGCAAATGTAGATGATATTTATGAAAGTGATGATGAAACTACTCCCAATAGATATGAATTGCCTGTAGTGCATGAGGGTTATGTTAGGATGAAGAAACTGCTAGAGACTTTCTTGCTTGCAATGACAGATATGATCTTAAGAAGTTATTAGCTAAGTTGAAAGATAAATCCTTGAATGCTAGAATGAAACATGACCCTGCTTTTGCTACTTCACCTATTTATGTTACTGATAAGGACTATGAATTCTCTGTTGATCCTGAGTTAATTACTTTGGTTGAATCTGATCCTTTCCATGGCTATGAGTCTGAAACTGTTGTGGCACAGCTTACCAAGTTGAATGATATAGCCACCCTGTTTACCAATGATGAAAAGATTCGCTACTACTATATCCTTAAGTTGTTTCCGTTCTCGTTAAAGGGTGATGCTAAGACTTGGTTTAATTCTCTTGATCCTGGTTGTGTGCGTAGTCCCCGGGATATGATGTATTACTTCTCTGCTAAATATTTTTTCGCTCATAAGGAACAAGCTGCCTTACGGGAAATATATAACTTTGCTCAAACTGAAGAAGAGAGTCTCCCACAAGCTTGGGGGAGGCTTCTCCAGTTACTTAATGATTTGCCTGATCATCCTCTTGAGATGCATGATATACTTGATCTCTTTTATAATGGACTAACCGATGCTTCCAGAGACCACCTGGATAGTTGTGCTGGTTGTGTTTTTAGGGAAAGAACATCTCAACAAGCTGAATTACTATTGAATAATATGCTAGCCAATGAGAATAATTGGACGCTTCCTGAACCAGCCCCTAAGCCAACTCCGAAGAAAAGAGGTGTTCTATTTCTTAGTCCTGAAGATATGCAAGAGGCAAAGAAATCTATGAAAGAAAAAGGTATTAAAGCTGAAGATTTTAAGAATTTACCGCCTATTGAAGAAATACATGGTCTTGATAACCCGACACGGGTAGTAAAGGTAAATTCTCTTTATAGATTTGATGAAGCTGATATTCCTCGTTATAAGTCTGCTAGCCAATGCTTAGATGAGTTTGACAATTTTATTGTGAAACAAGAAAACTTCAATGCTTATGTTGGTAGACAATTACAACACAATGCTCATATGATTGAACGCTTGAGCGATTATCTGTCTAGTGCTCAAGATGAACTGAAACTTATTAGTATACATGCTTCTATGGTTACCACTCAAGTAGAACAAGTACTTAAGGCTCAGAATGATTTGCTCAATGAATTAAATAGTAAGAATAAGGATAATGCTATTAGAGTTATAACTAGAGGTGGTAGAATGACTCAGGAACCTCTGTATCCTGAAGGCCACCCTAAGAGAATTGAGCAAGATTCTCAGAGAGCTAATATAGATGCACCTAGTTCTTCTAAAAAGAAGAAAAAGAAAAATGATAGGACTTTGCATGCTTCTAGTGAACCTATAGCTCACCCACCTGAGAATCCCAATGATATATCTGTTTCTGATGCTGAGACACTATGTGGTAATGAACATGAACCTAGTGATAATATTAATAATGATGTTCATCATGATGCTCAACCTAGTAATGATAATGATGTAGAGATTGAACCTGTTGTTGATCTTGATAACCCACAATCAAAGAATCAACGTTATGACAAGAGAGCTTTACTGCTAGGAAGCACGGTAGGGAAAGAGAACCCTGGGTGCAGAAATCCATGCCTTTTCCTCCGAAACCATCCAAGAAAAAGGATGATGAAGATTTTGAGGGCTTCGCTGAAATGATTAGACCTATCTTTTTGTGTATGTGTTTGACTGATGTACTTACAACAAATCCTTATGCCAAGTATATGAAAGATATTATTACCAACAAAAGAAAGATACCTGATGTAGAAATCTCCACCATGGTTGCCAATTACACTTTTGAGGGTGGGATGCCTAAGAAATTAGGAGATCCAGGAGTTCCTACTATACCTTGCTCCATTAAGAGAAACTATGTTAAAACTGTTTTGTGTGATCTTGGAGCTGGTGTTAGCGTTATGCCTCTCTGTTTATATCGTAGACTTGACTTGAGTAAGCTGACACCTACTGAAATATCCTTGCAAATGGCTGATAAATCAACTGTTATACCTGTCGGTATTTGTGAGGATGTGCCTGTTGTAGTTGAAAATGTTACTATTCTAACGGACTTTGTTATACTTGATATTCCCGAGGATGATAGTATGTCTATTATTCTTGGAAGACCTTTTTTGAATACTGCAGGGGCTGTTATTAATTGCAACAAAGGCAATGTCACTTTTCATGTCAATGGTAATGAGCATACGGTACACTTTCTGAGGAAACAACCTTAGGTCTATAGTATCAATTATATTGGAAAAACTTCAACTATCACTATTGGAGGTTTTGAGTTTCCTATTCCTACTATCCATAAGGCATATGACATACTTATTGTTGGGGACATACATATCCCCATTGAGGCAACATAGTATTATTCTAAAATTCTCCAGTTTCATGTTACTCCGAAAGAGTTTATTAGCAAGACCTGATCAACCTTGTTAATGGATTCCTTTTGATGAACATGGGATAGGTGAATCTAGATAGCACAAACCTTCTGTACCCTTCTGTTACTTTCCGTTAATTAGGTTAAATAAAAGAAAAATAGCATTATCTGTCAGTTTCCAGACTTATCCGTGCAATAAAAAATATCCTGAAAATAAAAGTTCTCCAAATGGCATGAAAATGAAATATGATTTTTTCTAGAATATTTAAAAAAATATGGCACTAAACACACAGCGAGGGGAGCCAGCACGTGGCCTCGAGGGCACAGGACGCGCCCCTGCCTCGAGGGCCCCACGTGGCCCCCTCCACTTATCCTTTCACCCATGCTCTTCTTCTTCCTCCCAAAAAAAATCCCCAGCCAGCTCAAACCCGAGTTCTAGCTCATTTTGCTGCCATTTTCGATCTCCTTGCTCAAAGCACCATTCACCAAACTGTTTGGGGAGCTTGTTCCTTGGTATGTGACTCCTCCATTGGTCCAATTAGTTTTTGTTCTAGTGCTTTATTTTTTGCAAATTTGTGCTGCTATGGTGACCTTGTTCTTGAGCTTGCATGTCAAATTTTCTTGGTCCCAAGTAGTTCTAATGCATGATATAGCTTCTAGGCACTTATAGGAGTTGTTGCTATCAATCTTATTGAGTTTGGTTAACTTTTATTTGTGAGTTACTAAAAATGTTAGAAATTTTTAGAAAGAGATAATGTTAAAAAGAATATTGAGGGGCTCTTCTAGCAAGAGCTCAGAGGAGAAGAAGAAATAAGAAAATTAGAAGCCCAAGTATCATCTTCCTCGCATGGCGGAAGTTCGACCGTGCGAATGGCCTTGTAATAATTTCATGATGTCCGCCGGTATTTACGAAGACTTTTATTGGATGGCGAATAATGCAGGCCTCACCGACTTCATCAACAACCAAAAAGAACAGTTTCTCTTACTCGCCAATATTTTTACGCAAAGCTTTCATTTTCATTCTAGGAAAACACCACCTACGGTGGAGTTTCGCTTATATGGTGTGGTTAAGGAGATATCACTGTTAGACTTTTGTGAAATATGCAAAGTACCCTTTGAAGGTAGACTAGATGAACCACGTCATGAAGACGTCAAAGGGTTTATTGATATGATAGTCGTAGGTGAAACTAGACAAGTTTGGGCAAGAATCACCAGTATACACTTCCATGTTCTGCGCTACTTCGCTTTATTTGCTAGTAGGTGTTTAATTGGTCGCGGGAACAGTGGGAATCTCAGTGCCCCTGATATTATCATTTTACGCCTTGCTTTGTTTCGTGACACAACTTTTAGCTTGGGCGCCATCGTTGCCAAACGATTGAGTCTGTACCGCTCAAAGGGGCCCGTCTTTGGAGGCATCTTTGCTTCTCGCCTTGCTGAACATTTTAATATACCTATTAGGCATCATGAGAAGGAAGAAAAATTGCTTGCCCCTGTTTATCTAGACTACAAGAGCATGGTAGCTCATGACTTTCTTGTTAAAGACAAAAAATATGCAGCTACTTTATAAATTGAGGTTTGATGAAATATACTGTGCAATTGTTACCTTGCCTGCACCATCTCTGTTTGATCTGTCCACAGGAAAGTACCTCATTACATCAGACGCCTTCTACCAGTACCAAGGCCAGGCACAAGCTTCAAAGCCTGAGCCAGAACCACCATTTGATCCTTCTCGTCAATGTGTTTATGGGTGGGATCTGGACGAGCTCGCCAACCAGTGGCATCCAGAGGACACATCTCAGTACACTGGAGGGAGTGGCTTCGATCCGTGGCCATAGACCAACTTAGGCCAAAAGCCTAAGCTTGGGGAGTACGTGTTTCTCACCGACTTACATTCATGTTCACACACTTACTCTAGTTGTCGGTGCTCACACTCTTTCACTGTACCATCCATGCTTAGTCCTAGAAAAACCCAGAAAAACAAAAAACTTATTAGCTGTAGCTTCTGGCTAGTTTATTTTCTTTGCTTGTGGTAGTAACTAAAAATGAAAACCCAAAAAGATTTCCCGTTCTTCTTTTGCTTGTTGGGAGCTTTCCCGTGTAAATAGTTTCTTTTCTTTTCTTTAGGGGTTAAGAGTAGAAGACCATGATTAAAATGCTTAGTGGCTCTCATATGCTTTGTTGTTGATTTAACCTTGAGCCATATTACCTTGTCTTCTCTCTCGTATTACATGTCTGCAGATTCCAGCTTAGTCCAATGCACGTGAACTATTATTATTTTCCACACCGTTCGGTCGTGCGAGTGAAAGGCAATAAGGATGATATGTGATGAACTAATTGAGATGAGAAAAGCTGGTATGAACTCGACCTCTTTTGTTTTTGTAAATATGATTGCTCGTCGTTCTTGATTTAGCTTGTTATGAATGAAACATGTTTGCAATGACAATTAGAGATCATAGCTGCTTATGCCATGCTTAATTAGCTGAGAGTTTATAATGGTCTATCTTGTGTGCCAACATGATATTAAAATGGTTGTGATGTGGTATGATGGGTGGTATCCTACTTTGAATGATTTAAGCGACTTGACTTGGCACATGTTCACGCATGTAGTTGAAACAAATCAACATAGCCTTCACGATATTTATGTTCATGGTGATTTATATCCTACTCATGCTTGCATTCATTGCTGATTAATTTTAATGCATGTTCATGACCGTTGTTGCTCTCTAGCTGGTCGCTTCCCAGTCTCTTTCTAGCCTTCACCTATACTAAGCGGGAAACTGCTTGTGCATCCACTTCCATAAACCCCAAAGTTGTTCCACATGAGTCCACCATACCTTCCTATATGCGGTATTTACCTGCCGTTCCAAGTAAATTTGTATGTGCCAAACTCTAAACCTTCAAATGAAATTATGTTTTGTATGCTCGAACAGCTCATGTATCAACTAGGGCTGTCTATATCTTCCATGCTAGGTGGGTTATTCTCACAAAGAGGGGACTCCGCTCATCATTCACGAGAAAATGGCTGGTAATCGGGATGCCCAGTCACATGCTCTAAATCATAATAATTAAACAAAACTCCCCCAGGGTTGTTGCTTGTTTGGACGGTAACGCGTGGATTCGGCTGGCCGTGGAGTGTGCTTGTTGGTGGTTGGGGGAGTATAAACTTTTACCATTCTGTTTGGGAACTGCCTATAATGTGCGTAGCATGGAAGATATCAGTATACCGCTCAAAATGTTATTCAATCTCTATCTAAAAATCGAGCTCTGGCACCTCTACAAATCCCTGCTTCCCTCTGCGAAGGGCCTATCTATTTACTTTTATGCAGAGTCATCATCCTCTTATCAAAGAGCACCAGTAGGAGAGCACCTCTGTCGTTGCATGTATTACTATTAATTTGCATTGAGTATGATCATGATTGGATCTCTTTTACCATGAATTACAATGTCTAGTCAGTCCTTGATCTTTAAAGGTGCTCTGCATTTATGTTTTGCGGTCTCAGAAAGGGCTAGCGAGATACCAACCTGTTATATCATCTCATGATTATTTTGAGAAGTGTTGTCATCCGAGGTTTATTATTATTGCTCGCTAGTTGATTATGCCATTGATGTGAGTAGTCTTGAGACCTGAAAGTTATTGTGAATGTGGTTAGTTCATGATCTTGTTGAAAACCTGAATGCTACCTTACATATTTACAACAACAAGAGCAAATAGAGTTTGTCAAAGTTTCTCTTTATCACTTTCAGTTTATCAACTGAATTGCTTGAGGACAGGCAAAGGTTTAAGCTTGGGGGAGTTGATACGTCTCCAACGTATCTACTTTTTCAAACATTTTTGCCCTTGTTTTGGACTCTAACTTGCATGATTTGAATGGAACTAACCCGGACTAACGCTGTTTTCAGTAGAACTGCCATGGTGTTGTTTTTGTGCAGAAATAAAAAGTTCTCGGAATCGCCTGAAAATCAACGGAGATTTATTTCAGAAAATATAAAAAATACTGGCAAGAAGATCCACACCTGAGGGCCCACGGGCTGTCCTCGAGGGTGGGGGCGCGCCCCCTTCCCAAGGCGCACTCCCTGCCTCGAGGGCAGCCCGGTGCCCCACCAACGTATGCCCAGGTCCTATATATTCCATTTCGTGGAGAAAAAATCAAGGAGAAAGAATTATTGCGTTTCACGAGACGGAGCCGCCGCCAAGCCCTAATATCTCTCGGGAGGGCTGATCTGGAGTCCGTTCGGGGCTCCAGAGAGTGGAGATCGTCGCCGTCGTCATCATCAACCTTCCTCCATCACCAATTCCATGATGCTCACCGCCGTGTGTGAGTAATTCCATCATAGGCTTGCTGGACAGTGATGGGTTGGATGGGATCTATCATGTAATCGAGTTAGTTTTGTTAGGATTTGATCCCTAGTATCCACTATGTTCTGAGATTGATGTTGCTATGAATTTGCTATGCTTAATGCTTGTCACTAGGGCCCGAGTGCCATGATTTCATATCTGAACCTATTATGTTTTCATAAATATATATGTGTTCTTGTTCCTATCTTGCAAGTCTATAGTCACCTACTATGTGTTATGATCCGGCAACCCCGAAGTGACAATAATCGGGACCACTCCCAGTGATGACCATAGTTTGAGGAGTTCATGTATTCACTATGTGTTAATGCTTTGGTCTGGTACTCTATTAAAAGGAGGCCTTAATATCCCTTAGTTTCCAATAGGACCCCGTTGCCATGGGAGGGTAGGATAAAAGATGGCATGCAAGTTCTTTTCCATAAGTACCTATGACTATATTCGGAATACATGCCTACATTGCATTGATGAACTGGAGCTAGTTCTGTGTCACCCTAGGTTATAAATTCTACATGATGAATTGCATCCAACATAATTTCCCATCACCGATCCAATGCCTACGAGCTTTACCTATATTGCTAGTTGCTATTTACTTTTCCGTTGCTATTATCACAAAAACTACAAAAACACTATCTTTACTTTTATTGTTGCTACCACCATTATCATATTACTGTGCTACTAAACTATCTTGCTTCAGATACTAAGTTTCCAAGTGTGGCTGAATTGACAACTCAGTTGCTAATACTTAAGAGTATTCTTTGGCTCCCCTTGTGTCAAATCAACAAATTTGGGTTTAATACTTTACCCTCGAAAACTGTTGCGATCCCCCACACATGTGGGTTATCAAGGCATACGTCTATAAGCAAAGGTACAGAAGGGACAAGTAAAGGTGGTCTTTTATTGATCCCCTTTTGACACAGGTATATGAGAGAAACCGCAATAACCATCTAGAAAGCAGAAATGTGTATGCTTGGATAACCTTTCTAGCATTTAATCAATAAATGGCAAGGGATAATGATCTTTCTTAGTAGCTTTATTTAACTTACGGAAATCAATTACCATCCTATAACATGTAACTATTCTTTCGAGATCAATTCATCTTTATCATTAGGGACAACAGTCATACCTCCTTTCTTAGGAACACAATGGACAGGACTTACCCACTGACTATCAGCAACTGGATAGATAATACATGCTTCTAGGAGCTTTAATATTTCCTACCTCACCACTTCTTTCATCTTAGGATTTAACCGTCGCTGATGATCAATAACTGGTTTAGCATTTTCTTCCAATTTTATCTTGTGTTGACATATAGTGGGACTAATGCCCTTAAAATCATCGAGAGTATATCCAATAGCAGCTCGGTGCTTCTTCAGAGTTTTCAATAATCTTTCTTCTTCCTACTCTGAAAGGTTAGCACTAATAATAACAGGATATATCTTCTTTTCATCAAGATAAACATACTTAAGATTATCAGGTAAAGGTTTAAGTTCAAACACGGGATCACCCTTGGGTGGAGGAGGATCCCCTAGAATTTCAACATGCAAGTTGTTTTTCAATACGGGTCCCTGAGTAAGGAATATTTCATCTATTTCCCTTCTCTCATTCATATGCATATCATTTTCATGGTCTAGCAAATATTGTTCTAAGGGATAATTAGGTGGCACAACAATAGAAGCAAGACTAATAATTTCACCCTTACTGGGTGGTGCTTTTTCAAGGGGTTGTCTAAGGAATTTAAAAAAGTTAAAATCATGAGACATATCCCCTAATCCAACAGTGACAATGTCTTTCACGCAGTCTATCTTGGCATTAACGGTATTCAAGAAGGGTCTACCAAATATAATGGGGTAGAATGCATCTTGTGGGGAACTAAGAACAAGAAAATCAGCAGGGTATTTAACCTTCCCACACAAGACTTCAATATCTCTAACAATCCCAACTCGTGAAATAGTATCTCTATTAGCGGGCTTAATAGTAACATCAATCCCATCTAACTCAACATGTGCAATATCATGCATAATTTTGTTGAACAGGTCAAAAGGGATGATGCTCGCACTAGCAACTATGTCGCATAAACCATGATAGCTATGATCTCCTATCTTAACAGAGATAATGGGCAAGTGATAACCCTCAACCGTAAGGGATCGAGATAGTCTTCGCGGGTAAGAATAACCCAATTTATTGACTCGACACACGGGGAGCCAAAGAGTATTTATAAGCTTTAACAGTTGAGTTGTTAATTCAACCGCACCTGAAATATACTAACTTGCAACAAAAGATAAGTGGTAATAGTGATATGATAGTGATGATAGTAATAGTAAAAGTAAACAGCAAAAGTAAATAGCAGTAGTAAATGGCAAAAGTAGCAACTAGTGACAAGCAAGGTTTAAAATACTGTAGGCTAGGGAGTTGGATGGTTGGGCGCTGCATGGATGAGATAGATTCTAACTCGGGGCACGGCACACGGAAAAGTAATGATCATCTAGGCAAATATCAAACATTAGGCATGTATCCCATAGGTAGTTGTACGTGCTTGCAATAAGAACTTGCACAACATCTTTTGTCCTACCATCCCGCTACGAACGGGGCCAAAAGGAACTAATGGATATTAAGGTGCTCCTGTCAAAGGGCACCGGAACAAAG
The DNA here is from genome assembly GCA_902687465.1 of Secale cereale. Classification (NCBI taxonomy): domain Eukaryota; kingdom Viridiplantae; phylum Streptophyta; class Magnoliopsida; order Poales; family Poaceae; genus Secale; species Secale cereale. The sequence goes on from LR738710.1 coordinate 580,967,802, forward strand.
CAATGAACTCAATGGATACATGTAATCCTCAAACTACGGACCATCCCCTTTGGTGTCCCAAGCTGTCACTTTTGGGATCGCCGGTTCCGAACCGTAACAGGTGCATACAACTCATAGATAGGATCAAGAACACAAATATATTCATGCAAACACATATGGTTCAGATCTGAAATCATGGCACTCGGGCCCTAAGTGTCAAGCATTAAGAATAACAAGTTGTAGCAAAGATGATAAACACCATACTAGATGATAGGTAACATGCCCCCAACAATCTGACGAACTATTACATGATCTAACTCATCCAATCCCTACCATCCCCTTCGCCTACAGCAAGGGAATTACTCACACATGAAGGGGGCAGTCATGGAGAGATGATGAAGTGGTGATGATGATGATGATGGCGACGATCTCCCCTCTCCGAAGGCCAAATCAGCCTCCATATTAGCCCTCCCGAAGAAGAACAGAGGGTGGCGGCGGCTCCGCGACGAAAAACAGCGAAAGAACTTCCGATCTGGGATTTTTGCGTCGGGAGGAAAAATACGGGCTAAAGTAGGGCACCAGGGGGTGTGGGGCCCACCCAGGCGCCCCCCCCCCCCCCCCCCCGGCGCGGCCCGGGGGGGGGCGCGCACAGGGCGCCTGGGCACCCCCTGGCCCCCCTCTGGCCCCACTTCTGGCATTTTGTTTCTTCGGGTGCGTGGATTTTTCGTGATTTTTCGTGGATTTTTCTGAGATGCTTAAAAATCCGTTTTCCTGCACACAAATAAACCATACAGGCAGCTCTGCTGAAAACAGCGTCAGTCCGGGTTAGTTTAGTCCAAATAATGCAAGAATGAGGTCAAAACAATATCAAAAGTGTTTGGAAAAGTAGATACATTTGAGACGTATCAACTCCCCCAAGCTTAGCATATTGCTTGTCCTCAAGCAATTCAGTTCAACGAACTGGACGCGACAAAGAAAACTTTGACAAACTCTTTTGCTTCATTAGATGTATATAAGCATGTACTACGAAAAGAGTTCAGCAAGTATTAAAACAGTACTTATGAGAACAATGCAAGGAGCAATCCTTCTTTCAAGTGACCAGTCACAAATAATTAAGAGTAAACAATATATTACCGAAAATCAAGACAAGATCACATTGCACATAGCTTGAGCATATTAAGGTGGTATCTCGCTAGCCTCCATGAGTGAAGCAAAACATAAATGTAGAGACTCCTCCAGAGTTTTAAAGGAGACTATAACTAAGAATTTCAGAATAAATCATATCACAAGTATGCAGAAGACAATGTAATACTTTGGGACAATGCACATTACACTCAGAATGACAATTATGCTCTCCTAGTCAGTGCTTTGAAGAAAGAAGATGAGACTCTCGAACCGTGGCTTTTATTGGCAAGGTTGAAAACCCGTGATCGGAAACAAAAACTAAACATGTACCAGAGCTCTTGGTTTTAAAAACAGAAGTAAATATGTTTTTGAGATGTGCATATTTCGTCAACGAATGCTAGCAGATAACTCAATCACGTTTTAAGCTAGACAAGTCTCGAGGAACGGCTCCCGCATGAGGACGATCACATCCTCTTAATCTCCTTTGTTTATCACTGCCAAAGTTTTTTGATTTCTCATTAACAAAGCGTGAAGGAGGGTTTGTTTGTTATATTATCTTTTTGAGCTGGGCGCACTCAATGCCAGTTCCTTTTCATATTAGGGGTTTGCACATTATACATGCAATCCAGGGGTGAAACTTGTCCAACTTAAAGAGATCATGAATTAACTACTACTTCCTCATGAGCTAAAACATAGGCACAAAAAGGGAAATGCTTTCGATTAATTTCGAGATGGTACATGAAAGTCTTCGTTAGGAATCGCAGGTAAATACCATATATAGGAAGGTATAGTGGACTCATATGGCATAACAGGTTTAAAGGTTTTGGATGCACAAGCAGTCATTCCGCTTAGTACGGGTGGAGGTTTAGCAAAAGACTGGGAAGCGACCAACTAGAGAGCAATAACGGTCATAATCATGCAGCGCGACAAAGCAACATTGAATCGGGCATGAAAGTGATATAACTATTCTAAAATTCAAAGATCATCAAGGCAAAGTAGACTTTTTAGTCTTAAACATGTGTAAGCATGTGCCAAGTCAATCCAAAAATTCTCTAAAGGGAAATGCCACCTTAGTATGCCAGACTATGAACAGTGCGATGCATGTAGATCGTTTCAATAACACATTATATACTCTAGTTATTGGAGACTAGCCACAAGGAAAGCATGAACCACTGGAAGAGCATTGTAAACATAGCACTATGTCGCTACAAGCTGGTCTCTAGATCATAAGTACAGGCATATGTACAAAAGTAGAAACAATAAGAGTTCATACTGGTCTTCCTTGTTGCTTCCTTTCAGTCGATCTTCGTCATTACTGCTTGTCACTTTCACGATCGAACGTAGGAAATATAATCAAATGCCACCACAGACGCGAGCTGATCTCTGAAAACAAAGCAAACTAAAGAGAGAAAGGAAATCTTTTTGGGTTTTTCAAAAGTTGAATAAAAAGCAAAAGAAAGAGAAAATATTTTTGTTGTTTTTGCAAAGAGAGAAAAGAACGGGCAAAAACTTCTAAAAGATCAAAGTGAATCAAACGGATAATACAATGAAAAAGTGAGAAGGGCCCGTACTCCCCCAAGCTTAGGCTTTTGGCCTAAGTTGGTAGCAGCTACTGCCCCCAGGAGCCTCCTGCTCCAGGGGTATGGTGGTGAGACCAGGGGTCGTAGAAGGATGATGGCGCGTACACTGAACTCCTCGGAGTCTCCCACGAGGAAGGTTCTGAGCGCCAAACAAAGGAAGACCCTTCACCAAACTCGGTGGCGGTCTCAACCTGAAAATGTGGTATCTCACCGTGCCTCTCCTCGTCAGGCACAACCCCCTCCATGGGGTTATGGAACTGATGCTGGACCATGAACTCATCGAACTGGACAACATCAAAGGACCATCCGTTCCTGCGAGAAAAATCAAACAAAAGAGGTGCAGGTAGACGGATCTCGCGTTCCGCGGTAGTTCCAAAATGCAAGATATAAACAAGGTTATCAAGTTCAGAACCCATGGTAACAAACTTATGCCTCTTCATAGCAGCAAGATCAAAGCTTAAATAAGTAAAAGGAGTATCATCAGGGTGTGGGGTGCCTCCAAGATGCTCTAAGATAAGCGTGGCATAAATGCCACCATATAAGTCCCCATTGTTACCGTTCATAGCAAGGCGTCGAGCAATTAAGGTTCCCAGATTATAATCAGACCTCCCTGAGAGGGCTGCTGCCAAGATAGCAATATCCGGAGCAGAAATGTTGCTCGTGTTGTCGCGAGCTAACACCCCTCTAGCAATATAATATGCAAAATACCTGAGGTGAGGAAACAAGATGCTGGAGATCTTCGACCGATGAATATCCCTCGTACCCATGCTGCAGAGAGAGTTGATGACGGTTTTCAGCTCGGAGAACTGCTTGGCCATCCTTGCCATCCTCCCAACGTTCGGCACACCTATTACTTCACAAAAATTTCCCAGAGTCATGGTGATAAGATCAATATAAATTTTGAACTCAATAGCACCTGAATCAGGATTATATCTAAAACTGTTAATGAAACCGGAGGTGAGTTTCTGATACTGAGTAACACGGCTCGTGACGAGTCGTGTCAAACCTGCATTAGCACAAAGATTATAAAACTCATCCTTGATTCCCGCAGCTTCCATGAATTCATCACATGGAAATGTCATTGCACGTGCTGGACTTGTGTCCTCCAACAACTCCAGGGGCACATGATCTTCATTATAGCTCACCCTAACAGTCGATGGTGAAGCTGCGGCTCTAGTGACTCGATCGGAGTGTGCGGGCCTCCTCTTCTCAAGCCATCCTTTTGCCCTTCCTAACAAACTCATTTCTGAAATTTTTTATAATTTACAAAAACGAGGATTAAAACAAAGTGAGCTAAGGCAAACTACTCAACTCACTTGCCCAAGGCATAAACTTGCATCAAAACTTGGAAAACAACTTTCTACACATGCATGCAAGCTCATCTCTACAGCACCAAGAACTACTAAATACTCACAAATGAGGCCACCAATCAAAAATCTAATTGGAGGGGTGGAGGAGTCACATACCAGGGAGTATTTGCTCAAAATTTCAGCTCAGATGATGGGCTATAGAGAGAGATCGAAGAATCGCCCCCAAGAACAGCAAGAACAAGACCAGAACTCGGGTTTCTGGAAAAAGAGAGAGAGAGGGGAAGAAGAAGTACCTGGAAGGGGGTCCCGTGGGCCCCAGGCGCCCTGTGGGCGCGGCCAGGGGCTGGGCCGCGCCAGCTGGCCGCCTGGGCCACTGGTGCCCCCCCCCCTGGCTGGCCCCAGGACTTTCCGGGTCTCTCCCGTTGTGGAAATTTTTAATATAATTTTTCTGGAATTTTTTTGAAAACTTCACTGTTGAAAATTTTTCGAAGTTCAAAAAGCTGCGAAACTCTCTGAAAACTTGAAGCAATTAGTAGAATTGTGAAGCTTCAAAAACATAGATACTTGGTACAGCAAGTATGACAACACTAAAAACAAATAAAAACATAGAAAGCTCAACTTTTTATCCATATAAAACACGTTCACTAGTAAGGTTGATCAAGTCTTACCAACAAACAAGCGGTATATAGAACAAAAAGTCTCACCTCCTACGAAGTAATCACTGAACTCTTACCTTGATGGACATTGTCCCTACCATGATAGTTTTGTATTTGTGAGGCACATGTAGTGGACAGTCCCATTCTCCAATTTTCACGGTCTCGATATTCTCTATAGAGTTGAGGGCATGCCTCCTATCGGTCTTCTTCGGAAAATATATCGTGTGTTCTTTATCATTCACATGAAAGGTAACCTTCCCTTTGTTGCAATCAATAACAGCACCTGCGGTGTTAAGAAAAGGTCTACCAAGAATAATGGACATGCTCCCATCCTCGGGCATGTCAAGCACAACAAAATCAGTAAGAATTAAACAATTAGCAACTTCAACTGGAACATCCTCACAAATACCTATCGGAACAGCGGTTGACTTGTCAGCCATCTGAAGGGAGATATCTGTAGGAATTAGTTTCTCTAAACAGAGCCTCTCGTAAAGAGAGAGAGGCATAACACTCACTCCCGCTCCAAGATCACATAAAGCAGTTTTGACATAATTATTCTTTATGGAGCAAGGAATGGTGGGTATACCTGGATCACCGAGCTTCTCAGGAATCTTTTCGCTGAAAGAATAGTTAGCAAGCATAGTAGATATTGCATCATTAGGAACTTTTCTTTTGTTAGTGACAATATCTTTCATATATTTTGAATAAGGAAGTAACTTAATAGCATCAGTCAAAGGAATTTGAAGAAAAAGAGGTTTAATCCATTCACAAAACTTATTGTAATGCTCATCTTCTTTAGATTTAATGGACTTACCTGGAAAGGGCATGGGTTTATGTACCCATGGTTCTTTCTCCTTCCCATGTTTTCTTGCGATGAAGTCTTCTTTAGTGTACCTCTTACGTTTGTCAGGTGCTTCTTCTTCTCGAACTTCAGGCGGATCATTCTTCTCATTATCATTACCTTCAGGTTCAGCACCGTCTTCAGTCTCAGCATCGGAAATAGATACACTGTTGGGATCAATAGCTGGCTCTTTATCTGCAATAGGATCATTAGAATTGTCAGTCTCTTTATGTTTCTTTTTCTTATTTGGAGAGACAACAATTTCTTCTTCCTGCATTTGAGAATCTTGCTCGATTCTCTTCGGATGTCCCTCTGGATAAAGAGGATCTTGAGTACTAGTTCCTCCTCGGGTCTTAATCCCAAAAGCCTGCAATTTATCTTGTTTGGCATTGTTAGCAAGCAAATCTCTTTGCACATTAGAAATTTGATCAAGATGAGTTTGAACCATATGAAAATGCTTCACAAGACATTGAACATCATTAACTGTTCTATCTAAAACACCAAGCAACTTTTTGATAGCAAGGGAATTATCATGCAACTGACTTTCTATCCTCTCATTAAAATGATTCTGTTTCATAATAAAATTATCAAACTCATCTAAACATTGATCAGGAGGTTTACCATGAGGGATGTCACTTGCGTTGAAATCTAAAAGAGAGTGTACCTCTACCATAGGAGGGTGAGTGGTAGGCTCACACAGCTTCTCAATAGGGGGTAGATTCTTCACGTCTTCAGCTTTAATACCTTTCTCTTTAATAGACTTCTTTGCTTCTCGCATATCCTCGGGGCTTAGAACAAACATGCCCCTCTTCTTTGTTGGTGGAGGTGGTTCAGGGACGGACCAATCTTCATGATTTTTGGCAATCCTACCCATTAAATCTTCCGCGTCGTCCGGTGTTCTTTTCCTGAAAACACAACCAGCACAACTGTCCAGATAGGACCTAGATTCATCAGTTAGACCAGCATAGAATATATCAATTAATTCATTCTTAGGAACTCCATGTCCTGGTCTAGCCTGAATCAAACCGCAGTACCTCCCCCAAGCTTTAGGGAGGGACTCATCCTGCAACTGTTTAAAATTGTAAATTCTTTGTAAAGCAGCATGTTGCATATGAGCAGGAAAGTACTTATCAACAAAAGAGTGAGCTAAGTCCTGAGGACTCTTAATAGAACCGCATGGGAGTGAATCATACCATGCTTTAGCACCTTCCTTCAAGGAGAAAGGAAGAAGCTTGGTCACATAAAAGTAGCGTATCTTCTCATCTGTGGTAAACAGGCTACCTAGTTCACCAAGTTTAGTTAGGTGTGCAATAGCATCATCATTTTCTCTGCCATAAAAGGGTCAGCTTTAACCATAGGTATAAGTGAAAGATCAACAGAGAAATCAAAATCAGGATCATCAATGCATATAGGAGATGTAGCAAACTCAGGATTAGGAATGGTTTTGTTTTTCAAAGAGTGTTTTTCAAATATTTTCTTAATAGTTTCAGGGTCAGAGCCGGCAAACTCTGTCAGTTCCCTGCATAAATCTTCATCAAGTATATAGTAATCATCATCAAGGAGCCTCTCCTGGAGTTTACTCAAATCAGGATAATCATAAGTTCCACCAATAGGGTAGCGAGTAACAGGAAGTTCAATTCCATATTTTTCAGCAGCAGTAGTAATTTGTTTCTCAAGAGCATAACCAAGTGAACTAATATCATCATCAAAAGTAGTAGAAGCATCATCAAGTGTATCAGACATAGTAACAGATTTAGTAGGAGCATCATGTGGTGGTGGTGAGGCGAACTTACTCATAACAGAAGGTGAATCAAGTGTAGCACTAGTGCTCAGAGCAGTACCTCTTCTTGTAGTGGATCGTAAGATCGGAACCTTGGGGTCTCCTTTCTTACCCATAGTGAATAAAGTGCAGCAGGTAGGATACCTCAAGTAGACTTGTAAATATTGCTATGCTCCCCGGCAACGGCGCCAGAAAACGGTACTTGATAACCCTCAACCGTAAGGGATCGAGATAGTCTTCGCGGGTAAGAATAACCCAATTTATTGATTTGACACACGGGGAGCCAAAGAGTATTTATAAGCTTTAACAGTTGAGTTGTCAATTCAACCGCACCTGAAATATACTAACTTGCAACAAAAGATAAGTGGTAATAGTGATATGATAGTGATGATAGTAATAGTAAAAGTAAACAGCAAAAGTAAATAGCAGTAGTAAATGGCAAAAGTAGTAACTAGTGACAAGCAAGGTTTAAAATACTCTAGGCTAAGGAGATGGATGGTTGGGCGCTGCATGGATGAGATAGATTCTAACTCGGGGCATGGCACACGGAAAAGTAATGATCATCTAGGCAAATATCAAACATTAGGCATGTATCCCGTAGGTAGTTGTACGTGCTTGCAATAAGAACTTGCACAACATCTTTTCTCCTACCATCCCGCTACGAACGGGGCCAAAAGGAACTAATGGATATTAAGGTGCTCCTGTCAAAGAGCACCGGAACAAAGCAATGAACTCAATGGATACATGTAATCCTCAAACTACGGACTATCCCCTTTGGTGTCCCAAGCTGTCACTTTTGGGATCGCCGGTTCCGAACCGTAATAGGTGCATACAACTCATAGATAGGATCAAGAACACAAATATATTCATGCAAACACATATGGTTCAGATCTGAAATCATGGCACTCGGGCCCTAAGTGTCAAGCATTAAGAATAACAAGTTGTAGCAAAGATGATAAACACCATACTAGATGATAGGCAACATGCCCCCAACAATCTGACGAACTATTACATGATCTAACTCATCCAATCCCTACCATCCCCTTCGCCTACAGCAAGGGAATTACTCACACATGAAGGGGGAAGTCATGGAGAGATGATGAAGTGGTGATGATGATGACGATGGCGACGATCTCCCCTCTCCGGAGGCCAAATCAGCCTCCAGATTAGCCCTCCCGAAGAAGAACAGAGGGTGGCGGCCGCTCCGCGACGAAAAACAGCGAAAGAACTTCCGATCTGGGATTTTTGCGTCGGGAGGAAAAATACGGGCTAAAGTAGGGCACCAGGGGGTGTGGGGCCCACCCAGGCGCCCCCCCCCCCCCCGGCGCGGCCCAGGGGGGGCGCGCCCACAGAGCGCCTGGGCACCCCATGGCCCCCCTCTGGCCCCACTTTTGGCATTTTGTTTCTTCGGGTGCGTGGATTTTTCGTGATTTTTCGTGGATTTTTCTGAGATGCTTAAAAATCCGTTTTCCTGCACACAAATAAACCATACAGGCAGCTCTGCTGAAAACAGCGTCAGTCCGGGTTAGTTTAGTCCAAATCATGCAAGAATGAGGTCAAAACAATATCAAAAGTGTTTGGAAAAGTAGATACGTTTGAGACGTATCAGCAAGCCTACGACAGGTTTATGTTTATTCCTAGCATTGGGTTTGGCTATTCTAGCTGACTCTTCTTGGAGGTAAATAACATGTCCATCTAAATCTTCCACCAAGAGATCTTTAACCATAGCAACACTAGGTTCAACTTTAATTTGCTCAGAGGGTGTAGGTGTTCCAGTGTTACTCTTACGAACTACAGTTGAAGCTTGAGCATGATCCTTTATACTAACAGGGAAAGTTGGTTTCTCAATATAAGCAGTGGGAATAGCAGGATCAATATTATAAGTGATAGTCTTTTCTTCAACTTTAATAGGTTCAACTACTTTTACTTCAATAGGGGGATGGTATTTAAACCACTTCTCCTTGGGGAGATCAACATGAGTAGCAAAAGATTCACAGAAAGAGGCTACTATCTCATAGTCAAGTCCATATTTAGTGCTAAAGTCACGGAAAACATCGGTATCCATAAAAGCTTTAACACAATCAAACTTAGGGGTCATACCTGACTCCTTACCTTCGTCGAGATCCCAATCTTCGGAGTTGCATTTAATTCTTTCAAATAAATCCCATTTGAAGTCAATAGTCTTCATCATATAAGAGCCAGAGCAAGAAGTATCAAGCATGGAGTGATTACTATGAGAAAGTCGAGCATAAAAGTTTTGGATTATCATTTTTCTTGAAAGATCATGATTGGGGCATGAATATAACATTGACTTAAGCCTCCCCCAAGCTTGAGCGATGCTTTCTCCTTTGCGAGGCCGGAAATTATAAATATAATTGTGATCACGATGAACCTGGTGCATAGGGTAGAACTTCTGATGAAATTCCAACTTCAGACGATTATAGTTCCAAGATCCCATATCATCGCATAGCCTAAACCATGTCAATGCATATCCCTTCAAAGATAAAGGGAAGACCTTCTTCTTGATAACATCCTCGGGCATACCTGCAATCTTAAACAATCCACAAACTTCATCCACATAGATTAGGTGTAAATTGGGGTGAAGTGTTCCGTCTCGTGTATAGGGATTTTCAAGCAGATTCTCTATCATACCCGAAGGAATCTCAATGCAAACATTTTCATTAGGTGCAGTAGGTTGAGGAGCAACTCTTTGCTCTTCTTCTCGGGGTGAAGATACCCCGAACAAGCCCCTCAAAGGATTTTGAGCCATAGTAACAAGTGACAATAAATTTCAGCACACTATATAAATTTTTCCTTACCAAATTCCACTTACCAAAAGCGCTATACTCCCCGGCAATGGCGCCAGAAAAGAGTATTGATGACCCCACAAGTATAGGGGATCTATCGTAGTCCTTTCGATAAGTAAGAGTGTCGAACCCAACGAGGAGCAGACGGAAATGATAGGCAGTTTTCAGTAAGGTATTTTCTGCAAGCACTGAAATTATAGGTAACAGATAGTTTTGTGATAAGATAATTGGTAGCAAGTGATAAAAGGTAAAAGTAAATAAGGTGCAGCAAGGTGGCCCAATCCTTTTTATATCAAAGGACATGCTTGGAAAAACTCTTATGCAAGGTAAAGCGCTCCCGAGGACATATGGGAATTACCGTCAAGCTAGTTTTCATCACGATCATCTGATTCGCGTTCGGTACTTTGATAATTTGGTATGTGGGTGGACCGGTGCTTGGGTGCTGCCCTTATTTGGACAAGCCTCCCACTTATGAATAACCTCTAATGAAAGCATTCGCAACTACAAAAGAAGTATTAGGGTAAACCTAACCATAGCGTGAAACATCTGGATCCAAATCAGCCCCTTACGAAGCAACACATAAACAAGGGTTTAAGCTTCTGTCACTCTAGCAACCCATCATCTACTTATTACTTCCCAATGCCTTCCTCTAGGCCCAAATAATGGTGAAGTGTCATGTAGTCAACGTTCACATGACACCACTAGAGGAGAGACAACATACATCTCATCAAAATATCGAACGAAGACCAAATTCACATGACTACTAATAGCAAGACTTCTCCCATGTCCTCGGGAACAAAAGTAACTACTCACAAGACATAATATTGTTCATGATCAGAGGGGTATTAATATGCATAATGGATCTAAACATATGATCTTCCACCAAATAAACCAACTAGCATCAACTACAAGGAGTAATCAACACTTCTAGCAACCCACAGGTACCAATCTGAGGTTTGGGTACAAAGATTGGATACAAGAGATGAACTAGGGTTTGAGAGGAGATGGTGCTGGTGAAAATGTTGATGAAGATAGCCCTCCCCAAGATGGGAGAGTTGTTGGTGATGACGGCAGTGACGATTTCCCCCTCCCGGAGGGAAGTATCCTCGGTAGAACAGCTCTGCCCGAGCCCTAGATTGGTTTTCGCGTCGGTTCCGCCTCGAGATGGCAGCGTCTGGTCCCGAAAGCCTCCTCTTGTTTTTTTTTCCAGGTCAAAACGCTTCATATAGGAGAAGGTAGGCACCGTGGGCCTGCCGGCTGGCCCTCGAGGCAGGGGGGCGCGCCCCCCACCCTTGAGGCCAGCCGGTGGCCCGTCCCTTGGGTTTCTTTCGCCAGTTATTTTTTATATTTTTCGAAACGATGTTCTGTGGAGTTTCAGGGCTTTTGGAGTTGTGCAGAATAGGTTTCCAGAGTTTTCTCCTTTTTCAGCCCAGAATTCCAGCTGCCGGCATTCTCCCTCTTCATGTAAACCTTGCAAAATAAGAAAGAAAAGGCATAAGTATTGTGACAAAACATGTATGAACAGCCCATAATGCAATAAATATCAACTTATAAGTATGATGCAAAATGGACGTTTCAACTCCCATCCCATCAGCCCACCCATTCGTACCCCGAGGCCGACAAACCCGCGAAGCCTCACACCCTCCGCCATCCGCCACCCAGCCGGAGCCTCTTCCCCGACGATGTCATCCACAGCAACACCTCGACGTCCCTCATCCGTCGTACCGGATGAGGATCCATCGTCGATCTGGTCGTCCCGCCGGTTCAGCCACCCCGTCCTCCACCTCCATGGAGCTGCCCCGACGTTCCCCTCGTCTTTCGCACGACCTCCATTCCCACACCGCAGTCTTCACCTACACCACGGGAAGAGCATCATCATCATCGTTTCCTCGGATGAAGCTGCAGCCTAATCGGCGCCACCAAAGAGGTTGTACATTAATCCCCACATTTTCTTCTTGATTCGATCTCACAGTGCCGCCGACGCTCGGTCCCGAGCCGACACGGCGCGGCTCCATCCACGGCGGCGTCGCCAGCCACTTCCTCCACGGCGTCGCTCCCTCTGCGGCGACGTCCACATCAGTAGGAGCTGCTACTGCTTCAGCTCTCGCTCGCGCTGCTGCTCTGCTCTTGCTCTCGGTCCCCTGCCTGGTCTGATCTCGCTCGCGCTGCTGCTCTCGCTCTTGCTCTTGCTTGAGATGCTGGTCCAATTTAGCTACACTTCAGTCGACTGAATCGACTTTTGTGTCAGTCAATTTTAAGGGGGTGGGGGGCTCGCCGGAGTTAAGGAAGAACCAGCCACAGTGGGAAGGGGGGCTCGCCAGAGAGGTAACCCACTATCTATCTTAGGGTTCACGGTGGGGGCAGTGGTCGCCAGCGGTGGTGGGCGGTGGTGTGGGGATCGCCGGAGAAAAAGCTCGGCACGGGAGGGTCTACAGGGATGGCCGGGGCGGCGGCGGACCAGCGGTAGGGAATGTTTTCCAGGCGGGCGGGGCGGCGCACCGCGGGCCGCGGGCGGCGGGGGCGGCTTTTTGGCCGGTGGTGGCTGGCGGCTCAGGGGGGTGGAGGTTGAAGATGAACTGCATGCCCTTGATTTCGTATCCAACGGCTGCAAAATCAACTGACCAGAGATGAAAAGGTCAGTCGATTGACGTGTAGGCTCACCTCTAGTGCGTTTAGTTTCGACAGTAAAATTCAGTTTCGACAGCAAAATTCAGTTTCAACAGTTAAGTTCAGTTTTGACAGTAAAATTCAGTTTCGACAGCAAAATTCAGTTTTGACAGTTAAGTTCAGTTTCGACAGTTAAATTCAGTTTCGACAGCAAAATTTAGTTTCGACAGTTAAGTTCAGTTTCGACAGTAAAATTCAGTTTCGACAGCAAAATTCAGTTTCGACAGTTAAGTTCAGTTTCGACAGTTAAATTCAGTTTTGACAGCAAAATTCAGTTTCGACAGTTAAGTTCAGTTTCGAGTTTCGACAGTTAAATTTAGTTTCGACAGTTAAGTTCGCAGATGAGCGGCTGATGTATACATCTAGCACTTTGTGATTATGTATTTTACGTCATCTATTGGAGATGCTATTAGAATTCCACTCGGGTTAACATTGTCTCTCTTGTCTTGCTTCAACCTCAGCGTCGTACAACTCACCGGAGCTGCTCCAACGAAGAAACCCTCCATCACAGCGGAGCGGTACCTCGGGCTCCATCTCCAGACGCCTAAGATCTTCTTCCTCTCCTCCGACAGCCAAGTCAGCCGGAGCATCCTCACCGGCCAACCCAATCATGCTGAGATCGACATGGCTTTGCCAAAGAGGTTGTACACTTCTTGTGGTTTGACTTAATCTCACCATCCTTCTTTGCATCCTGTGATCTTCCAATTCTTGTGAACCAAACACCCAGATTGGCGGAAATCCTGTGTTTTTAAATTATCTGTTTTGCACGTGCATTCCTATCCTATTCCTGTCTATTTCCTATCCCTGCATTGTTAGAATCCTCAAATTCAAACAAGCCCTTACACAATTACTTCTGTTATAGATATGTGTCAAAGAAAACCTTGTGTGGTTTGTCCTGCTCCTGCGGTGTTGTGTTCCACCCCAGCTCAGCTGCTCCAACGACGGAAGGGTTCACCACAACAGGGATCCGCTCTCCAGACTGTCTTTCGCCGCCTCAGATCTTCTTCCCCGCCGCCGGCAGCCACGACAACTGCATTACCATCATCAACTGAGCAGATGATCTTGAGGACAACACGGGTCCGCAAGAGAGGTCGCACTCTTCCGTGTCTGCTTACGTTATGCATCGCTTAATATAATGACATGCTACTTTATCATCGTGTTCACCTATTAGACTCCGACTCAGGTCCAAACTTATGCTGAAACTTGAGTTTTTAAATGGTTGTGGGGTACATATTGGGTGTCTACTATGAGTTTCATGTTGGGTGCAAACAAACATTAAAGGAGCCATTATCTGTGTTTTTTAACTAAAGCTATTATCTGCCTGCTATCATTGGTTTTGGGTCTATCCACAGTTTGCTACCTTCACTCTGGATTTGTGGATGCACACCTTACATAATCTCACTATGTTTTATTCATATGCATGTCAGTTATTGCACACAATGGAACTAAACATGTAGAGCAAAAGAGACGAGCCTTGCGTGGCAATAAAATTTCATGCAGACGTCTCTCCATGGTGGGCGCAAAGGCAGCCCCCCTCCACCCATTTCGGATCGTAATCAAGAGGAAGATAACTCCTCAGAGGAGGATTAAGAGACAGATGACCAGTCCTATCCCCCCCCCGAGGTGCATGCTCTAACTTGGCAGGGTTAGGTTGCTCATATCGTGCGTATGGTATCTTGCATTGCTATGTCATTTGCTTAGTTTAGACATGATTTGTGTGAATGCCCCCTGTTTAGTGTCTAATTACCATATATGTGAATTATGCAATGCCATCTTTTTGCAAGACTTTATATATGTGAATTATGCAATGTTATCTTGTTGCAAGGCATTGTATATTTGAATTATGCAATGCCATATTGTTTAGCCAAGCGTCATATATGTGAATTATAGCATGCCGTCCTTTTTTTGTATTTCTCATTGCTTTTGTCGGCAATATTTGCATATTCAACTGCTCTTCCTGTGCATCAGCCATTTGAATTGGTGATGGAGAAATCTGGAGTGAAAACAAGGTCTTCAGAGCAAACAATGCTACCTGGTGAAGCAGATATCTTGCTGGTTACAGATAGCTCTTCAGAGGAGGATTCAGAGGCAGATGACCAGTCCTATTATCCCCCTGAAGTGTATGCTCAAACTTGGCAGGGTTATATTACTCATATCATGCATATATTGTATTGCAATGCTTAGTTTTTACGTCATATACATGATATTGAATGCCATCTCCTTAGTTGGCACATCATATATGTGATTGCCCTCTGCTCACTTCCTTAGTATATAAATCATATATTTGAATTATATCATGCCATGATGTTTACATAGACAACATGTATCTGAATTATGGCATGCCAACCCATTTTCTAAAGACATAATATAGTTATGTCATCTCATCCTGTTCACATAGTCATCATATTTTGAATTATGTCATTCTATCCGTGAATTATATCATGCCATCATGTTTCCATGGACGGCATGTTTGTGATTTATGGCATGCCAACCACTTTAATAGACACATCGTATAGTTATATCATGTCATCTTATTTACATAGTCATCATATTTTGAAGTATGTCATTCTATCATGTTTAGTTAGCCATCATACATGTGAAATTGTGTCATGCTATCCTGTTTAATTAGCCATCATATATGTGAAATTATGTCCTGCTATTCTGTTTGGTTAGACAACATAAATGTGAATTATTTCATGCCCTGTTTTCTTCCCTACTATCCATTGCACCTGTCTATCTTACAATGTCTGTACATTCAATTATTTTTCTTGTTTATCAGCCATTTCAATTGGAGGGGGTGATGGCAATATCTGTGGGAGTAAAAACACGGTCTTCAGAAAAGATCGTGCTACCTGTCGATGGAGAAAGAACCACAGTTGTACTTGCCCAAGAACCAGCCCCACCATGCATAACCCAGACTCACACAGATTCTACCCCTACCCAGTTGGACAGAGAACCAGCTACACCCCTTCTAACCCCAACCCAGGTAGATAGTAACCCAGTTCTCGTTGACACAGCACCGTCTCCACCACAGAGCACCCAAACACGAGGAGTTAGTTAGGCAACTGCAGTGCCCAAAGCACGAGGACCACCACTCCGAACCCCAAGTCAACGCTTAAAGTAGAAGAAGAGTTGTTCTCAAGTCAAGTTCCGTAGCTATGGTTCATACTACTTTGCTCTTGCATCAGTGTATTTACTCATACCAACTAATTTCAAATTTGAAGGATGCAACTAAAACTCCAATGGCGCAACAGGTATGTTTTAAACCTAGTGCTTTAACGTGTTTGCTGTTGTAACTTGCTCTATTTTGATTTCAGTTTCAAATGAATAAACAGTTATGTTCTCATGCCATGCACATTGCAAGTGTTGTTATTGTTGTGTAGTTTCACACACTTATATTCTTTCTATGCTGCTTTGTCTTAAATAGATATGATTCGAACTGTATCTATCTTGATTTGGCAACATAAACTAGAATGATATAGACCATACAGTGACCATACTACATAGATATATGTTTGTTTCATGTTGTTATCCTGTCCACCTTACTACTGAACTGGTTTACCAAAATGAGTTTCATATACTACGTTGTAAATCTGTGATGTGTTTGTTTGTTTCTCCTTTTGAACAGGGATAAAATATTGGAGAAGAATACCCCATTATGCAGTGGTAAAGGAAGTAATGCAGATCAGGTTCAAGATAGTGAGACATCCATGTTGTTCTCCAAGAAAGCTTATAAAAACTATATTGAAGACACTGAGACAACCCCAAAGTCATGTCTTGATGTAGTGTTCGAGTTACTGGCTACTACTGCTGGCACCAGCTCTTCGAACTCGCTGCCTGAATCAGTTCGACTTCTTGAGTCTCAACTTCAAGTTGAAAGACATCGATCAGATGTTATGCGACAGGTGGCCGAAGGACTGAGGAAGTCCCTGCAGAATTCAGGTGCATACTTTCTGGTGCAACAACAAGTGCTGGAGGATTTAAGCGCCAAACAAGAGAAAGTTAATAAGCTTGCTAAGCATCTTGCCAGCATTATGGGTACCCAGGATATTGTTTCTTGAGCTCTTCTGAAGTGGTTTCAGTTCTGGACTTGTTTTGCTGCGGCGTTTATATGCTGCTTTGTTCCCTATATTTGCACTGGTGGCGAAATTTGATGCCCAGTGGATGTAATATATGTAATAGTCGTGATAGCCTAGCGTAAGTTGATTGCCTATTTATTTCCTTAATGTCTTGTTTAGTTGTTTTCTTGTAGTCAGTGCAGTTCTTTTTCCACGGTTTGCTAGTGGCCGCAATAGCCTATTTTTTAAAACTAGGCCACATTAACCACGGGCTACATATTTACTGTAGTTAACATGGGCCTCTTACGGGCCATAGAAACAATGGGCCTTCTAAGGGCCATAGAAACAACGGGCCTTCTACGGGGCGTAGAAACAATGGGCCTTCTACGGGCCGTAGACACAATGGGCCTTCTACGGGCCGTATGATCGGTTGGCCAAACATGGGCCAATAACAGACCACATTATGGTCGTAAATGGGCTAGAGTTGAAATCGTCCGTTCATGGGCCGACCATAACGGGTCGACCATAATGGGCCGTCGTTAATCGGCCGTATATGATGACGCTATGAAAACGGGCCAACGTATTAACGTGCCATAAACGGGCCGACTGTAACCACGGGCTGAATTTGGCCCACAAGCAGAAAATGACAGTAACGGGCCTAAAGTAAAAGAATGCTGGAAATGAGTCCAAGAATACATGGGCCCTGAGAAGAGGGAACGGCCCAACGGAATAATGGGTCGTTAATGGGTATAAAGTGAAACACTGTTCAATATGGGCCAGTTTTATCACGGGCCGTTAATGGGCCCAGGGTTACTAAGGACCTCATATGGGCCGAAAGACGTCATGGGCCATACATGGGCCGGAAGATAAAACGGGCTAGAATTATATTGGACGGCCCTACTGGGCCTAATTCGAATAGGCCGTAAACGGGCCCTGGGTTAGTGGGCTGTAAATGGGCTATATGCGAACATGCCGTTAACAGGCTTACCGTGGGCCGGCCTGTCACCTTTTGACCAAGTCAAACGGGCCAGCCTTTTCACAGGAATGGGCCTCTGTTGGGCATTGTTCAATATGGGTCAGTTTTACCACGGGCCGTTAATGGGCCGAGGGTTACTAAGGGCCTCATATGGGCCGAAAGACATCATGGGCCATACATGGGCCAGAAGTTAAAATGGAATGGAATTATACTGGACGACCCAGATGACGCTACTGGGCCTAATTCGGATAGGCCGTAAACGGGCCCTGGGTTAGCGGGCTGTAAATGGGCTATATGTGAATAGGACATTAATAGGCTTACCGTGGGCCGGCCCGCCACCTTTTGACCAAGTCAAACGGGCCGGCCTTTTCACACGAATGGGCCTCTGTTGGGCCGTGCCACGTGTCGATGTATCATAGGCACTTTGTGTCCAATGAGTGGATGACATCTATCCCAACGGTGAGCCGAGACATGTTTCCTACACCTAGTGATGATTTTCACGTGGAAAATCCCCATTGGTCGGGGCTATTAATGGTTTATCGGATCCAAAACCGGACCCGATAGCTTAACGGCGTTTTGTTATGGTGGATGCCACGTGTCGGTCACCCTTGATGAAAGCACTTCTGTGACGCACAATTTATCGTCATGGAAGTGGACACTTCCGTGATGATAATTTTGGTAATGTCATGGAACACTTCTACGACAACACAGGTATGACTATGTTGATTCTGTCATAAAATCGTCATGGATGTACATGCATGACAGAAAACGTGACCTACTGTGACAAACACGTATCATCACGGAAGTGTATTTTTTTTGTAGTGATACACGATTACAAGTGTGGCTAACTTGGTGGTGAATGCTACAATGATGGTGGTTGTCAAGGATATAACTATTAGGTATAAACCGCCCAGGAGGGGGCGGTTTATGCCTATGAAGAATTACTCCTATTGAAGCCCTTCAAGACATAGAATATAACATTTTACTATAGAAGACTAAAAGGCCCAGGGCCCAAAAGGTGTTAGGGCCCGTACATATAAATCGCCATACAGTGTGTAATTTGTATTGTAAGATAGGTAAAGAAGAGACCGAGCCGGGCACGTTTATGAGCCTACCTCGGGATTCTGTAAGCCGGCCGGGCGTCATCCTGTGTATATAAAGGGACGACCCGACGGCGGTTTAGGGACAACAGACAACGACTCGAGACACATGCAAAGCGGATTCGCTCCATGGTCATTGAAACCCTAGCAATACCACAACAACTAGACGTAGGCTTTTACCTTCATCAAAGGGGCCGCACTAGTAAAAAATCCCTTGCGTCCTTTGTCCGCCTTAACCCCTTTAAGCTAACCCGTAGTGATGGCTCCACGACTAAGTCCTTATGTTAGGACATCTGCCGTGACAAAACCACGACAGTTGGAGCCCACCGTGGGGCTATCGCGCGATGGTTTCGAGTTCTTAGAGGACAGCTTCAAAGGACTCAAGGGCTATGCAGTGGGCCGGATGACTAAGAGTTCTCGCGGCAAAATCTACATCGACGAACGGGCTGGGGCCCTGAGGCCGATTCAATCGAGTACGGGTATCGGGTCCCCTTCGGCGGCATCCACGTTTTCAATGGCAAGATCGGCGAACCAGGCCCTGAGCCGGACATCTGCACCAACCTCGTCGAGTCGGCTCAACGTGCGAGACCTGCCCAGGTTCGGCCCCGTGAAGCGTGTCTTTGTGGGAGTTGTCCATGGAGTAGAAGCTAAGGATATATCGGAATCTGGTGGTGAGACCGTTGTTTATTCGAGCGACGAGTCATCTATCGGAGAGACCGAGTCTTTATACCTACTACAGGATGGCCGGTTTGGGGGCTGTTCCAACGGTGACAGTATTCCGGACACCCTTGATCCACCAAGCTGGGTTGCAGTCTTCATTGCCGGATCACAATCTGTGCAACAATCTTTGACTGCGGCAGCATTAATGTCCGGTTTGGCGACAACAGCAGCAGCTGGGGCAGGAGGCCCTGTGCAGCCGTCGGCTCAAGTCCTGTCCGGTTTATTTGACACTTTGACAGCGCTGTTGACCGCGGAAGTTAGCCAGGCCGATAAGGAGCAGCACGACGTGGAAGTTGCTAAAGTAAAGGGTTAGATAGATCAAGCCAAGGCGGATCTGGTGGCTGAAAACACCAGGATGGCCGCGAAACAAGCTGAGTTGGATGCTCAGGCTTATCGGCTCATGTTGGATCAGAACGCATCAAATGATGTAATGAGGAGAAGGCGCCAGTCTCGCCTGCCTCCGGTTTATGAGGCAAGGAATCTCTTTAATACGCCAGGAGCAGGAACCAGCAATCAACCAGTGGTAAACCGGGCGGAAGTGCCTGGAACGGGGGCGTCGGTCCAGCCGCACGCAACGGATCCATCTCGTCAGATCATTCCATCACAGCGTGTACCGACGCCTCCCGGTCATTACTCCAACCCCTTGGATAACATAGTCGCAGCTGCTTCACGATTGGCGGCCCTCCCCGTTGAAGGAGAATCCCCAATAGCAGTGGAGGCGCGACGAGCTAGGGAGTTCCTAGAGACGGCTTTGACTTAGTAGCAGGCTTATTCTTACAGCCGCGAGAGGATTCATTCCACCCCCCCCCCCCGGCCCAAGCCGGAGTTATAGTAGGCATATGGATGAACCGGCCGTATCAAGTAGTGCGCGGAACCGTAACCCACCTCAGGGGGATAACCCAGCAGGTGGTGGTGCAAATGCTCAGGATGTGGTGGACCAGGGTAGACAGCGTCGAGAAGCCGAGTTAGCAGCACAATATACAACCCGTCAGCTTACCCCGGTTCGTCCAACTACCACGATGGAACTAGGAGTTTCTTCCAGCTCTTTGGGAGTGCTGTGTCTCACCCCCGCTTTACGTAATGTGCTACTGCCTAAAGATTTCAAAGGACCACGGAAGGTGCCCAATTATATTGTTGATCTATCCCTCGAGGCGTGGGTTGAAAGCTATGAGATGGCAATGGAAATGCTGGACGTGGATGATGCGTCGTGTGCTAAGTACTTCACCATGATGCTGGAGGGAACGGCTCGTACTTGGTTGAAAAGTTTACCAGCTAATTTCATTGGATCATGGGCCGAGCTAAGGCGCCGGTTTATCAATAATTTCAAAGGTACATGCAAGCAACCCATGTCAATTGTGGATTTAGCTGCCTGTGTCCAAGGAGAGAACGAATCAACAAGTCATTGGGTGAGCCGGGTTTCCGAGATCCTGCATTCATCAGACCACATCAACCCGGACACAGCAGTCTTGACATTGGAAGGAAATTGCCGTTCGAGCCTCTAAAGCTGAAGTTGGGATGACTCAAACGTCACTGCGAGGACATGGGAACACTTATGGCAGCTCTGGTGAAGTACGCCGATTCAGATAATACCAAAGACCCAGCGTCTGACGACGAGAAGTTAGGAAAGGGAAAGAAGAACGGTAAGGCACCACAGTCTAATCCGGCGAGCCAGGGATATAGCGGTAAGCGTAAAGCGGATAATAATTCAGATTTTGTGGCTAACACTAGTACACAGAATGATGGTCAGCATCGTAAGGGTAGGCCGCCCCCACGGAGCAGAGGATCAAATATCAATCTGGAGTGCCAGTTGAATCTGCCTTGCCCTAGGCATGGCACGAAGGAAAAACCAGCCACACACCTCTGGAAGGATTGCTTTATTACGCGGGAGTTCAAAAATTCGGATCATTTTCAATATGATCATGGACCGCCCAGCGGTTCAGGCCCTGGTTTTCATGGGCCAGGTTATCACGGTGGTGATTCTTGCTCAGGATTCCAAGGCAATCAGGGTGGACATGGCAATCAAAATGGACACAACAATCAAGGTAGCCAAGGTGGTTATAATCATCAGGGGAATCATCAGTAGCAGCAGTCAGGTTATCAGAGCAACCCGAAGCAGTTGAGTACTGGGCAGTATCATGTCTTCACCACTAGCCTATGTAAGCATGATCAGAAGGTTTATAAGAGAGCGGTGCACTCCGTTGAACCGATAGTACCTCGTTATTTACGCTGGTCAGAGCAGCCCATTGTGTAGAGTCGTGAGGATCATCCGCCCCGGGTTGATAATCCGGGTCAGCTGGCACTAGTGGTGGCAGTTGTCAGAATCGTGATTTTGAATCGGGTCGGAGCGCCGATGGTAGGATCGCAAATCATAGAATCTTCACAATCAGGATCGTAGAAACGTAGATTCTATGAAGTAAAGTCGTAGAATCAAAGGGCCCAGTTTGGATCGTAAACTCGTAGAATCGTATAACAGAATCGCGATTCTGACAACCTTGGGTAGCTCCTCAGGTTGGGGGGTATAAGTTCACTAAGGTGCTCATGGACGGAGGAAGCAGCATCAACATCCTGTATTATGAAACCTTCCGTCACATGGGGATAACAGATAAGAAGCTCAGACCGTCCAACACTGTTTTCCATGGCATGGTACCTGGTAAATTGGCGTATCCAGTCGGTAAGATAGATCTGGAGGTTACCTTTGGAGATGAGCATGACTCAAGGTCAGAGACTTTGACCTTTGAAGTGGTAGAAATCAAGAACTCGTATCATGCCTTGTTCGGCCGGCCGGTTTATGCTAAGTTCATGGCGAGGCCCTGTTATGTTTATCTGCATCTCAAGATGTCGGGTCATAAAGGGACTATCACGGTACATGGGAGCCGTAAAATTGCTTTGGAATGTGAAGAAGCCAACTGAGTCGGTTTGTGCAACAAAGGAGTTGAAGTTCTACAAGGACAATGTTGATCCGGCGGACATGACTCCTTTGAAAAAGCCAACTAGTGAGCATGATCCGGCCTTAAAGTTTAAATCAGCTAATGAGACTAAGCTGGTGGATTTTGTCCCGGGCGATTCATCCAAGCAGTTTAGCATCAGCGCTAATTTGGATCCGAAATAGGAAAGCACGCTCATCGAGTTCATCCGTGAGAACTGAGAAATCTTTGCATGGAAACCTTCTGACATGCCAGGTGTACCGAGAGGACTCACTGAGCACACTCTTAATGTTGATCCCAAGTTTAAACCGGTCAAATAGTTTCTCTGCCGCTTCAATGAGGAAAGGCGCAAGGCTATTGGTCAAGAGGTAGCCAGGCTCTTGGCGGCCGGGTTTATTGTTGAAGTGTTTCATCCTGAGTGGTTGGCTAATCCGGTGCTAGTACTCAAGAAAAATGGCACTTGGCGTATGTGTGTGGATTACACAGATTTGAACAAGGCTTTCCCAGCTGATCCATTTGCTCTCCCCCGTATTGATCAAATCATTGATGCTACGGCGGGTTGGGAGCATTTAAGTTTTCTAGATGCATATTCCGGTTATCATCAGATCAAAATGGCAGTTAAGGACCAGGAGAAGACAGCTTTTATAACTCCCTTTGGAGCCTTCTGCTATGTATCTATGCCCTTTGGGCTCAAGAGTGCTCAGGCGACTTATCAACGTTGCGTGCAGAATTGTCTTCATACACATATTGGGCGTAATGTTCATGCATATGTGGATGATATTGTGGTAAAATCCAGAAAGGAAGAGACGCTGATAGATGACTTGAAAGAAACTATTGATAATCTCCGATTTTATAAGATGATGCTTAATCCGGCCAAGTGCGTTTTTGGTGTACCGGCAGGCAAGCTCCTGGGGTTCCTGGTGTCAAACAGGGGAATTGAAGCTAATCCAGAGAAGATCAAAGCTATTACGTCATTGGCTAAACCGGCGTGTATCAATGATGTTCAACGTCTGGCAGGCCGCATTGCAGCGTTGAGCCGGTTTATCAGCCGATTGGGAGAGAAGGCTATCCCGCTCTACCAGATGATGAAAAAGACACACAATTTTGTCTGGCGTGATGCTGCTAATGCCGTGTTTGAGGACTTGAAGAAATAGTTGGCAGAACCGCCTGTCCTTGTTGCTTCGGTTGATAATGAGCCACTGTTGCTATATGTGGTTTCTAATGCCCGGGCTGTCAGTGTCGCCATTGTAGTGGAGCGCAAGGAAGTTGGGAAGGAATACCGGGTTCAACGGCCAGTTTACTACATCAGCGAGGTGCTCATTGAGTCTAAGCAGAGGTATCCTGTAAGTGCATCTAGTGCCCCTTAGTGATTTTGGTGTATTGAAGACTTATAGGTTAAGGGACTAATGTGTTTATGAATGTACATAGGTCGATAAGTTTATGAGGAGTTTGATATTTACAGAGAAAGTCGACCCTTAAAAATGAAGTTCTTCGACTAAAGACTCTGGATTTCTGAAGACTTTCTGAAGACTTTGAAAGTGAAGAAATTGGTGTGACCTTGAAGACTTGGTACTCATTTGAGGAACATGAAGCATGAAGACTTTTGTTTTCGTAGTTTCATTTTTCTCTTTCTTGAGTAATAGGAAACATTGTACTGTTAAAGGGGGTCGAGGAAATACTAAGGAAAAATTTCCATGTGATGCTCAACTCAAAATCCTACACCTACCAATCCCATCGAGTGAAGCCATTGGAAATCTCATACAGTTCAGTCATATTCTTCAGTGATAAAGATGAAGTTCCTTTGGTCTCTGAGGAATTTGTTCTGACTGAGGAGTTAGGAATTTGCAAGTGCGGATTGCCTACAAGTGAGGAACATGATAGCCCTGAGGAATTTGATACTAGAATTTCCGACCGTTGTTGTGCTACACGCCAGCTGTCCCAAAACATCTACCCACCTAACGGTCATATTACTGAAAGGGCATTTATGTCTTATCATGGTGGGCTACTCCCTACGCTATAAATAGCATCTCCTTACAACCACTAGATTGTTGGATGCTCCGAGAGAAACTGGCACTTGTCATAAGAGCAACCCATCCTCCGAGGACTTTGAGTGAAAATCATCAAGTGAGGAAAAACCCAAAACCAAACCCAAATACCTACAAACCCAAAAGTGATTGAGCATCACTGAAGAGATTGATCATGTGTGGATCCGACGCTTGTTACCTTTGAAGAATGTGCTTCTTTCAGACGGTTAGGCGTCATGGTCTAGAGCATCCAAGAGGAATTGTGGATTGCTGAGTGACCGAGTTTGTGAAGGTTTGGAAGTCACCTGTGAAGACTTACCACGAGTGATTGGGCGAGGTCTGTGTGACCTTAGCTCAAGGGGAATACAGTGAGGACTAAGTGTCCTGGACTGCGTGTTCAAGACTGGGTGTCCGGGATCGTGTGTCCTCGGGTTTGAATACCTAGCCGCCCTAACCAGACGTACAACTATCACAACAGTTGGAGCTGGTCTACCAAATCATTGTCTTCACCAAGCTTACTGGTTCTATTTCCTCAACTCCTTCATTTCCTCATAACTATGTTGTGTGCTTGTTCATAACTGTTTGAAGACTTTGACTGAAGACTTTCTCAATTTCTTCAGTCTATTTGTCATCATCCTATGTTATCCTGTGTTTACGCTTTTTGTACTCTGTGCCTGTCTTCATTTCATCATGATGACCATGCTTGTGTTCTGTTATGTTTACTTCTGAGTACTTATTCCGCTGCAATTAGTTCTTCATTAAGGAATTTCCACACCCGCAAATTCCTCAGTGAAGAATTCATAAAAATCGCATATTCACCCCCCCCCTCACTACAAGGATACCCCTTATAAAGCAACAAAAATTATGCAACATTTTGGCTATACGTTGCAAAATTCACAATAGATACGTATATAAGGGTTGTATCATATGTGTCGTAGATTTGTAGCCCATAACCTTGTCATGGTACATATATGAATAAATACAGAGAAAACGAGAGAGAGACGCGCGAAAAGCAGAGTCCACGATTCCCCTTCATCTCTCCCAAATCGCCGCCACCCGTCGCCTTGTTGGGGAACGTAGTATTTTAAAATTTTCCTACGATCACGCAAGATCTATCTACTAGATGCATAGCAACGAGAGGGGAGAGTGTGTCTACGTACCCTCGTAGACCGGGAGCGGAAGCGTCAAGTGACGCGGTTGATGTTGTCGAACTTCTTCGTGATCCAACCGATCAAGCACCGAACGTACGGCACCTCCGCGTTCAGCACACGTTCAGCTTGATGACGTCCCACGAGCTCTTGATCCAGTTGAGCTTCACGGGAGAGTTTCGTCAGCACGGCGGCGTGGTGACGGATATGATGTATTCACCGGCGCAGGGCTTCGCCTAAGCACTGCAACGGTATAACCGAGGTGTGTTTCTGTGGAGGGGGGCACCGCACACGGCTAAAACAATTCAACTTGTGTGTCTTTGGGTGCCCCCTGCCCCCGTATATAAAGGAGCAAGGGAGGAAGTGAAGGAAATATGCCCTAGAGGCAATAATAAAGATGTTATTTGTATTTCCTTATATCATGATAAATGTCTTTTATTCATGCTAGAATTGTATTAACCGGAAACTTAGTACATGTGTGAATACATAGACAAAACAGTATGTCCCTAGTATGCCTCTACTAGACTAGCTCATTGATCAAAGATGGTTATGTTTCCTAGCCATAGACATGAGTTGTCATTTGATCAAAGGGATCACATCATTAGGAGAATGATGTGATGGACAAGACCCATCCGTTAGCATAGCATTATGATCGTTTAGTTTAACTGCTATTGCTTTCTTCATGACTTATACATGTTCCTATGACTATGAGATTATGCAACTCCCGAATACCGTAGGAACACCTTGTGTGCTATCAAACGTCACAACATAACTGGGTGATCATAAAGATGCTCTACAGGTGTCTCCGAAAGTATTCGTGGTGTTGGCATAGATCAAGATTAGGATTTGTCACTCCGAGTGTCGGAGAGGTATCTCTGGGCCCTCTCGGTAACACACATCACAATAAGCCTTGCAAGCAAAAGACTAATGAGTTAGTCACGAGATGATGTGTTACGGAATGAGTAAAGAGACTTGCCGGTAACGAGATTGAACTAGGTATAGAGATACCGACGATCGAATCTCGGGCAAGTAACATACCATTGACAAAAGGAACAACGTATGTTGTTATGCGGTTCTGACCGATAAAAGATCTTCGTAGAATATGTAGGAGCCAATATGAACATCCAGGTTCCGCTATTGGTTATTGACCGGAGATGAGTCTCGGTCATGTCTACATAGTTCTCGAACCCGTAGGGTCCGCACGCTTAACGTTTGATGACGATCGGTATTATGAGTTTATGAGTATTGATGTACCGAAGGTAGTTCGGAGTCCCGGATGAGATCACGGACATGACGAGGAGTCTCGGAATGTCCAAGACATAAAGATTGATATATTGGACGGCTATATTCGGACACCGGAAGTATACCGGAAAAGTTTCGGATTTATCGGGAATGCCGGAGGGGGTTACCGGAACCCCCTACGAGAGGGGATGGTCCATAGTGGGCCTAAAGGGAAAGAGAGAGGCAGCCCATAGGGCTGGCCGGCGCCCCCACCTAGGGTTCCTAGTTGGACTAGGATTGGGGGGGCGCCACCTCTCCTATTCCTTTCCCCCTTCTTCCTTTTAGGGAATCCTACTAGGAATAGGATTGCAATCCTATTCCTAGTAGGACTCCTTCCCTAGCCGCACCAGGAAGGGCCAGCCGGCCTCCCTCCCTTGCTCCTTTATATACGGGGGCAGGGGGGCACCCAAAGACACACAAGTTGAATTGTTTTAGCCGTGTGCGGTGCCCCCCTCCACAGAATCACACCTTGGTCATACCGTCGCGGAGCTTAGGCGAAGCCCTGCGCCGGTGAACACATCATATCCGTCACCACGCCGTCGTGCTGACGAAACTCTCCCGTGAAGCTCAACTGGATCAAGAGCTCGTGGGACGTCATCAAGCTGAACGTGTGCTGAACGCGGAGGTGCCGTACGTTCGGTGCTTGATCGGTTGGATCGCGAAGAAGTTCGACAACATCAACCGCGTCACTTGACGCTTCCGCTCCCGGTCTACAAGGGTACGTAGACACACTCTTCCCTCTCGTTGCTATGCATCTGGTAGATAGATCTTGCGTGATCGTAGGAAAATTTTAAAATACTACGTTCCCCAAAAGTGGCATCATGAGCCAGGTCTATGCGTAGATGATATGCACGAGTAGAACACATTGAGTTGTGGGCGATACTAGTCATACTGCTTACCAGCATGTCATACTTTGCTTCGGCGGTATTGTGAGATGAAGCGGCCCGGACCGACATTACGCGTACGCTTACGCGAGACTGGTTTCACCGTTACGAGCACTCGTTGCTTAAAGGTGACTGGCGGGTGTCTGTCTCTCTCACTTTAGCTGAATCAAGTGTGGCTACGCCCGGTCCTTGTGAAGGTTAAAACAGCACATACTTGACGAAACATCGTTGTGGTTTTGTATGCGTAGGTAAGAACGGTTCTTGCTAAAGCCCGTAGCAGCCACGTAAAACTTGCAACAAACAAAGTAGATGACTTCTAACTTGTTTTTGCAGGGCATGTTGTGATGTGATATGGTCAAGACATGATGAGTTATACGGTTTTGTATGAGATGATCATGTTTTGTAAAGTTATCGGCAACTGGCAGGAGCCATATGGTTGTCGCTTTATTGTATGAAATGCAATCGCCATGTAATTGCTTTACTTTATCACTAAGCGGTAGCGATAGTTGAGGAAGCAATAGTTGGCGAGACGACAACGATGCTACGATGGAGATCAAGGTGTCGCGCCGGTGACGAAGGTGATCATGACGGTGCTCTGGAGATAGAGATCAAAAGCACAAGATGATGATGGCCATATCATGTCACATATTTTGATTGCATGTGATGTTTATCTTATTATGCTTCTTATTTTGCTTAGAACGACGGTAGCATTATAAGATGATCCCTTACTAAATTTCAAGGTATAAGTGTTCTCCCTGAGTATGCACCGTTGCGAAAGTTCGTCGTGCCGAGACACCACGTGATGATCGGGTGTGATAAGCTCTACGTTCAAATACAACGGGTGTAAGCCAGTTTTGCACACGCAGAATACTCGGGTTAAACTTGACGAGCCTAGCATATACAGATATGGCCTCGGAACACTGGAGACCGAAAGGTCGAGCGTGAATCATATAGTAGATATGATCAACATAAGATGTTCACCATTGAAACTACTCCATCTCACGTGATGATCGGACATGGTTTAGTTGATTTGGATCACGTGATCATTTAGAGGATCGGAGGGATGTCTATCTAAGTGGGAGTTCTTAAGTAATATGATTAAATTGAACTTTAATTTATCATGAACTTAGTCCTGGTAGTATTAGCATATCTATGTTGTAGATCAATAGCTCGCGATGTTGCTCCCCGTTTATTTTTCATATGTTCCTAGAGAAAACCAAGTTGAAAGATGTTAGTAGCAATGATGCGGAATTGATCCGTGATCTGAGGATTATCCTCATTGCTGCACAGAAGAATTATGTCCTTGATGCACCGCTAGGTGACAGACCTATTGCAGGAGCAGATGTAGACGTTATGAACATTTTGACAAAAGCTC
Source organism: Secale cereale (assembly GCA_902687465.1). Lineage (NCBI taxonomy): Eukaryota > Viridiplantae > Streptophyta > Magnoliopsida > Poales > Poaceae > Secale > Secale cereale. The sequence goes on from LR738710.1 coordinate 580,997,037, forward strand.
GATATGATGACTACTTGATAGTTTAAGTGCACCATGCTTTACGGCTTAGAACCGGGACTTCGAAAACGTTTTGAACGCCATGGAGCATATAAGATGTTCCAAGAGTTGAAATTAGTATTTCATACTCATGCCCGTGTCGAGAGGTATAAGACCTCTGACAGTACTTTGCCTACAAGATGGAGGAGAATAGCTCAACCAGTGAGCATGTGCTCAGATTGTCTGGGTACTACAATTACTTTAATCAAGTGGGAGTTAATCTTCCAGATAAGATAGTAATTGACAAAGTTCTCTAGTCACTATCACCAAGTTAGTAGAACTTCGTGATGAACTATAATATGCAAGGGATGACGAAAGGAATTCCCAGCTCTTCGCGATACTGAAGTAGGCCAAGGTAGAAATCATGAAAAAGCATCAAGTGTTGATGGTTAACAAGACCACTTGTTTCATGTAAAGGGCAAAGGGATAGAAAGGGAACTTCAAGAAGAATGACAAGCAAGTTGTCACTCCCGTGAAGAAACCCAAAGCTAAACTCAAGCCTGAAACAAGTGCTTATACTGCAAAGGAAATGGTCACTAGAAGTGGAACTGCCCTAGATACTTGGCGGATAAGAAGGATGGCAAAGTGAACAAAGGTATATTTGATATACAGATTATTGATGTGTATTTTACTAGTGTTCATAGCAACCCCTCGGTATTTGATATTGGTTCAGTTGCTAAAGAGTAGTAACTCGAAGTGGGAGTTGCATAATGAACATAAACTAGTTAAAGGATGAAGTGACGATGTGTATTGGAAGCAGTTCCAAGATTGATATGATCATCATCGCACACTCCCTATACTTTCGGGATTAGTATTGAACCTAAATAAGTGTTATTTGGTGTTTGTGTTGAGCATGAATGTGATTTGATCATGTTTATTGCAATACGGTTATTCATGTAAGTTAGAGAATAATTGTTGTTCTGTTTACATGAATAAAACCTTCTATGGTCATACACCCAATGAAAATAGTTTGTTGGATCTCGATCGTGTGATACACATATTCATAATATTGAAGCCAAAACATGCAAGGTTAATAATGATAGTGCAACTTATTTGTGGCACTGCCGTTTAGGTCATATTGGTGTAAAACGCATGAAGAAACTCCATAATGATGGACTTTTGGAATCACTTGATTATGAATCACTTGGTGCTTGCGAACCATGCCTCATGGGCAAGATGACTAAAACTCCGTTCTTCGGAACTATGGAGCGAGCAACAGATTTGTTGGAAATCATACATACTGATGTATGTGGACCAATGAGTGTTGAAGCTCGCGGCGGGTATCGTTATTTTCTGACCTTCACTGATGATTTGAGCAGATATGGGTATATCTACTTAATGAAACACAAATCTGAAACTTTTGAAAAGTTCAAAGAATTTCAGAGTGAAGTAGACAATCATCGTAACAAGAAAATAAAGTTTCTACGATCTGATCGTGGAGGCGAATATTTGAGTTACGAGTTTGGTCTTCATTTGAAACAATGTGGAATAGTTTCACAACTCACGCCACCCGGAACACCACAGCATAATGGTGTATCCGAACGTCGTAACCGTACTTTATTGGATATGGTGCGATCTATGATGTCTCTTACCGATTTACCACTATCGTTTTGGGTCATGCATTAGAGACAGCTACATTCACGTTAAATAGGGCACCATCTAAATCCGTTGATACGACACCTTATGAACTATGGTTTGGCAAGAAACCAAAGCTGTCGTTTCTTAAAGTTTGGGGCTGCGATGCTTATGTAAAAAACTTCAACCTGATAAGCTCGAACCCAAGTCGGAGAAATGTGTCTTCATAGGATACCCAAAAGAGACTGTTGGGTACACCTTCTATCACAGATCCGAAGGCAAAATATTCGTTGCTAAGAACGGATCCTTTCTAGAAAAAGAGTTTCTCTCGAAAGAAGTGAGTGGGAGGAAAGTAGAACTTGATGAGGTAATTGTACCTTCTCCCGGATTGGAAAGTAGTACATCGCAGGAAATTGTTCCAGTGATTCCTACACCAATTAGTGAGGAAGTTAATGATAATGATCATGAAACTTCGGATCAAGTTTCTGCTGAACGTCGTAGATCAACCAGAGTACGTTCCGCACCAGAGTGGTACGGCAACCCAGTTCTGGAAATCATGTTACTAGACCATGATGAACCTACGAACTATGAGGAAGCGATGATGAGCCCAGATTCCGCAAAATGGCTTGAAGCCATGAAATCTGAGATGGGATCCATGTATGAGAACAAAGTGTGGACTTTGGTTGACTTGCTCGATGATCGGCAAGCCATCGAAAATAAATGGATCTTCAAGAGGAAGAGCGACGCTGACGGTAAGGTTACTGTTTACAAAGCTCAACTTGTTGCGAAAGGTTTTCGACAAGTTCAAGGAGTTGACTATGATGAGACTTTCTCACCTGTAGCGATGCTTAAGTCTGTCCGAATCATGTTAGCAATTGCCGCATTTTATGATTATGAAATCTGGCAAATGGATGTCAAAACTGCATTCCTAAATGGATATCTCAAAGAAGAGTTGTATATGATGCAACCAGAAGGTTTTGTCGATCCAAAAGGTGCTAACAAAGTATGCAAGCTCCAGCGATCCATCTATGGACTGGTGCAAGCATCTCGGAGTTGGAATATACGCTTTGATGAGGTGATCAAAGCATATAGATTTATACAGACTTTTGGAGAAGCCTGTATTTACAAGAAGTGAGTGGGAGCACTACAACCTTTCTGATAAGTATATGTGAATGACATATTGTCGATCGGAAATGATGTAGAATTTTTTGGAAAGCATAAAGGAGTGTTTGAAAGGAGTTTTTCAAAGAAAGACCTTGGTGAAGCTGCTTACATATTGGGCATCAAGATCTATAGAGATAGATCAAGACGCTTGATAAGACTTTAGATGAGTACATACCTTGATAAGATTTTGAAGTAGTTCAAAATGGATCAGTCAAAGAAGAAGTTCTTGCCTGACTTGTAAGGTATGAAGTTGAGTAAGACTCAAAGCCAGACCACGGCAGAAAAATATAGAGAGAATGAAAGTCATTCCCTATGCCTCAGCCATAGGTTCTATAAAGTATGTCATGTTGTGTACCAAACATGTTGTGTACCTTGCCATGAGTTTGTCAAGGAGGTACAATAGTGATCCAGGAGTAGATCACTGTACAGCGGTCAAAATTATCCTTAGTAACTGAATAACTAAGGAAATGTTTCTCGATTATGGAGGTGATAAAGAGTTCGTCGTAAAGGGTTACCCCGATGCAAGCTTTAACACTAAATCCAGATGACTCTAAAGTATCAATCTGGATGCATATTGAAAGTGGGAGCAATTAGCTAGAGTATCTCTATGCAGAGCATTGTAGACATAGAAATTTGCGAAATACATACGGATCTGAATGTGACAGACCCGTTGACTAAACTTCTCTCACAAGCAAAACATGATCACACCTTATTACTCTTGGGTATTAATCACATAGCGATGTGAACTAGATTATTGACTCTAGTAAACCCTTTGGGTGTTGGTCACATGGCGATGTGAACTATGGGTGTTATTCACATAACGATGTGAACTATCGGTATTAAATCACATGGTGATGTGAGCTAGATTATTGACTCTAGTTCAAGTGGGAGACTGAAGGAAATATGCCCTAGAGGCAATAATAAAGATGTTATTTGTATTTCCTTATATCATGATAAATGTCTTTTATTCATGCTAGAATTGTATTAACCGGAAACTTAGTACATGTGTGAATACATAGACAAAACAGTATGTCCCTAGTATGCCTCTACTAGACTAGCTCATTGATCAAAGATGGTTATGTTTCCTAGCCATAGACATGAGTTGTCATTTGATCAAAGGGATCACATCATTAGGAGAATGATGTGATGGACAAGACCCATCCGTTAGCATAGCATTATCATCGTTTAGTTTAACTGCTATTGCTTTCTTCATGACTTATACATGTTCCTATGACTATGAGATTATGCAACTCCCGAATACCGTAGGAACACCTTGTGTGCTATCAAACGTCACAACGTAACTGGCTGATCATAAAGATGCTCTACAGGTGTCTCCGAAAGTATTCGTGGTGTTGGCATAGATCAAGATTAGGATTTGTCACTCCGAGTGTCGGAGAGGTATCTCTGGGCCCTCTCGGTAACACACATCACAATAAGCCTTGCAAGCAAAAGACTAATGAGTTAGTCACGAGATGATGTGTTACGGAACGAGTAAAGAGACTTGCCGGTAACGAGATTGAACTAGGTATAGAGATACCGACGATCGAATCTCGGGCAAGTAACATACCGTTTGACAAAAGGAACAACGTATGTTGTTATGCGGTTCTGACCGATAAAAGATCTTCGTAGAATATGTAGGAGTCAATATGAACATCCAGGTTCCGCTATTGGTTATTGACCGGAGATGAGTCTCGGTCATGTCTACATAGTTCTCGAACCCGTAGGGTCCGCACGCTTAACGTTTGATGACGATCGGTATTATGAGTTTATGAGTATTGATGTACCGAAGGTAGTTCGGAGTCCCGGATGAGATCACGGACATGACGAGGAGTCTCGGAATGTCCGAGACATAAAGATTGATATATTGGACGGCTATATTTGGACACCGGAAGTATACCGGAAAAGTTTCGGATTTATCGGGAATGCCGGAGGGGGTTACCGGAACCCCCTACGAGAGGGGATGGTCCATAGTGGGCCAAAAGGGAAAGAGAGAGGCAGCCCATAGGGCTGGCCGGCGCCCCCACCTAGGGTTCCTAGTTGGACTAGGATTGGGGGGGGCGCCACCTCTCCTATTCCTTTCCCCCTTCTTCCTTTCGGTGAATCCTACTAGGAATAGGATTGCAATCCTATTCCTAGTAGGACTCCCTCCCTAGCCGCACCAGGAAGGGCCGGCCGGCCTCCCTCCCCTGCTCCTTTATATACGGGGGCAGGGGGCACCCAAAGACACACAAGTTGAATTGTTTTAGCCGTGTGCGGTGCCCCCCTCCACAGAATCACACCTCGGTCATACCGTCGCGGAGCTTAGGCGAAGCCCTGCGCCGGTGAACACATCATATCCGTCACCACGCCGTCGTGCTGACGAAACTCTCCCGTGAAGCTCAACTGGATCAAGAGCTCGTGGGACGTTATCAAGCTGAACGTGTGCTGAACGCGGAGGTGCCGTACGTTCGGTGCTTGATCGGTTGGATCGCGAAGAAGTTCGACAACATCAACCGCGTCACTTGACGCTTCCGCTCCCGGTCTACGAGGGTACGTAGACACACTCTCCCCTCTCGTTGCTATGCATCTGGTAGATAGATCTTGCGTGATCGTAGGAAAATTTTAAAATACTACGTTCCCCAACACCGTTAGCATAGCACTATGATCGTTTAGTTTAACTGCTATTGCTTTCTTCATGACTTATACATGTTCCTATGACTATGAGATTATGCAACTCCCGAATACCGTAGGAACACCTTGTGTGCTATCAAACGTCACAACGTAACTGGGTGATCATAAAGATGCTCTACATGTGTCTCCGAAAGTATTTGTGGTGTTGGCATAGATCAAGATTAGGATTTGTCACTCCGAGTGTCGGAGATGTATCTCTGGGCCCTCTCGGTAACACACATCACAATAAGCCTTGCAAGCAAAAGACTAATGAGTTAGTCACGAGATGATGTGTTACGGAACGAGTAAAGAGACTTGCCGGTAACGAGATTGAACTAGGTATAGAGATACCGACGATCGAATCTCGGGCAAGTAACATACCGTTTGACAAAAGGAACAACGTATGTTGTTATGCGGTTCTGACCGATAAAAGATCTTCGTAGAATATGTAGGAGCCAATATGAACATCCAGGTTCCGCTATTGGTTATTGACCGGAGATGAGTCTCGGTCATGTCTACATAGTTCTCGAACCCGTAGGGTCCGCACGCTTAACGTTTGATGACGATCGGTATTATGAGTTTATGAGTATTGATGTACCGAAGGTAGTTCGGAGTCCCGGATGAGATCACGGACATGACGAGGAGTCTCGGAATGTCCGAGACATAAAGATTGATATATTGGACGGCTATATTCGGACACCGGAAGTATACCGGAAAAGTTTCGGATTTATCGGGAATGCCGGAGGGGGTTACCGGAACCCCCTACGAGAGGGGATGGTCCATAGTGGGCCTAAAGGGAAAGAGAGAGGCAGCCCATAGGGCTGGCGGGCGCCCCCACCTAGGGTTCCTAGTTGGACTAGGATTGGGGGGGGGCGCCACCTCTCCTATTCCTTTCCCCCTTCTTCCTTTTGGTGAATCCTACTAGGAATAGGATTGCAATCCTATTCCTAGTAGGACTCCTTCCCTAGCCGCACCAGGAAGGGCCGGCCGGCCTCCCTCCCTTGCTCCTTTATATACGGGGGTAGGGGGCACCCAAAGACACACAAGTTGAATTGTTTTAGCCATGTGCGGTGCCCCCCTCCACAGAATCACACCTCGGTCATACCGTCGCGGAGCTTAGGCGAAGCCCTGCGCCGGTGAACACATCATATCCGTCACCACGCCGTCGTGCTGACGAAACTCTCCCGTGAAGCTCAACTGGATCAAGAGCTCGTGGGACGTCATCAAGCTGAACGTGTGCTGAACGCGGAGGTGCCGTACGTTCGGTGCTTGATCGGTTGGATCGCGAAGAAGTTCGACAACATCAACCGCGTCACTTGACGCTTCCGCTCCCGGTCTACGAGGGTACGTAGACACACTCTTCCCTCTCGTTGCTATGCATCTGGTAGATAGATCTTGCGTGATCATAGGAAAATTTTAAAATACTACGTTCCCCAACAGGAGGGCCGGCCGGCCTCCTATGGTGCGGCTAGGGCAATCCTACTAGGAATAGGATTGCAATCCTATTCCTAGTAGGAGTCCATGAAGAAGGAAGAGAGGGAAAGGAAAAGAGGGACAGGTGGCGCCACCTCAATCCTAGTCCAACTAGGATCCCTAGGTGGGGCGCCGGCCAGCCCCTATGGGCTGCCTCTCTCTTTTCCTTAAGGCCCACTATGGACCATCCCCCCTCATAGGGGGTTCCGGTAACCCCCTCCGGCAATCCAGTTAAATCCGAAACTTTTCCGGAACACTTCCGGTATCCGAATATAGTCGTCCAATATATCAATCTTTATGTCTCGGACATTCCGAGACTCCTCGTCATGTCCGTGATCTCATCCGGGACTCCGAACTATCTTCGGTACATCAAAACTCATAAACTCATAATACCGACCGTCATCAAACGTTAAGCGTGCGGACCCTACGGGTTCGAGAACTATGTAGACATGACCGAGACTCATCTCCGGTCAATAACCAATAGCGGAACCTGGATGTTCATATTGGCTCCTACATATTCTACGAAGATCTTTTATCGGTCAAAACCGCATAACAACATACGTTGTTCCTTTTGTCATCGGTATGTTACTTGCCCGAGATTCAATCGTCGGTATCTCCATACCTAGTTCAATCTCGTTACCGGCAAGTCTCTTTACTCGTTCCGTAACACATCATCTCGTGACTAACTCATTAGTCTTTTGCTTGCAATGCTTATCTTGATGTGTGTTACCGAGAGGGCCCAGAGATACCTCTCCGACACTCGGAGTGACAAATCCTAATCTTGATCTATGCCAACACCACGAATACTTTCGGAGACACCTGTAGAGCATCTTTATGATCACCCAGTTACGTTGTGACGTTTGATAGCACACAAGGTGTTCCTATGGTATTCGGGAGTTGCATAATCTCATAGTCATAGGAACATGTATAAGTCATGAAGAAAGCAATAGCAGTAAAACTAAACGATCAAAGTGCTATGCTAACGGATGGGTCTTGTCCATCACATCATTCTCCTAATGATGTGATCCCGTTGATCAAATGACAACTCATGTCTATGGCTAGGAAACATAACCATCTTTGATCAATGAGCTAGTCTAGTAGAGGCATACTAGGGACATACTGTTTTGTCTATGTATCCACACATGTACTAAGTTTCCGGTTAATACAATTCTAGCATGAATAAAAGACAATTATCATGATATAAGGAAATACAAATAACATCTTTATTATTGCCTCTAGGGCATATTTCCTTCAGCCTCCCACTTGAACTAGAGTCAATAATCTAGATTACAAAGTGATGATCCTCACACCCATGGAGTCCTGGTGCTGATCATGTTTTGCCCGTGGAAGAGGCTTAGTCAACGGGTCTGCAACATTCAGATCCGTATGTATTTTGCAAATCTCTATGTCTCCCGCCTTGACTAGATCGCGGATGGAATTGAAGCGTCTTTTGATGTGCTTTGTTCTCTTGTGAAACCTGGATTCCTTCGCCAAGGCTATTGCTCCAGTGTTGTCACAAAAGATTTTCATTGGACCCGATGCACTAGGTACTACACCTAGATCGGATATGAACTCCTTCATCCAGACTCCTTCATTCCCTGCTTCTGAAGCAGCTATGTATTCCGCTTCACACGTTGATCCCGCCACGACGCTCTGCTTGGAACTGCACCAACTGACAGCTCCACCGTTCAATAAAAATACATATCCGGTTTGTGACTTAGAGTCATCCGGATCAGTGTCAAAGCTAGAATCGACGTAACCGTTTACGACGAGCTCTTTGTCACCTCCATACACGAGAAACATATCCTTTGTCCTTTTCAGGTACTTCAGGATGTTCTTGACCGCTGTCCAGTGATCCACTCCTGGATTACTTTGGTACCTCCCTGCTAGACTTATAGCATGGCACACATCAGGTCTGGTACACAGCATTGCATACATGATAGATCCTATGGCTGAGGCATAGGGAATGACTTTCATTTTCTCTCTATCTTCTGCAGTGGTCGGGCATTGAGTCTTACTCAACTTCATACCTTGTAATACAGGCAAGAACCCTTTCTTTGACTGATCCATTTTGAACTTCTTCAAAATCTTATCAAGGTATGTGCTTTGTGAAAGTCCAATTAAGCGTCTTGATCTATCTCTATATATCTTGATGCCTAATATATAAGCAGCTTCACCGAGGTCTTTCATTGAAAAATTCTTATTCAAGTATCCTTTTATGCTATCCAGAAATTCTATATCATTTCCAATCAACAATATGTCATCCACATATAATATTAGAAATGCTACAGAGCTCCCACTCACTTTCTTGTAAATACAGGCTTCTCCAAAAGTCTGTATAAAACCATAAGTTTTGATCACCTCATCAAAGCGTATATTCCAACTCCGAGATGCTTGCACTAGTCCATAGATGGATCGCTGGAGCTTGCATACTTTGTTAGCATCTTTTGGATTGACAAAACCTTCTGGTTGCATCATATACAACTCTTCTTTGAGATATCCATTCAGGAATGCAGTTTTGACATCCATTTGCCAGATTTCATAATCATAAAATGCGGCAATTGCTACCATGATTCGGACAGACTTAAGCATCGCTACAGGTGAGAAAGTCTCATCGTAGTCAACTCCTTGAACTTGTCGAAACCCTTTCGCAACAAGTCGAGCTTTGTAAACAGTAACATTACCGTCTGCGTCGGTCTTCCTCTTGAAGATCCATTTATTTTCGATGGCCTGCCGATCATCGGGCAAGTCAACAAAGTCCATACTTTGTTCTCATACATGGATCCCATCTCAGATTTCATGGCCTCAAGCCATTTTGCGGAATCTGGGCTCATCATCGCTTCCTCATAGTTCGTAGGTTCATCATGGTCCAGTAACATGATTTCCAGAACTGGGTTGCCGTACCACTCTGGTGCGGAACGTACTCTGGTTGATCTACGACGTTCAGCAGAAACTTGATCTGAAGTTTCATGATCATCATCATTAACTTCCTCACTGATTGGTGTAGGAATCACTGGAACAATTTTCTGTGATGTACTACTTTCCAATTCAGGAGAAGGTACAATTACCTCATCAAGTTCCACTTTCCTCCCACTCACTTCTTTCGAGAGAAACTCCTTCTCTAGAAAGGATCCATTCTTAGCAACGAATATCTGGCCTTCAGATCTGTGATAGAAGGTGTACCCAACAGTCTCTTTGGGTATCCTATGAAGACACATTTCTCCGACTTGGGTTTGAGCTTATCAGGTTGAAGCTTTTTCACATAAGCATCGCAGCCCCAAACTTTAAGAAACGACAACTTTGGTTTCTTGCCAAACCATAGTTCATAAGGTGTCGTATCAACGGATTTAGATGGTGCCCTATTTAACGTGAATGCAGCTGTCTCTAAAGCATAACCCCAAAACGATAGTGGTAAATCGGTAAGAGACATCATAGATCATACCATATCCAATAAAGTACGGTTACGACGTTCGGACACACCATTACGCTGTGGTGTTCCGGGTGGCGTGAGTTGTGAAACTATTCCACATTGTTTCAAATGAAGACCAAACTCGTAACTCAAATATTCTCCTCCACGATCAGATCGTAGAAACTTTATTTTCTTGTTACGATGATTCTCTACTTCACTCTGAAATTCTTTGAACTTTTCAAATGTTTCAGACTTGTGCTTCATTAAGTAGATATACCCATATCTGCTCAAATCATCAGTGAAGTTCAGAAAATAACGATATCCGCCGCGAGCGTCAACACTCATTGGCCCACATACATCGGTATGTATGATTTCCAACAAATCTGTTGCTCGCTCCATAGTTCCAGAGAACGGAGTTTTAGTCATCTTGCCCATGAGGCATGGTTCGCAAGCACCAAGTGATTCATAATCAAGTGATTCCAAAAGTCCATCACTATGGAGTTTCTTCATGCGCTTTACACCAATATGACCTAAACGGCAGTGCCACAAATAAGTTGCACTATCATTATTAACCTTGCATCTTTTGGTTTCAATATTACGAATATGTGTATCACTACAATCGAGATCCAATAAGAATAGACCACTCCTCAAGGGTGCATGACCATAAAAGATATTATTCATAAAAATAGAACAATCATTATTCTCTGATTTAAATGAATAACCGTCTCGCAATAAACAAGATCCAGATATAATGTTCATGCTCAACGCTGGCACCAAATAAAATAGACCACTCCTCAAGGGTGCATGACCATAAAAGATATTATTCATAAAAATAGAACAACAATTATTCTTTGATTTAAATGAATAACCGTCTCGCAATAAACAAGATCCAGATATAATGTTCATGCTCAACGCTGGCACCAAATAACAATTATTTAGGTCTAAAACTAATCCCGAAGGTAGATGTAGAGGTAGCGTGCCGACAGCGATCACATCGACTTTGGAACCGTTTCCCACGCGCATCGTCACCTCGTCCTTAGCCAATCTTCGTTTAATCCGTAGTCCCTATTTCGAGTTACCAATATTAGCAACCGAACCGGTATCAAATACCCAGGTACTACTACGAGCATTAGTAAGGTACACATCAATAACATGTATATCACATATACCTTTGTTCACCTTGCCATCCTTCTTATCCGCCAAATACTTGGGGCAGTTCCGCTTCCAGTGTCCAGTCCCCTTGCAGTAGAAGCACTCAATTTCAGGCTTGGCTCCAGACTTGGGTTTCTTCGTGGAAGTAGCAACTGTCTTGCTATTCTTCTTGAAGTTCCCCTTCTTTCCTTTGCCCTTTTTCTTGAAACTAGTGATCTTGTTAACCATCAACACTTGATGCTCCTTTTTGATTTCTACCTCCGCAGCCTTGAGCATGGTGAAGAGCTCGGGAATTGTCTTTTGCATCCCTTGCATATTATAGTTCATCACGAAGCTTTTGTAGCTTGGTGGCAGTGATTGAAGAACTCTATCAATAACACTATCCTCGTCAACTTTGCAACCAAGTTGAGTCATATGATTGTAGTACCCAGACATTCTGAGCAAGTGTTCACTGATAGAACTATTCTCCTCCATCTTGCAGCTGTAGAACTTATTGGAAATATCATATTTCTCAATCCGGGCATTTGCTTGAAATATTAACTTCAACTCCTGGAACATCTCATATGGTCCATGACGTTCAAAACGTCGTTGAAGTCCCGGTTCTAAGCCGTAAAGCATGGCACACTGAACTATCGTGTAGTCATCAGACCGTGATTGCCAGACGTTCAAAGCGTCTACGTTAGCGGGAGGGGGCTTGTCACCTAGCGGTGCTTCAAGGACATAATTCTTCTGTGCAGCAATGAGGATAATCCTCAGGTTACGGACCCAGTCCGTGTAATTGCTACCATCATCTTTCAACTTAGCTTTCTCTAGGAATGCATTAAAATTCAAAGGAACGGTAGCACGGGCCATTGATCTACAACAACATAGATATGCAAAAACTATCAGGACTAAGTTCATGATAAGTTAAAGTTCAATTTAATCATATTAAGGAACTCCCACTTAGATAGACATCCCTCCGGTCTTCTAAATGATCACGTGATCCAAATTAACTAAATCATGTCCGATCATCACGTGAGATGGAGTAGTTTCAATGGTGAACATCTTATGTTGATCATATCTACTATATGATTCCCGTTCGACCTTTCGGTCTCCAGTGTTCCGAGGCCATATCTGCATATGCTAGGCTCGTCAAGTTTAACCCGAGTATTCTGCGTGTGCAAAACTGGCTTACACCCGTTGTATTTGAACGTAGAGCTTATCACACCCGATCATCACGTGGTGTCTCGGCACGACGAACTTTCGCAACGGTGCATACTCAGGGAGAACATTTATACCTTGAAATTTAGTAAGGGATCATCTTATAATGCTACCGTCGTTCTAAGCAAAATAAGAAGCATAATAAGATAAACATCACATGCAATCAAAATATGTGACATGATATGGCCATCATCATCTTGTGCTTTTGATCTCCATCTCTAAAGCACCGTTATGATCACCTTCGTCACCGGCGCGACACCTTGATCTCCATCGTAGCATCGTTGTCGTCTCGCCAACTATTGCTTCTACGACTATCGCTACCGCTTAGTGATAAAGTAAAGCAATTACATGGCGATTGCGTTTCATACAATAAAGCGACAACCATATGGCTCCTGCCAGTTGCCGATAACTTTACAAAACATGATCATCTCATACAAAACCGTATAACTCATCATGTCTTGACCATATCACATCACAACATGCCCTGCAAAAACAAGTTAGACGTCCTCTACTTTGTTGTTGCAAGTTTTACGTGGCTGCTACGGGCTTAGCAAGAACCGTTCTTACCTACGCATACAAAACCACAACGATGTTTCGTCAAGTATGTGATGTTTTAACCTTCACAAGGACCGGGCGTAGCCACACTTGTTTCAGCTAAAGTGAGAGAGACAGACACCCGCCAGTCACCTTTAAGCAACGAGTGCTCGTAACGGTGAAACCAGTCTCGCGTAAGCGTACACGTAATGTCGGTCCGGGCCGCTTCATCTCACAATACCGCCGAAGCAAAATATGACATGCTGGTAAGCAGTATGACTAGTATCGCCCACAACTCATTGTGTTCTACTCGTGCATATCATCTACGCATAGACCTGGCTCTGATGCCACTGTTGGGGAACGTAGTATTTTAAAATTTTCCTACGATCACGCAAGATCTATCTACTAGATGCATAGCAATGAGAGGGGAGAGTGTGTCTACGTACCCTCATAGACCGGGAGCGGAAGCGTCAAGTGACGCGGTTGATGTTGTCGAACTTCTTCGCGATCCAACCGATCAAGCACCGAACGTACGGCACCTCCGCGTTCAGCACACGTTTAGCTTGATGACGTCCCACGAGCTCTTGATCCAGTTGAGCTTCACGGGAGAGTTTCGTCAGCACGGCGGCGTGGTGACGGATATGATGTATTCACCGGCGCAGGGCTTCGCCTAAGCACTGCAACGGTATAACCGAGGTGTGTTTCTGTGGAGGGGGGCACCGCACACGGCTAAAACAATTCAACTTGTGTGTCTTTGGGTGCCCCCTGCCCCCGTATATAAAGGAGCAAGGGAGGAGGGCCGGCCGGCCTCCTATGGTGCGGCTAGGGCAATCCTAATAGGAATAGGATTGCAATCCTATTCCTAGTAGGAGTCCGTCAAGAAGGAAGAGAGGGAAAGGAAAAGAGGGAGAGGTGGCGCCACCTCAATCCTAGTCCAACTAGAATACCTAGGTGGGGCGCCGGCCAGCCCCTATGGGCTGCCTCTCTCTTTTCCTTAAGGCCCACTATGGACCATCCCCCCTCATAGGGGGTTCCGGTAACCCCCTCCGGCAATCCAGTTAAATCCGAAACTTTTCCGGAACACTTCCGGTATCAGAATATAGTCGTCCAATATATCAATCTTTATGTCTCGGACATTCTGAGACTCCTCGTCATGTCCGTGATCTCATCCGGGACTCCGAACTATCTTCGGTACATCAAAACTCATAAACTCATAATACCGATCGTCATCAAACGTTAAGCGTGCGGACCCTACGGGTTCGAGAACTATGTAGACATGACCGAGACTCATCTCCGGTCAATAACCAATAGCGGAACCTGGATGTTCATATTGGCTCCTACATATTCTACGAAGATCTTTTATCGGTCAAAACCGCATAACAACATACGTTGTTCCTTTTGTCATCGGTATGTTACTTGCCCGAGATTCGATCGTCGGTATCTCCATACCTAGTTCAATCTCGTTACCGGCAAGTCTCTTTACTCGTTCCGTAACACATCATCTCGTGACTAACTCATTAGTCTTTTGCTTGCAAGGCTTATCTTGATGTGTGTTACCGAGAGGGCCCAGAGATACCTCTCCGACACTCGGAGTGACAAATCCTAATCTTGATCTATGCCAACACCACGAATACTTTCGGAGACACCTGTAGAGCATCTTTATGATCACCCAATTTACGTTGTGACATTTGATAGCACACAAGGTGTTCCTATGGTATTCGGGAGTTGCATAATCTCATAGTCATAGGAACATGTATAAGTCATGAAGAAAGCAATAGCAGTAAAACTAAACGATCAAAGTGCTATGCTAACGGATGGGTCTTGTCCATCACATCATTCTCCTAATGATGTGATCCCTTTGATCAAATGACAACTCATGTCTATGGCTAGGAAACATAACCATCTTTGATCAATGAGCTAGTCTAGTAGAGGCATACTAGGGACATACTGTTTTGTCTATGTATCCACACATGTACTAAGTTTCCGGTTAATACAATTCTAGCATGAATAAAAGACAATTATCATGATATAAGGAAATACAAATAACATCTTTATTATTGCCTCTAGGGCATATTTCCTTCACGCCTCGTCTCCCTCCTCCGTCCCACCTCGCCGCCGGCCCTCCCCCTCCGCTCCTCCCACCTCGCAGCTCCGTAGGCTGCCAGATCCGTTCCATCGCCACCCACCCATCCCTCTCGCGTCCCATCTCCCTCTCTTCACGCGGCTCCTTGATGCACCTCCTGCGGCGGCTGATTCAAGGCGATGTCTGGCGAACATCGCCATCGAGAAGCACATCCTGAGGTCCCGTCGCACCGACGTGCCCTCTCATACGGTTAGATCCGGCATTGGCAGCCACCAAAGACCTCCCGTGACCCTCCCTCGATGGCTAGGGTTCCCGGCGTCCGCTTCGGCGCCGGTGGCCGTGTGGCCTCCTATCATTCGGTGAGTGCTTCCCCTCCCCTGGCTTCGTCCTCTCCCCTCCCCTTTCTCGAACCTCTCTTCTCTTCTCATGTGTACACGTGCAGGGAGGAACGGCCAATGGACATCCTTGCAGCTGCTCAGGACGACGCAGCCATGGAGGTTCCTCCTCCTCCTCTGGCTTCAGGTGAGTTGGTCCACTCCACCTCTCTACTCTGGTTCGTGGCACGTCAGGAGCAATAGTGGCTTCAAATTAACCCCAAGTTGCATATTCTTTCTAGGGCAATAACAATGTAGGGAATCATTTTCTTTCCTGTAAGTTATTCTGAAGTTCATATACGTCTTGAAGCAGCAACCAGTGTGTTTGAGGTAATTTGTACAGAAAAGACGAAAGTACGGTTAAGAATCGGGTCATCGTCTAATTAATACAGTGTCTCTGCAATGCCTCATTCTTTTTCTTTTCCAATCTTTAATATTCTCCACTTCAGTTTTTATGATGCAAAAATCCAACATATACTCTTTTAGGCTAATTATTAAATCAATCTAACGATAGTCCATGTAGCGGTGGAGGTGTAGCAATGGTAGTTTGAAGTAGATTAGGCGAAGGTGTAGCAAGGCTGTAGAGTGAAGGAACTGGACATGTGGCAAAAAAAAAATCTATTCTCCAGCCTTTAAGGTCTCAACAAAAGAAAGAATTATGCAATCAACTTGATCACTATTATTTTATCTTGAAAAAATATCGCTTTTGTATGCTTGCATTGATGACTATTCCTCCTAACTCCATTGTGTTGGTAGGGAGTGAAAGCATCCAGTTGGGGTGGTCTGCAGCTCTGATCGCCTCCAACAGCACCACATAATCAAAGTTCCAAACAGCAGTGCCACATTGTTGCCTCCAACCAGCCATTTCACTTTGATGCTCAAAGGTGGCTTAACATAATCATTTGATGTGTTTCTTATGTAGAAGATTTGAGTGATGTACGTGTTTATTTCAGATTTTTTTTTCTTAATGAAGGCTTGCATATATATAAGACTGGTATTCATGTACATTAGCTTTAGTGTTGTTCGTTAACTTGAAAGTGTGGTTTCCCTTTTTAACCGAAATCACTGAATCATGGGATCCATTTGGGGTTTCCAGACAGCTAATTTTTAGTAGCGCACAAGATTTAGAATCCTGCTACTGTAATTAAAGGAAATCACAATATTCACCAATATCCTCTATATATTTACTAACACTAAATTCCTGACTTTTTCATATAAATCGTAATTTGGAAACATCATTTATAGGAATGATAAATAGTATGTATAAATTCCTTTATGTAAATTCAATTTACTTCAGCCACATGGAACCCAACACAGTATCACATGTAATATTTCTCAATTAGTCAAAAGTAGGCTTCTTTTAAAATTTATGGTTATAATATTTTTTTTCTTACATAAAAATCATCCGCATATATGGTAAACTAAAATTGTCTAGCTTGTGCAGACGCACGGGTTGATGACTAGTCTAACTAACTCGGGGATAAATTCATTGAGCCAGATGTAAAGTTGTGAAGGTAGTAACTAGGACACACAAAACAGGAGGAATATAGCTTCCTCTTCTTTTATTAAGTAAGTATGAAACTTGATGAAGTTTTACTTGTGTTGCACTATTTTGGAGATGCATGAGACACATGTAACCTTTTCCCCTTGGTTTTGAAGCTGCACGCACTAACTCGATGTACTGCGATGCCATGGAGCAAGTCGAGTTCATGGAGCAAGTCATGGACGATGCCATGGAAGGTATACTCTCTCCCTCCCCCTACCTTGGTACTACTCGTTGTGTGCATGGCGATTGAGCCGTGGTAGGTTCTATGTTGATGTCCATGCAAATTTATAGCATTTGGGGCTATAGGTTTCAGTGGATTTATTTAGCATTAATTAATTCTATTAGTTGACACAAAACAGTTTGACTATAGGTGTACATAATTAGCAATGATTCTCTAGGTAGGTGGTAACTGTAAATTCATTTCACTAGATTTGGGGCTGTAGTTTTGTCCAAAGTGTGGTGAGCACTTGTAGGTTTGTTTGTTTCCTGTTGGATGACTGAAACTAACTAGAGCTAAATGTTTTGGTTCAGTTTCAGATTACTAAAACCGTTTTGGTTCAGTTTTCTAAATAACTAGAGAAGAGAAGAGAAGTGGTATTGTCACTTACATTGCAATTGAATGCACACCAGCACTTAGGCTACTGTCCATATTATTTTATTTAGCCATGTTGTTCTGCATGTTGTGTCATATATTGTGGCATTTGGATTAGTCATCAATGACAACCAACACTCATGCCGGTATCTTTTTGTAATCATAATAGGGTCGTAGCTCTGGGTGTAGTTGTAAGTTGTGATCCTAAATTTAAACTTGATGGTGCTAAAATTACAAATTAATTCTGGGTAGTGCATGTTGATATAGCACTTGTGAAAACTGAAGATTTGGTACGGAGTTGCAAAAGTTGTAACACTCTTGATACTGCAGAAAAAAAGATTGCATGGCCTTCAACCTTTGCACATGCCTAATATCTTGCCTCTATCACTACTTGCATCATGTCAATTCATTGTGTATTAACAGTTCGTTTTGTTACTTTCTTTGTAGATTTAAAATATATATGGATGATTATATGGGTGTGTGATAACCCACAAGTGTAGGGGGCAGTTGTAGCCTCTTTCGATAAGTAAGAGTGTCGAACCCAATGAGGAGCTAAAGGCAGAACAAATATTCCCTCAAGTTCTATCGACCACCGATACAACTCTACGCAAGCTTGACGTTTACTTTACCTAGAACAAGTATGAAACTAGAAGTACTTTGTAGTTTTTGTGGGATAGGTTTGCAAGAATATAAAGAGCACGCAAATATAAACTAGGGGTTGTTAAGATAAAGAAGCAATAAAGTTAATATAGCGAGTGTGGAAAAGTGGTGGTAGGAGTTGCGAAATTGCCCCTAAGCAATTGACTACGTTACTAGAGCAATAGCAAGTTTTATGTGGGAGAGGCCACTGCTAGCATGTCATCCCTTACTTGGAATTATATGCACTTATGATTGGAACTATTAGCAAGCATTCACAACTACTAACATTCATTAAGGTAAAACCCAACCATAGCATTAAGATATATTGGCCCCCCTTCAATCCCGTATGCATCAATTTCTACGATAGGTTAAAGCTTCTGTCACTCTTGCCCTCCAATACGTAGTCCTATCAACATACAACTAACCCTATGGTGTGATCCATGCGCGCGCTCATATGATGGGCACCAAAGGACAGCAACATAACCACAAGCAATTTAAATCAATCATAGCAATTCACCAATCACTGATAGGACAACGATAATCTACTCAGACATCATAGGATGGCAACACATCATTGGATAATAATATGAAGCATAAAGCACCATGTTGAAGTAGAGGGAACAGCGGGTTGCGGGAGAGTGGACCGTTGTAGATAGATGGGGGAAGGTGATGAAGATGTTGGTGAAGATGACGGAGGTGTTGGTGTAGATCGCCATCACACGATGATGGCCCAGGTGGCACTCCGGTGCCACCGGAAGCGAGGGGAGAGAGCCCCCCTCCTTCTTCTTCTTCCTTGACCTTCTCCCTAGGTGGGAGAAGGGTTTCCCCTCTGGTCCATGGACTCCATGGCGGCGGAGGGGCGAGAGCTGTAACACCCCAAAATTTTAACCATGGTTTATTTATTAAAAATTTTGTCAAGAAATTAAAATTTTTCTTTTCTGGATTTTCTTTTGATTTCAGAACCTTTCCTTTCTACTGAATTGTGGAGTTTTCCCTCCAAGGGGAAAAACTTTTCAAAAATGTTGTTGAACTTGTATACCTTCTGAAGATCATCTCTTTTATTAGTGGAATTATTTCTATAAATATTTTTCATAAAGCCTTATTGCCTTTAAAGTGGGTTCTCATAAGTTTTAGAGTCTCTTTTGCACTGCAACCCTTTTATAAATTCATTTAAAAATTCTACCAAAATTTGGAGATGTTGGTAGAAGTATATAACTCATTCCTATGCAAAAACCCAGTGGTGTTCTTTGGAAAATTTGAGCAAACCATCCTCCTTTGTGTTCTGGTCCAGTTTGGTGGTTTGTACTACAGCTCCATTTTTGCTTGCCCTTTTGCCTCTAAATTTTTCTCCTGCTTGTAGTCCACCCTACCAAACTCTTAAGTCCAGGAGATTGGACCCATTGGTATATTTTTGGTCCATGCAAGGATAGCTTTTCTCTTCTGTCCAGATTTGGTTTTCTCAAAAACTTGTACTAAGGAGTGTTTGCTTTTGACAAACTAACCTTGCCACCCTCTTTGTCATCTAGAGAGACTCCACTCTGGAGTTTTTGGCCACCAGAAGAGATGCCTAGAAGCCCGAGGCATTCTGTCGAGCACCTTGTGTTCATGGACAGTTTTGGCATGGTTTTGTATTTGCATAGTGATCTTACCCCTCTGGGCAAATCAGTTTGTCCACTAAACTCCTAGTTAA
>LR738710.1:581027040-581093934 GCA_902687465.1 Secale cereale
CGTCGCTCAGACGCCCGACTGTGGCATGCTTTATTTTTATTATCCTTTCGAGGCGTCGCTTCAGACACCCGATCGGTGCATTTTATTTTTATTCTTTGATTGCTTATTCATGGTTTATAAGAATAACATGCTTGCGTCATGAATTTTATTTCGCGACTAACGAAGTGACCATGAGATATTTCTGAGCATGAATGTCATTTGTTATATTGTACCTGTGTTCATAATGTTTGCGAGTACATTCAAAGTATTCACTGGCTTGTCCCTGGTTATTGTCTTGGCCAGATTTCTTGCTTGGAGAGGAGCGCTGCGATGGCAGCCCGGAACCTAGGCAACGGTGATAGCAGCCTCGCGAAGATAGGAATTATCCAGGTCAGCTGTTCCTGTGGGAAATGGAGTCCCATAGACGCAGATGTATCGCAAACCGCTTCCGCCACCAACCACTAGAAACCTTCGTTGTACTCATGGACCAGAATGGTCTTGTACTACATATTTTTTGTATTTTGCTTGGAATTTCTGTATCAAGTTTGTGTCTCATCAGCTAACAGTAATCCTGGGGCTGGTGAGCACAAGGGCCGTTTACTGGGAAATTAATATCCTGGAAAACCGGTCCTGACAAGAGCCCCTCCGAGACTGGATCTATCTCTCTGTCTCTCTCTGTTTCTGCGTTCCCAGATTCTGGCCCTTCACCGTTTCTTATATTCCCGAAGACCCGTAACTCCGATTGGGCTGATTTTTTGACACGATTTTTTCCGGATATTAGCTTTCTTGCGGCGAAAGAAGGGCATCAACCGCCTTACGGTGTGGCCATGAGGGCCCAGGGCGCGCCTGCCCCTGGTGGGCGCGCCCCCTGCCTCGTGGCCCACTCGGGCATCGTCTCATGTTGGTTCCGCTTCCCAAAATTCACATATATTCCAAAAAAAATCTCCATCCGTTTTTATTCCGTTTGGACTCCGTTTGATATGGATATTCTGCGAAACAAAAAACATGCAACAAACAGGAACTGGCACTGGGCACTAGATCAATATGTTAGTCCCAAAAAATAGTATAAAAAGTTGCCAAAAGTATATGAATGTTGTAGAATATTGGCATGGAACAATCAAAAATTATAGATACGACGGAGACATATCAGCATCCCCAAGCTTAATTCCTGCTCGTCCTCGAGTAGGTAAATGATAAAAAGATAATTTTTGATGTGGAATGCTACCTAGCATAATCTTGATCATGTAATCTAATCATGGCATGAATATTAAGACATGAGTGATTCAAAGCAATAGTCTATCATTTGACATTAGGACAATAATACTTCAAGCATACTAATAAAGCAATCATGTCTCTTCAAAATAACATGGCCAACGAAAGTTATCCCTACAAAATCATATGGTCTGGCTATGCTCCATCTTCACCACACAAAGTATTTAAATCATGCACAACCCGGTTTTAGCCAAGCAATTGTTTCATACTTTAGTATTCTCAAACCTTTTCAACTTTCACGCAATACATGAGCGTGAGCCATGGACATAGCACTATGGGTGGAATAGAAGGTGGTGATAGACAAAAGGTGGGAGAAAGTCTCACATCAACTAGGAAAATTAATGGACCATGGAGATGTCCATCAATCGATATCAATGTGAGTGAGTAGGGATTGCCATGTAACGGATGCACTAGAGCTATAAGTGTATGAAAGCTCAAAAAGAAAACTAGTGGGTGTGCATCAACTTGCTTGCTCATGAAGACCTAGGGCATTTGAGGAAGCCCTTCGTTGGAATATACAAGCCAAGTTCTATAATGAAAATTCCCACTAGTATATGGAAGTGACAAAACAAGAGACTCTCTATTATGAAGATCATGGTGCTACTTTGAAGCACAAGTGTGGAAAAGGATAGTACCATTGTCCCTTCTCTCTTTTCTCTCATTATTTTGTTTTTTTAGGGGCTTTCCCTTTTTTTATTAGCCCCTCTCTATTTTTTTAGGCCATCTCTTTTTTTTTGCCTTTCCTCACATGGGACAATGCTCTAATAATGAAGATCATCACACTTTTATTTACTTACAACTCAAAGATTACAAGTCGAAGCTAGAACAAAATATGAATCTATGTGAATGCCTCCGGCGGTGTACCGGGATGTGCAATGATCTAGCGTAGCAATGACATCAAAAAACGCATAAGCCATGGAAACATCATGCTAGCTATCTTACGATCATGCAAGGCAATATGACAATGATGGTGCGTGTCATAATAAACATAACGGTGTAGTTACATGACAATATATCTTGGAATGGCTATGGAAATGCCATAATAGGTAGGTATGGTGGCTGTTTTGAGGAAGGTATATGGTGGGTGTATGGTACCGGCGAAAGTTGCGCGGTACAAGAGAGGCTAGCAATGGTGGAAGGGTGAGAGTGCGTATAATCCATGGACTCAACATTAGTCATAAAGAACTCACATACTTATTGCAAAAATTATTAGCCATTGAAACCAAGTACTACATGCATGCTCCTACGGGGGAGGTTGGTAGGAGTTAACCATCGCGCACCCCCGACCTCCACACAAAGGATGACACTCAATAAATAAATCATCCTCCAACTTCGTCACATAACGGTTCACCATACATGCATGCTACGGGAATCACAAACCTCAACACAAGTATTTATACAATCCACAACTACCCACTAGCATGACTCTGATATCACCATCTTTATATCGCAAAACTATTGCAAGGAATCAAACATATCATATTCAGCGATCTACAAGTTTATGTAGGATTTTATGACTAGCCATGTGAATGACCAATTCCTGTCAACTCTCTAAATAGATATAAGTGAAGCAAGAGAGTTTTAATTCTTTCCAAAAAAGTTATGCCCACGCTCTAACAATTATAAGTGAAGCAAAAGAGCATTCTACAAATGGCGGTTTTCTATGTGAAGAGAAACAGGCAATCCAAACTTCAAATGATATAAGTGAAGCACATGAAGCATTCTATAAAGCCATACTCAAAAGATATAGGTGAAGTGAAAATAGCATTCTATAAATCAACCAAGGACTATCTCATACCAGCATGGTGCATTTATTAAAAGAAAAAGAAAAGGCACATGACGCTCCAAGAGTTTACGCATATCATGTGAACGAAACGAATTCGAAAACATACCGATACTTGTTGAAGAAAGATGGGATGCCTTCCGGGGCATCCCCAAGCTTAGATGCTTGAGTCTCCTTGAACATTTACTTGGGGTGCCTTGGGCATCCCCAAGATTGAGCTCTTGCCTCTCCTCCTTCTTCTCACATCGAGACAACCTCGATCTTCGAACATTTCATCCACACAAAACTTAACCAAACTTTTAGTGGCGGGGTTAGTGCATATGATCAATAAAATCCCATCATGTACTACTCTAAAATTATTGTATAATTATAAACAAACATTACCTACTGTATAATTTCACAATTCTAAGGCCCCAAGTCAAGGAGGCATCAACAAGAATTCAAACATATGCAAATAATGAAGCTATAACAGCAATCTGTCAAAACGGGACAGTCTGTAGTAATCTGAACATTAACCATACTTCTATAACCCTAAAAATTATGGCAAAATTAGGAAAAATCAACAATTTGTATATCAAGACTTTGCAAAAAGTTTTAGATCCTTTAGACGTTCCAGCAAAAAATGTAAAATCGCGCACTATGGCCAAAGTTTCTGTTTTTGCACCGCACAAACCAACAAGCAGTTTAATCATCCTAAAGGAAACTCTTGGCACATTATTTCTATAATACAATGAAATTGTACAAGGGGATAATTATTTTTATTGAAAAGTTTCTGTAATCAAGGTTCAGAAAGTTTCCATGGGCATGAACAAAGTTCAAGGCTAGCTCCCACTTTAGCAATGCTCGTCTTTCTCACTTTCGCTTTTCTTTTTGAAAAAGTTTTAGGTTCCCCTCTTTATTTTTTTGTTTTAAAACTTTATAAAAGCACACAACAGAAATAAATGACTCTCTAAAACTTCCGGGTTGTCTCCCTGGCAGCGCTTTCTTTAAAGCCATTAGGCTAGGCATATAGTGCTCAAGTAATGGATCCACCCGGATCCCAAGGTATATCAAAGCCAATTTTAATTAGCAATGATTTGGCATTTAGTAGTGAGCACAAAGTGATATGTATCATGAAACAACGAAGTATAACTCTCTTCCTATGCATAGGCATGTCATACAAGAACAATTCATGCACATCAAGTAAAGGCCAATGCATAGTATAAGCAGTTTCTTGCAATTTTATCATGTTGGAAACATAGAGATGCGGAGATGTAGTTCCTATCTCATAATAATTGCAAGTAGGAGCAGCAAACACATGCATATTATACTCATCAAAATCATCATGTGTAACGGAAAAAGGCAACCCATCAATATAATCCTTAATAAGTGCAAACTTCTCCGGTATAGTATAGTTTGGAGAACTCAAAAAGATAATAGGACTATCAGGCATGGGTGCAATATCAACTATCTCATGTTTAACATAAGGAACTATAGCAAGTTCATCTTCATAAGCATAACTCATATTGGCATCTTGGCCACAAGCATAGCAAGCATCATCAAAAAGGGATATTTCAAAAGAATCAACAAGATCATAGCAATCATCATAGAAATCATCCTTCGGTAAGCACGAAGGGAAATTCAACAATGTATGAGTTGAAGAGTTACTCTCATTAGAAGGTGGGAACGGGTAGCTAATCCACTCCTCCTCCTTTTGTTCTTCGCTCTCCTCCTCATCTTTTTCATCCAATGAGCTCACAGTGTCATTGATTTCTTCTTCCATAGACTCCTGCAAAATATTAGTCTCTTCTTGGACAGCGGAGTAGTCCTCAATATATAGTTTAACATAGGCATTGGAAGCATAATTATCATAACAATATTTAAATATGGCAAAATTTTTAGATTTGTAAAGAGTAGCACCATACTTTTCAATCAAAGAAGCAATTTCATAAGCGCCCTTAAAAGCAACAAATTCTTCAATTTGTTGAATATCATAGTAACTATAAACGCCCTTAGCATACGAAGATACAATTCCATTATAACTAAACTCACATTGGTAGGGAAGGTGTTTCTTAGGGTCTTCAGAACAACAAGTAAAATCATATATTTCACATAAATTCCAAGCATAGCATTGCAAACGATGAATTTGATCTAGTAAAAGTTTCCCTTTTTCAGATATGCGGTGTCACACATAACAAGCATGCTCATCTAAAGATTTTCCCTCAACTAAGCTAGTTGGGGTTTCAGCCCGAGCACATAGGGATCGAAGATGATCCAAGTAATAAGCTTCAGGAGTGTGATAGATTTTGAGTGGTTCTTCAACCATTGGTTCAGCATGTACCACTAATTTTTTTGGTATTTTGCGTTTCCGACCCATAACTAAAGATAGAAAACAACTTAGAACAACAAATAAAATCTACATAGTGATAAAGCAAACAAGCACACACGAGAATATTCACCCCACGCTATTGCTCCCCGGCAACGGCGCCAGAAAAAGGTCTTGATAACCCACAAGTGTAGGGGGTCAGTTGTAGCCTCTTTCGATAAGTAAGAGTGTCGAAACCAACAAGGAGCTAAAGGCAGAACAAATATTCCCTCAAGTTCTATCGACCACCGATACAACTCTACGCAAGCTTGACGTTTACTTTACCTAGAACAAGTATGAAACTAGAAGTACTTTGTAGTTTTTGTGGGATAGGTTTGCAAGAATATAAAGAGCACGTAAATATAAACTAGGGGCTGTTAAGATAAAGAAGCAATAAAGTTAATATAGCGAGTGTGGAAAAGTGGTGGTAGGAGTTGAGAAATTGCCCCTAAGCAATTGACTACGTTACTAGACCGATAGCAAGTTTTATGTGGGAGAGGCCACTGCTAGCATGTCATCCCTTACTTGGAATTCTATGCACTTATGACTGGAACTATTAGCAAGCATCCGCAACTACTAACGTTCATTAAGGTAAACCCAACCATAGCATTAAGTTATATTGGTCCCCCTTCAATCCCGTATGCATCAATTTCTACGCTAGGTTGAAGCTTCTGTCACTCTTGCCCTCCAATACGTAGTCCTATCAACATAAAACTAACCCTAAGGTGTGATCCACGCGCGCGCTCATATGATGGGCACCAAAGGACAGCAACATAACCACAAGCAATTTAAATCAATCATAGCAATTCACCAATCACTGATAGGACAACGATAATCTACTCAGACATCATAGGATGGCAACACATCATTGGATAATAATATGAAGCATAAAGCACCATGTTCAAGTAGAGGGTACAGCGGGTTGCGAGAGAGTGGACCGCTGTATATAGATGGGGGAAGGTGATGGAGATGTTGGTGAAGATGATGGAGGTGTTGGTGTAGATCGCCGTCACACGATGATGGTCCTGATGGCACTCCGGTGCCACCGGAAGTGAGGGGGAGAGAGCCCCCCTCCTTCTTCTTCTTCCTTGACCTTCTCCCTAGGTGGAGAAGGGTTTCCCCTCTGGTCCATGGCCTCCATGGCGGCGGAGGGGCGAGAGCCCCTCCGAGATTGGATCTGTCTCTCTCTGTTTCTGCTTTCCCAGATTCTGGCCCTTCACCGTTTCTTATATTCCCGGAGATCCGTAACACCGATAGGGCTGATTTTTTGACACAATTTTTATCCGGATATTAGCTTTCTTGCGGCGAAAGAAGGGCATCAACCGCCTTACGGTGTGGCCACGAGGGCCCAGGGCGCGCCCCTGCCTTGTGGCCCACTCGGGCATCGTCTCATGTTGGTTCTGCTTCCCAAAATTCACATATATTCCAAAAAAAATCTCCGTCCGTTTTAATTCCGTTTGGACTCTGTTTGATATGGATATTCTGTGAAACAAAAAACATGCAACAAACAGGAACTGGCACTGGGCACTGGATCAATATGTTAGTCCCAAAAAATAGTATAAAAAGTTGCCAAAAGTATATGAAAGTTGTAGAATATTCGCATGGAACAATAAAAAATTATAGATACGACGGAGACGTATCAGTGTGGAATACTGCAATGATGATGATGATGATGATGTTCCGTTTCACGATGATGATGATGATGATGTTCTGGTTCACGATGATGATGATGATGGATGCTTTTAGTTTTAGTTAAGTTGTAGGGATGATGTTCCCGTTGGATGATGTTCCTGGGTTAAGTTTAGTTATAAGTTGTAGGGATGTTGATGGATGCTGTCTGTTTAAGTCTAACCATCAAAGAAAAATATATTTAGATCATGCATCACGTTTGGATGATGTTTCTCTTGTAATAGCCAACATTGTAATCCAGCAGCTTTATCCAATATATGATTTCCTCCTCTTATGATTGTATTCTCTTTCTTTATCCTCACTAGATATACATAATTATCACCATTATGTTGATCATTAGTTTAATTGTTGGCAATATTATTCACATTATTTATGTAACAACACCTGAAGCGTAGCAAATTCCTAATTAACAAGCAATGAGATTAGGATTCTTTGTACATTTAGCACCAACATATAAAAGTGTTGTAAAAGTTGGCTTTCTGTGTTGTGCTCTTGCAACGGTCCCTTTTACCAACGAAGGTATAAGCGTTGCATTATGCGCTAGCAACACTAGATAAGGCTACGCATCCCAAACCGTTGGTAAAGACGTTAACAACGCATATATGGACTTATAGATACGGAAAGAAGTGTTGCTATAGGTGGGGTATTGTTGTAGTGCCCCTAGTTGATATAACGCACTTTCAATTGGTATCAGAGCAAGGTACTCCCTTGTTTTGTGTGATTTTGGTTTAACCGCCTGGAGTTTTAGTTATGTCGACCATAGGAATGAAGACCGTGTCATGCCCCATCTTTGACGGTCACGAGTATCCCAAGTGGAAGGCCATGATGAAGAAGCGTCTCATGGCGATGAACAGTGAGTTGTGGACCGTCACTGAGATTGGTCTTACCGATCTGTGCAAGATGGCAGAAGCTGATGACATTCGCAAGTTCACCCTTCTCAACCTCACAGCAAAGGACGTCATCTGCTCCTGTCTGTCTCAAAATCAGTTCAGGAACATCATGCATCTCGATCATGCGAAGCTTATCTGGGACCGTATCTCTGAGGTCTATGAAGGTCATCGAACCTATCATGATCCTTGGTTTGAGGACTTTAAGGAATCTCCAGACGTGCTCAAACGTCTGAAGAATTTACTGGAAACCTGAAAAGTGCCTGAAAGGACGCGGGCTAATCATGAAGAAATGAACTCTCATTTCTCATGTCCTCATACTGCTTTATCTGTTGCATTGCTTGATGAAATTGATCTGATGAATTGATGTCATATTCTTCACTATTGAAGTATATGAGTTTGTAAGCTGCACTAATTCATCTGCAGGATGATCAACCCAAAGCCACTGAGTGGGTCCTCGATAGTGGATGTACAAATCACATGACTGGTGACAAGAATCTATTGATGGATGATCCCTTATCTCCATCTCATCTGAAGCATATCATCTTCGCTGACAAAGGCAAAAGTCAGGCATTGGGTCTAGGTAAGGTTGCGATCTCAAAGGATCGACACATGGACAAAGTCATGTTTGTCGAGTCCTTAGGATACAACCTCATGTCTGTCTCAATGCTTTGCGATCTTGATATGGTTGTAGTCTTTGGCAAGTATCATTGTGTTGTGATCATGGAATCTGACAATTCCAAAGTCTTCGAAGGCTTTAGGAGAGGAGACTTGTATATTGTTTATTTCTCTACAGGACCTCAACCAGCTGTGTGTCTACTTGCAAAAGCTTCGGAAGGCTGGCTATGGCATCGACGACTTGGTCATGCAGGCGTGAGGAATTTGCACACGCTTGCGAAGAAGAAGCACGTCATTGGCATTGAGAATGTCAAATTCCTCAAGGATCACTTATGCAGAGCCTGTGAAGCTGGAAAGATGACAAAGGCCAAGCATCCAGCGAAGACTATCATGACTACTACTCGACCATTTGAATTGCTTCACATGGATCTCTTTGGTCCTAACCATTATTCTCCAATTTCAAATGATGCATCTCAATATGGCTTTGTTATTGTTGATGATTACTCTCAGTACACATGGGTACACATTGTTACTTACAAACATGAAGTGCAGGAAGTCTACAAACGATTTTCCTCGAGGGCTTCAACCAACTTTGGTGTGAAGATCAAGCACATCAGAAGTGACAATGGAACTGAGTTCAAGAAATCTAGTCTTGATGACTATCTTGATGAACTTGGTATTACTCATGAGTTATCTGCTCCTTATACTCCTCAGCAGAATGGCATCGTGGAGCGCAAGAACAGGACTCTTGCTGAGATGGCTCGCACTATGCTTGATGAATACAAAACGCCTCATCGTTTCTGGATTGATGCAATTGATACTGCGTGCCACATCATCAACATAATATATCTTCACAAATTCTTCAAGAAGACTACCTATGAACTCCTCACTGACAAGAAACCCAATGTGAGTTATTTCAAAGTCTTCGGTGCTAAATGTTGGATTAGAGATCCTCATCACAACTCAAAATTTGCACCGAAAGCACATGAAGGGTTTATGCTTGGTTACAGAAAGGACTCGCACACCTACAGATTCTTCAACAATGTTCTTCACAAGGTTGTTGAAACTGTAGATGTGTGGTTCGATGAAACTAATGGCTCGTAAAGAGAGCACCTACCTCCTGTGATAGATGAACCAGCACCTGAGGAACTATCAAGTTCAAGGCTACTGAGGATGTCATTCCGACCGAAGAATCTGCTGAAGAATTCATTCCAGAACGTGAAGAACGTCGAGCTAATGCACCTGAAGAAAATGCTGAAGAAAATGGTGCTGAAGAAAATGTTGATCAAATTCCTCGACGACAACCAGCTCATCCTCGCGTTGCAAACGAAGTGCAGATTGAGAAAATCATCGATGACATTGAAGCACCAGGTCCTCTCACACGCTCAAGAGCTTCACATTTATCTAACTTTTGTGGGCACTTTGCTTTTGTCTCTATCACAAAGCCCACTAAAGTAGATGAAGCATTTATGGAGCCTGAGTGGATTCAAGCTATGCAAGAAGAATTACATCAATTCGAGATCAACAACGTCTGGGAACTGGTCAAACGTCCAGACCTGGCACAAAGTGGATCTACCGCAACAAGCAAGATGAAAATGGCTTTATGGTAAGGAATAAGGCACGTCTTGTAGCTCAAGGCTACACACAGGTTGAAGGAATTGATTTCGATGAAACTTCTGCACCTGTTGCTAGACTTGAGGCTATTCTTATATTACTTGCCTATGCTAACCATCATGATATCACTTATATCAAATGGATGTGAAAAGTGCATTCCTCAATGGTAAGCTTGAGGAAGAAGTATATTTTGCTCAACCCCCGGGTTCTGAAGATCCAAAGAATCCTGACAAAGTCTTCAGACTCAATAAGGCCCTCTATGGCCTCAAGCAGGCCCCTCGGGCGTGGTATGATACTTTGAAGGAATTCCTCATGAAGAAAGGCTTCAAACCCGGTTCACTTGATCCTACTCTTTTCACTAAATATTATGATGGTGAATTATTTGTGTGCCAAATATATGTAGATGATATTATCTTTGGTTGTACTGACCAACGGTACAGTGATGAATTTGCCTATGTGATGAGTGAAGAATATCGAATGTCTATGCTGGGAGAATTGAAATTCTTCTTAGGTCTTCAAATTCGTCAACAACGCAATGGCATATTCATATCTCAGGAAAAATACCTCAAGGATGTACTGAGGAAATTCGGCATGCAAGATTTCAAAGGCGTCAAAATTCCTATGCCCACAAATGGCCATCTGTGCACTGATGAAAATGGTATTGACTTCGATCATAAGGTATACCGCTCTATGATTGGTTCTTTATTGTACTTATGTGCATCTAGGCCAGATATAATGCTTAGTGTTTGCATATGTGCCCGATTTCAAGCTACACCGAAGGAATCACACCATAAGGTTGTGAAACATATTCTTCGATATCTAGCTCACACACCAACACTTGGATTATGGTACCCCAAGGGCTCGGCTTTTGATCTCATTGGATACTCAGACTCTGACTATGCTGGTGATTGTGTGGACCGCAAGTCAACATCTGGTACATGTCACTTCCTCGGAAGATCTTTGGTCTGTTGGTCTTCGAAGAAACAGAACTGCGTATCATTGTCTACTGCTGAAGCTGAGCACATTGCTGTTGGTTCTTGTTGTGCTCAATTGCTGTGGATGAAGCAAACTCTCAAGGATTATGGCGTCAACGTGAAGAATGTGCCTCTCTTCTCTGACAATGAGAGTGCCATCAAGATTGCTCACAACCCAGTTCAGCACTCAAAGACAAAGCACATTCAGATTCGTCATCATTTTCTTCGTGATCATGTGTTGAAGGGCGACATTTCTATTGAGCATGTGAAGACTGAAGAATAGCTAGCCGATATCTTCACAAAGCCCTTGGATGAGAAGAGATTTAGCAAGTTGCGGTGTGAGCTAAATATCTTAGAATCTTCGAGTGTTCTTTGAATAGGACACTCATCCTAACACTTATGCAAAATTGATGACTTAGATGTGCAACACATAAAGAAATGTTTTTCTTCAACCAATGAAGAATAACTCTAAGTGTGAAGAAATTAACGAAGAATTTGATTCTCAGAACCCTACGACAATTGTACGCGGTGTCTGAAATCATCATTCTTATACGGTGGGTCACACCACCACCAAAGTTGAAAATCTTCAATTTGAGTTTTTTTTTGTTTTGAAATTCCTCAGTTGTTCATGTTCTTCAACTTTGCATTGTCTTCACCTTTTCCGTTTTTTTTTCATTGGCTATATATATATATTATGAGTTTATGTCCTCTACAACATTCACTTATTGCTAATTCTTCAAGCTGTTTTTCCTGCTAAGTGAATGTGATCGGACCCTTCCCCCTCTATGCTAAACTCAACCCATTCTATTCACAAATTCTTCATGTGCGTTCTATTTGAAACTCGTTCAAAATCTTCACTGTGTCCTTGTCAACTGAAGAATTTGCGAACGCAACATTAAAACTTATCTTATCCAAAATTTTCGGTTTTGCCGCTCAAATCGTTCCATATCCCACGATAATACTTATCTATTCACCCACGATCTCACACGATCTCCACTTCTCAGTACGTGGGTGACACATGTCAAGCAAATGAGAAGGGTCAGGGGCACGTTCGTCCAATTTCTTCGGGCAAACAGTTTTTAACCGTGGCTATAAATACCCCTCCCCTTCCTCACTTCTCTTTTACTCCGCTCGATCTCTCTCTCGCTCGAGCTTCTCAAACCCTAGCGCCGCTGCTACTTCATCGTCGCCGGTGAGGAAGAGCTTCACTGCCTCGACCTCGTCGCTGTCGTAGTCGCGCCAGCCGCGGATTTATTCACTCCGCCGCCGCCGTAGCTGTCTTCCTCAGCCAAGTTAGGGCGTGGAAGATCTGCACTGACGAACTTCACATCTCCACCTCCCAGTTCGTCGTGTTCTTCGTTCAGGGTAATTAAAAGTTACTTTTACTGCCCTCCATGATTCAAATGATTTCTACAAAATCCTCAAAGGTGTTTTCTTCAAATCTTCACACACTAAACATCTACATGTCATATGTTCTTGATTCGTTTCTCTAAGCTATGTTTTTCTTCAAGATTCCTCAATTGTGTGGATTCTCAATCTATACAACTCTGGAACCTAAGACAAAGAACGCTTAGTGAAATTCTTCAAGACTCATCTGGTCAATTTCCTCAAACTTGTTCTTTTTACAAAACCTTTTGAGAATGCATATGACCTCTCCAAATTCCTCGCAACTATACTCTGTTCACAGGTACTCATGTCCGCTGCTGAATCACTAGGTTCTCACCAACTTCACTCATTTGTAGTGTTCCTCGAAGAAAAGTTGCATACTTCTTCAGAGAATTCCATTGTTCAAATTCCTCATCTGAAGAAAATGGCTGATGGAAAGAAGCCACAAAAGGGAGAAAAGAGGCTTGAGGTCAACACTTTTTTTGATTCCCTGATGACATATATGCTGACTACTGCACTCCTCATGAGGCAAAGTTTGGAAAAGAGGACAAAAATTAGCGCAAGGTGCGCATACAGAGAATAGGGAGGAGATGGGTGATGACCCACAAGTGTAGGGGATCTATCGTAGTCCTTTCGATAAGTAAGAGTGTCAAACCCAACGAGGAGCAGAAGGAAATGATAGGCAGTTTTTGGTAAGGTATTTTCTGCAAGCACTGAAATTATAGGTAACAGATAGTTTTGTGATAAGATAATTGGTAGCAAGTGACAAAAGGTAAAAGTAAATAAGGTGCATCAAGGTGGCCCAATCCTTTTTGTAGCAAAGGACAAGCCTGGACAAACTCTTATATGAAGGAAAGTGCTCCCGAGGACACATGGGAATTATCGCCAAGCTAGTTTTCATCACGATCGTCTAATTCGCATTCGGTACTTTGATAATTTGGTATGTGGGTGGACCGGTGCTTGGGTGCGGCCCTTACTTGGACAAGCCTCCCACTTATGATTAACCTCTAATGCAAGCATCCGCAACTACAAAAGAAGTATTAAGGTAAACCTAACCATAGCCTGAAACATATGGATCCAAATCAGCCCCTTACGAAGCAACACATAAACTAGGGTTTAAGCTTCTGTCACTCTAGCAACCCATCATCTACTTATTACTTCCCAATGCCTTCCTCTGGGCCCAAATAATGGTGAAGTGTCATGTAGTCGACGTTCACATGACACCACCAGAGGAGAGACAACATACATCTCATCAAGATATCAAACAAAGACCAAATTCACATGACTACTAATAGCAAGACTTCTCCCATGTCCTCAGGAACAAAAGTAACTACTCACAAGACATAATATTGTTCATGATCAGAGGGGTATTAGTATGCATAATGGATCTGAACATATGATCTTCCACCAAATAAACCAACTAGCATCAACTACAAGGAGTAATCAACACTACTAGCAACCCACAGGTACCAATCTGAGGTTTGGGTACAAAGATTGGATACAAGAGATGAACTAGGGTTTGAGAGGAGATGGTGCTGGTGATGATGTTGATGAAGATAGCCCTCCCCAAGATGGGAGAGTTGTTGGTGATGACGGCGATGACGATTTCCCCCTCCCGGAGGGAAGTATCCCCGGCAGAACAGCTCTGCCTGAGCCCTAGATTGGTTTCTGCCTCGGTTCCGCCTCGAGACGGTGGCGTCTGGTCCCGAATACCTCCTTATGATTTTTTCCAGGTCAAAACACCTCATATAGGAGAAGATGGGCACCGGGGGTCTGCCGGCTGGCCCACGAGGCAGGGGGCGCGCCCTGGGAAGGGGGGCGCGCCCCCCACCCTCGTGGACAGCCGGTGGCCCCCTCGTGGGTTTCTTTCGCCGGATATTTTTTATATTTTCCGAAACAATGTTCTGTGGAGTTTCAGGGCTTTTGGAGTTGTGCAGAATAGGTTTCCAGAGTTTGCTCCTTTTCCAGCCCAGAATTCCAGCTGCCGGCATTCTCCCTCTTCATGTGAACCTTGTAAAATAAGAGAGAAAAGGCATAAGTATTGTGACAAAACATATAATAACAGCCCATAATGCAATAAATATCATCATATAAGCATGATGCAAAATGGACGTATCAACTCCCCCAAGCTTAGACCTCGCTTGTCCTCAAGCGAAAGCCGATATCGAAAAATATGTCCACATGTTTAGAGATAGAGGTGTCGAAAAAAACAAAATACGGACATGAGGGCATCATGATCATTCTCATAACAACAACTTATATAAATATAGTCATATGATTCTTGTGCTAAAGTAACAAATCATCCACAATATCAAGTATGAATCATAAACTTCATTGGAAACTAACAAACTTTAATCTCGGTCATTGAAGCAATTGCAATTTATCGTAACATCAGAAAGAGTCAATATAAGAGCTTTTCAGCAATCCTACGTACTCAACTATCATATAATCTTTCAAAATTGCTCACACTCACGCAATACTTATGTTTATGGAGTTTTAATCGGACACAGAGAAAGATAGGGGCTTATGGTGTTGCCTCCCAACCTTTTACCTCAAGGGTAATGTCAACAGTAATAGATCATGAAAACTTACATCCAAGTGGGTATATATGTCAGGATCTTTCCAACACAATGTGCTTGCCAAAGGATAAAATGTAAAAAAGGAAAGGTGGGTCTCACCTTGACACTTATAAGACAGGAATAATACATAGGCCCTTCGCAAAGGGAAGCGGAGGTTGTCATGTGTTTTTATGGTTGGATGCACAAAGTCTTAGCATAGAAGAACTTCGCTTTATATTGCCACTTGTGATAAGGACCTTTATTATGCAGTCCGCCGCTTTTATTACTTCCATATCACATGATCATATAAAGCTAATTTCTCCCACACTAATAAATCATACATATTTTAGCGGATTTGCAACATGACAACTTACTTGGAAGGATCTTTCTCAATCCATAGGTAGGTAATGGTGGACTCTCATGGCAAAACTTGGTTTAAGGATATATGGAAGCACAAGTAGTATCTCTACTTAGTGCGAGGAGTTTTGGCTAGCATGAGGGGGGAAAGGCAAGCTCAACATGTTGGATGATCCATGACATTATACTTTATTTCAGATATAAGAAGACATAACCCATTATGTTGTCTTCCTTGTCCAACATCAACTCTTTAGCATGTCATATTTTAATGAGTGCTCACAATTATAAAAGATGTCCAAGATAGTATATTTGTATGTGAAGCCTCTCTTCTTTTATTACTTCCTGTTAATTGCAACGATGACCAAAACTATGTTTATCACCTCCCAACAACCTTTATTTATCATACTCTTGTATGTGAAGTCATTACTTCCCATAAGATCGATATGATCTCTTTGATACTCTTCATGTTTTCTTTTTATCATGACCCAAGTGAGGAAATCAAGCCCTTGACTCAACGCTAATCTTTATTATATAGCTCACGGACTCGATTACAAAGGATAAAGCTCATAAAGCAAAAGCTCACAACTAGATCATGCTAACTTTATTCTAATAGATCAAGATACTACCAAAAGGATCAAACTAAGTAAATCGGTAAAGATAGGAGTGATGGGGATACGATATCGGGGTCACTCCCCCAAGCTTGGCAGTTGCCAAGGGGAGTGCCCATACCCATATGATTATGTCTCCTTCTTCGGGGGTGGTGGCGATGGAGTTATTGATGATGTAGGTTGTTTGTCCACCTTCCAAGGCATGGGTTCACCATCGTAGAAGGATGATCGAGTCTCCGGGATAGTCAAATTTGCAGCCAAACTCATCTTCTTGAATCTATATTCATACTCACAGTTTTGGTTTTGCGGGTCATAGATCTGGGCTTGGAGGTGATCGATCTTCTCTTGAAGATTGGAGATGGCTTCCCCAAAGATCCTTGAGTCCTACTCGAGGTTGTTGGCAAGCTCTGAGATCATCATGTGGTTGGCGTCGAGTCCTCGTTCCACCATACCTTGGCACTTGAAAACTTGCTGCTCCATTGCTTCGAGCCTTGTCTCCACGCTTCCGGTCCTCCTTGGCCCCTCAACATCACGGATGTGCAACACCCCCTCATGAAACTGCATGGTTTTAGGGTGGTGCAGCACCTCCGCAAGGTAGGGGTTGATGACCTTCTCGAAGAACTTGTCCTTGGGGGTGTTGGAGGACGCCATGATGATCTAGATCTGTCAAAAACAGCAACTCGAAACGAAAACAGAGGACTTTTGCTTGATACAGAGGTCAAAACCTTCGGGAGTATGTATAATGAATTTTTACCAACCAAAAGGAGTAACCCACAAGAAAACGGAGTCCGGTGGACACACGGGGTGCCCACGAGGCAGGGGGGCACACCCTCCACCCTCATGAAGGCCTCATGTCTCCTCCGGACTGCGGTTTATTTTTCTATTTTACTAAATATTCCAAAACGGAGAAAAATTGCCTTTAGAACTATTTTGGAATCGATTTACTTACCGTATCACGTACCTCTTCCTTTTCGGAGGCCGAATCGTTCTGGAAAGTGTCCCTTATGTATTCCTCCGGGGTTATTCTTTCAATAACATTAGTTTCAACATTTATAGGATTACCTGAGATATAATGTTTGATTCTTTGACCATTCACCACCTTCGGATTTGTGCCATCGAAGTTGTTGATTTTTATGGCACCGGAACGATAGACCTCCTCGATAATGTAAGGTCCTTCCCACTTGGAGAGAAGTTTTCCTGCAAAAAATCTTAAACGAGAGTTGAATAGCAAGACATAATCACCTACGTTAAACTCACACTTTTGTATCCTTTTGTCATGCCATCTTTTAAATTTTTCTTTAAACAGTTTGGCATTCTCATAGGCCTAGGTTCTCCACTCATCAAGGCAGCTAATGTCAAATAGCCTCTTCTCACCGGCAAGTTTGAAATCATAGTTGAGCTCTTTAATAGCCCAATATGCCTTATGTTCTAGCTCAAGAGGTAAGTGACAAGCTTTTCCATATACCATCTTATACGGAGACATACCCATAGGATTTTTGTATGCAGTTCTATAGGCCCATAATGCATCATCTAGTTTCTTGGACCAATTCTTTCTAGACCTATTAACTGTCTTTTGCAAGATTAATTTCAACTCCCTATTACTAAGTTCTACTTGACCACTAGTCTGTGGGTGATAAGGTGATGCAATTCTATGGTTGACATCATATTTAGCAAGCATCTTACAGAAAGCACTATGAATAAAATGTGAACCACCATCAGTCATTAGATATCTAGGGACTCCAAACCTCGGAAATATAACTTCTTTAAGCATCTTAATAGAGGTGTTATGATCAGCACTACTAGTTGGAATAACTTCTACCCACTTAGTAACGTAATCAATAGCTACTAAAATATGTGTGTACCCATTAGAGGCAGGAAAAGGTCCCATATAATCAAAGCCCCAAACATCAAATGGTTCAATAACAAGTGAATAATTCATAGGCATTTCTTGGCGTCTACTAATATTACCAATTCTTTGACATTCATCACAAGATAAGAC
The DNA here is from genome assembly GCA_902687465.1 of Secale cereale. Classification (NCBI taxonomy): domain Eukaryota; kingdom Viridiplantae; phylum Streptophyta; class Magnoliopsida; order Poales; family Poaceae; genus Secale; species Secale cereale. Next base: position 581,045,109 of record LR738710.1, read on the forward strand.
AAACTTACGGGCATCTTTGAAGAGAGTAGGCCAATAAAAACCGGATTGCAATACCTTGTGTGCAATTCTATCTCCCGCATGGTGTCCTCCATGGGCTTCGGAGTGGCACTTGCGTAGGATCTGTTCCTGTTCATGCTCAGGTACACAACGTCTAATAATACCATCTACTCCTTCTTTATAAAGATGTGGGTCATCCCAGAAGTAATGTCTCAAATCATAGAAGAACTTTTTCTTTTGCTGGTATGTGAAGCTAGGAGGTATAAACTTAGCAACAATATAATTAGCATAATCAGCATACCATGGAGCGGTACGAGAGGTGTTTATGACAGCTAGTTGTTCATCAGGAAAGCTATCATCAATAGGTTGTGGGCCATCAAGTATATTTTCTAACCTAGAAAAGTTATCTGCTACGGGGTTCTCAGCTCCTTTTCTATCAATAATATGCAAGTCAAATTCTTGCAGCAAGAGAACCCATCTAATAAGTCTAGGTTTAGCATCTTTATTTTTCATAAGGTATTTGATAGCAGCATGATCAGTGTGAATAGTTACTTTAGAATCAACGATATAGGGTCTAAACTTATCACAAGCAAATACAACTGCTAAAAACTCTTACTCACTGGTAGCATAATTTCTTTGGGCACTATCTAGAGTTTTACTAGCATACTAGATAACATTCAATTTCTTATCAACTCTTTGCCCTAGAACAACACCTACAGCATAATCACTAGCATCGCACATAATCTCAAAGGGTAAATTCCAGTCAGGAGGCTGGACAATAGGTGCAGAGATCAATGTTTTCTTAAGTATTTCAAATGCTTCTAGACAATCATCATCAAAGACAAAAGGAATATCTTTTTGTAAGAGATTAGTCAGAGGCCTGGAGATTTTGGAGAAGTCCTTTATGAACCTCCTATAAAACCCGGCATGACCAAGGAAACTTCGTATACCTTTGATGTCCTTTGGGCATGGCATCTTTTCAATAGCATCAACTTTAGCTTTGTCAACTTCAATACCTCTTTCAGAAATTTTATGTCCCAAGACAATGCCTTCATTAACCATAAAGTGGCACTTCTCCCAATTCAGGACAAGATTAGTGTCTTCACATCTCTGCAAAACTCGATCAAGGTTGCTTAAGCAATCATCAAAAGAAGTTCCGTAAACGGAGAAATCATCCATGAAAACCTCAACAATCTTTTCACAAAAATCAGAGAATATAGCCATCATGCATCTTTGAAAGGTAGCAGGTGCATTACATAAACCAAAAGGCATACGTCTATAAGCAAAGGTACCGAAAGGACAAGTAAAAGTGGTCTTTTCTTGATCCCCTTTTGACACGGTATTTGAGAGAAACCAAAATAACCATCTAGAAAGCAGAAATGAGTATGTTTGGATAACCTTTCTAGCATTTGATCAATAAATGGCAAGGGGTAATGATCTTTCTTAGTAGCTTTATTTAACTTACGGAAATCAATTACCATCCTATAACATGTAACTATTCTTTGCGTGATCAATTCATCTTTATCATTAGGGACAACAGTCATACCTCCTTTCTTAGGAACACAATGGACAGGACTTACCCACTGGTTGTCAGCAACTGGATAGATAATACATGCGTCTAGAAGCTTTAGTATTTCCTTTCTTACCACTTCTTTCATCTTAGGATTTAACCGTCGCTGATGATCAATAAATGGTTTAGCACTTTCTTCCAATTTTATCTTGTGTTGGCATATAGTGGGACTAATGCCCTTAAGATCATCCATAGTATATCCAATAGCAGCACGGTGCTTCTTCAGAGTTTTCAATAATTTTTCTTCTTCCTGCTCTAAAAGGTTAGCACTAATAATAACAGGATATATCTTCTTTTCATCAAGATAAACATACTTAAGATTATCAGGCAAAGGTTTAAGTTCAAACACGGGATCACCCTTGGGTGGAGGAGGATCCCCTAGGATTTCAACAGGCAAGTTGTTTTTCAATACAGGTCCCTGTGTAAGGAATATTTCATCCATCTCCCTTCTCTCATTCATATGCATATCATTTTCATGGTCTAGCAGGTATTGTTCTAAAGGATCATTAGGTGGCACGGCAATAGAAGCAAGATCAATAATTTCATCTCTACTGGGTGGTGCCTTTTCAAGGGGTTGTCTACGGAATTTAGCAAAGTTAAAATCATGAGACATATCCCCGAATACAACAGTGACAATGTCTTTACGCAGTCTATCTTGGCATTAACAGTATTCAAAAAGGGTCTACCAAATATGATGGGACAGAATGCATCTTGTGGGGAACTAAGAACAAGAAAATCAGCAAGATATTTGACCTTTCCACACAAGACTTCAATATCTCTAACAATCCCAACTGGTGAAATAGTGTCTCTTTTGGCAAGCTTAATAGTAACATCAATCCCTTCTAGCTCAACAGGTGCAATATCGTGCATAAATTCATTATATAAATCAAGAGGGATAATACTCGCACTAGCACCCACGTCACATAAACCATGATAACAATGATCTCCTATCTTAACAGATATAACATGCAAGCCTACAACAGGTTTATGTTTATTCCTAGCATTGGGTTTGGCTATTATAGCAGACTCTTCTTGGAGGTAAATAACATGTCCATCTAAATTGTCTACCAAGAGATCTTTAACCATAGTAACACTAGGTTCAACTTTAATTTTCTCAAAGGGTGTAGGTGTTCTAGTATTACTATTATGAACTACAGTTGAAGCTTGAGCATGATCCTTTATCCTAACAGGGAAATGTGGTTTCTCAATATAAGCGGTAGGTATAACAGGATCAACATTACAAGTGATAGTCCTTTCTTCAACTTTAATAGGTTCAACTACTTTTACTTCAATAGGGGGATGGTATTTAAACCACTTCTCCTTAGGGAGATCAACATGAGTAGCAAAGGATTCACATAAATAAGCTACTATCTCAGAGTCAAGTCCATATTTAGTGCTAAACTCACGGAAAACATTGGTATCCATAAAAGCTTTAACACAATCAAACTTAGGGGTCATACCTGACTCCTTACCTTCGTCGAGATCCCAATCTTCAGAGTTGCGTTTAATTCTTTCCAATAAATCCCATTTGAAGTCAATAGTCTTCATCATATAAGAGCCAGAACAAGAAGTATCGAGCATGGAGCAATTATTATGAGAAAGTCGAGCATAAATTTTTTGAATGATCATTTCTCTTGAGAGCTCATGATTGGGGCATGAATACAACATTGACTTAAGCCTCCCCCAAGCTTGAGCGATGCTTTCTCCTTCGCGAGGCCAGAATTATAAATATAATTACGATCACGATGAACCTGGTGCATAGGGTAGAACTTCTGATGAAATTCCAACTTCAGACGATTTTAGTTCCATGATCCCATATCATCACATAGCCTAAACCATGTCAATGCATCTCCCTTCAAAGATAAAGGGAAGACCTTCTTCTTGATAACATCCTCGGGCATACCTGAAAGCTTAAACAATCCACAAACTTCATCCACATAGATTAGGTGTAAGTCGGGATGCAGTGTTTCGTCTCCTGTAAAGGGATTTTTAAGCAGTTTCTCTATCATACCCGAAGGAATCTCAAAGAAACATTTTCAATAGGTGCAGTAGGTTGAGGAGCAACTCTTTGCTCTTCTGGTCGGGGTGAAGATACCCCGAACAAGCCCCTCAATGGATTTTGAGCCATAGTAGCAAGTGACAATAAATTTCAGCACACTATATAAATTTGTCCTTACCAAAGGCGCTTCACTCCCCGGCAACGGTGCCAGAAAAGAGTCTTGACGACCCACAAGTGTAGGGTCTATCGTAGTCCTTTCGATAAGTAAGAGTGTCGAACCCAATGAGGAGCAGAAGGAAATGATAGGCAGTTTTCGGTAAGGTATTTTCTGGAAGCACTGAATATATAGGTAACAGATAGTTTTGTGATAAGATAATTGGTAGCAAGTGACAAAAGGTAAAAGTAAATAAGGTGCAGCAAGGTGGACCAATCCTTTTTTTTGAGAAAAGGACAAGCCTGGACAAACTCTTATATGAAGGAAAGTGCTCCCGAGGACACATGGGAATTATCGTCAAGCTAGTTTTCATCACGATCGTCTGATTAGCGTTCGGTACTTTGATAATTTGGTATGTGGGTGGACCGGTGCTTGGGTGCCGCCCTTACTTGGACAAGCCTCCCACTTATGATTAACCTCTAATGCAAGCATTAGCAACTACAAAAGAAGTATTAAGGTAAACCTAACCATAGCCTGAGACATATGGATCCAAATCAGCCCCTTATGAAGCAACGCATAAACTAGGGTCTAAGCTTCTGTCACTCTAGCAACCCATCATCTACTTATTACTTCCCAATGCCTTCCTCTAGGCCCAAATAATGGTGAAGTTTCATGTAGTCGACGTTCACATGACACCACCAGAGGAGAGACAACATACATCTCATCAAGATATCAAACGAAGACCAAATTCACATGACTACTAATAGCAAGACTTCTCCCATGTCCTCGGGAACAAAAGTAACTACTCACAAGACATAATATTGTTCATGATCAGAGGGGTATTAATATGCATAATGGATCTGAACATATGATATTCCACCAAATAAATCAACTAGCATCAACTACAAGGAGTAATCAACACTACTAGCAACCCACAGGTACCAATCTGAGGTTTGGGTACAAAGATTGGATACAAGAGATGAACTAGGGTTTGAGAGGAGATGGTGTTGGTGAAGATGTTGATGAAGATAGCCCTCCCCAAGATGGGAGAGTTGTTGGTGATGACGGCGGTGATGATTTCCCCCTCCCGGAGGGAAGTATCCCCGGCAGAACAGCTCTGTCGGAGCCCTAGATTGGTTTCCGCCTCGGTTCCGCCTCGAGATGGCGTCGTCTGGTCCCGAAAGCCTCTTTATGATTTTTTTTTCAGGTCAAAACACCTCATATAGGAGAAGATGGGCATTGGGGGCTTGCCGGCTGGCCCACGAGGCAGGGGGCGCGCCCTGGGAAGGGGGGCGCGCCCCCACCCTCGTGTATAGCCGGTGGCCCCCCTCGTGGGTTTCTTTCGCCAGATATTTTTTATATTTTCCGAAACGATGTTCTGTGGAGTTTCAGGGCTATTGGAGTTGTGCAGAATAGGTTTCCAGAGTTTACTCCTTTTCCAGCCCAGAATTCCAGCTGCCGACATTCTCCCTCTTCATGTGAACCTTGTAAAATAAGAGAGAAAAGGCATAAGTCTTGTGACAAAACATATAATAACAGCCCATAATGCAATAAATATCATCATATAAGCATGATGCAAAATGGACGTATCAATGGGCAAGAGAGTGGAGGGAGTACAGGTATGTAACTCACAAGTACATGAAGAAATTCGCGCTTAATCCTCCATGCCCAAGACCTCCATTGGCACATGGTCAAGTAGCAGATCCCACTAGCCTCAAGCGCCAGGCCAAGTTGGCCAAACAAGCAAAATAAGCAGTTAGGAAATTCAACAAAGACTCTGCTGCTATTGCTGCCGCTGCTGAGGCCTCTGCTAGTAAGCCAAAGAAGGCCATGGCAAAGAAGCCTGCGCATAAGCCAAGTGCTTCATCTTCAATGCCCTCAAGGCCAAGTTCCTCAGCAATGCCCCCACGGCCAGATTCCTCAAAGCCCTCACGGCCAACTCCTCAAACTACTCTTGCTCCTCCAAAGTCCTCAGCTCCTCCGCCAAAGTATTCAGCTGCTCCGACCAGATCCTCTGCACCAGTGCATCTCGCCACGTGCCAAAGGAGTACTAGCATATCTATTGCCTCAGGAGCCTCTGCAAGTTCCTCAGCTGCTCCAAGTTCCTCAGCTGGCCCCTCTCTGCTGAAGAAAAAGGCCACTGCTGGACGAGGTTCCCGCTCAAGTCCTCACAAGAAGCAAGTCGCTTTCCAAGTGTCATCTAATGATGAAGAAGCTGATGATGAACAACTAGTCGAAATCATCAGAGACAGAGAAGTCAAGGCCGCTAGAGCCAAAGGAAGCAATGTGCCACTACTTTTGGATCCGAAAGTGATCCTCGACTTCATTGATCTCTGGCACAGGGATCCCAACACTCCTATGCCCGACTTCAATTTGACTCCTGGCCAAAGTCACATGCTGACCGCCTTCATAGGCAAAGAAAAGTAGAAATTTGAGAAGGCCAGGCAGACGAAGAAAGCGCAGTACAAGAAAGTGCGCTACCTGAAGAAGAATGTTGTCAATATGACAACTGATGAACTTGTAAAGATTTAGGGCGAAATCAAAGCCCTCAGCGATGAATTTGACTCATATCATGCAGACTGGATGGGAGCCAAAATCATATTTGTAAATTTGACAAAAGGATTTTCTTCAAATGTCGCACCTCCAATGCACATTGAGATTCCTCAGGCTGAAGCATTTGTTCAGTCTACAGAAGAACATGCCAGCACCGCTAAAGAAAATCAGGGTGCTGAAGAAAATGTGAATACCATGGCTGATGACAGCATTCCAGCCGCTGAAGAAATTGCCAGGGCAACCTCTAGTGTTGCGCCTGAAGAAAATGTCAGGACGGCTGAAGCTTCAATGGCTGTGCTTGAAGAAAATGAAGAAGTCAGGGCAACTGCAACAATTGTGCCTGAAGAAATTTAACCAAATTCCTCTGCTCCTCCTACGCCTACTCCAACCCCAATCCTTCCATCTGCATCAGATGTGAAGAAGACCAAGGCTTCAGAGTGTGCAGCAGTGAAGAAAAGAAAGGCATTAACTTCATCAGATTCTTCAGCCCCAAAGAAGATGAAGCCATTGACTAGCTCATTTGACAACCCAATTGATGTTGTTCCTATCTCAACCATGCCATCAAAGGACCTTGTTCCTTTTGATGAAGATTATGTGATTCCAAGTGAATCCGATGAAGACATTCCCTCTGCTGCTTCCTCAAAGCAGATAGATGAAGAAATTGAAGTGGATACAATCCCTTCAACACCAATTGTCTCCTCGCCTATGCCTCAGTTCACTACTGAAGAGGCCGGTGTTGAGGAATTGGACGAACAAAATTCTGACGTGGACATTGGGAGTACAACTCCATTGATGAATGATGATTTTTGGGATAGTCAGCATCCCAACTCCCCTCTGTTCACGCCATTGCAACAAATCCCTCAGTCCCCAACACATATTATTCCATTGGGCTCTGAAGAAACTCACCCCACTCCGTTTGTACATGACGACCTTCCATCCCCTAGTGCTGAAGAAACTGTTGCTGCTGAATCATCGAAGACACAAACTGCCATTGAAGAGGAACCAGAAATTCCTCAGCCTGGAGAACTTGAGATTGTGATTCCTGAGGTTGTGATGCAACTGAGTGACACTCATCAACCCAAGCCAAAGGATCCATTCTCCAGGAAGCAAAAATTCAAGACTGTTGATTTCTTCAACGAGCACATATTCTTCACTGATTACAACCCCTATGACTCTGCTCGCATTAGGAAGATGCGTTTCTGGACTGCCATCCAAGCAATTTTTATTCCTCAGTGATGTTCAACAAAGACAAAGTCTTCAATAATGAGCACATTCCTCACGTGGATATGGAATCTCTGCCGTTCTTCGTGCCAGTCCTCAGTGTTCTTCACGATGCTGGACTGTTAACTTTCTGCACTGACATCTGTGATTGGAAAGAAGAACTCATTCTTCAATTCTTTGCAACGTTGCACATCAGCGGAGACTCTAAAGATGTGAATTCATGGGTGCTGGACTGGATGACTGAAAATACTCACTACAAGGCACCAGCTACTGAATTGCTTCATGCTTTGCCTCTCAATCCTCCCCTTGAAGCTGCTCATTGCATGTACCAAGAGCATGAGCTTACATATCACTATATGCAAGTGTTGATGAAGCCATTGAAGCCAGGTCAGGCCCCAAGAACCAAATTCCCCATGAAGGAATTGCTATTTGTGCCTCAGACTGTCTATCGCATTCTAACGAAGACATTGAGTCCTATCAAGGGCCACGACTCGAATGAAGAAGAAGTCGTTGGCATCATGAAAAATCTGATATTCAATATCATTCACGGCTTCCCCGTCAACTTCCATGATATCTTCATGAGGACTCTGGCAAATGTCGCAATGTCACCATTTGAGTTGAAGCCTTATGCTCCGTGGATTATGAGATTCATCGGAACAAGGTCTTCACTCAACTACAAAGCTGATACACTGAACCATTGCAGCTACTTGCCCCCGATAGAAGTCCTCAAACGAACATTTTCCTCAGCTGATGACAAGGGCAAGACTTCTGCTGTTATTGATGAAGGCATTCGTCCATTGGATGGTCAATTTTGCAAAGCTGCATCCTACTCCACCAATGACGACTCTGCCACCCATGACTCTGCCGCCAACGCACCCACGCAAAATCCTCAAGTCACAGCTCCCAGGGTGATGACTGATCGTGAGCTTCTCCTCAGTCTTCACCAGAAGGTTGATCGCAATCACAAATGGGTCAAGCGTCAGTTCGGTTCAATTCTTCACAACATGACCGCTACCCACAATGCAGTGTAGAAAAACCATTACTACCTCCATGAAACCTTCAATCGTACCTGGGCTGTTCTGTCTCATGTTTATAGCGAAGAAGATCTGAAGAAAATGGGTCTCAAGAAAATCGTACCTGGGCTCCACCGAAGAAATACAAGAAGGTCAAGGTTCCTCCCTTGGTGGCCAGCTCCTATTCTTCATCGCGCGACACCGACGAGCATGAAGACTTGGACGACACTGCGGCAGGCCCTACATCAACCAACGACCCCAACAACGCTGATGCGCCTTCATCAACTTGAGATTCTTCAGGGGTGTCAGTCCTCAGTTTTGATCCCTTTGGTCACTCGATGACAAAGAGGGAGAAATTTGAGTTAATCTTCAAGTGAGTCTATTTATACGGGCGTTTTTTGCTAAGTTACAACTCTCGTTCTTCTGATGACTTTGCTGGATCGAGTTGTAAACTTAAACTCTATGGTGGCCTGATACTTTTGTTGTGGTTTTTTTGCATGCTTATTCCTCATTAATGTTTATGCACGCATGCGGAATTACATAGTCACCATATTTCATCATGCATTTCAAGTTCTTCATATTATATGTCAAATGCGTGTATGAATTACAAGATATAGGGGGAGATCTCCATGATTATACTCTTCAAGTGTGCATTGCTTCAAAAGCAAATTCCTCACTATGCACATCTTCAGGGGGGTTCTTCTATATCTTGCAATCAAACTACTCAATATCAGTATTTACACTTCATATGTTTATCCCCGTTGAAAACATAACCTATATTGTCATCAATCACCAAAAAGGGGGAGATTGTAAGTGCATCTAGTGCCCCTTAGTGATTTTGGTGTATTGAAGACTTATAGGTTAAGGGACTAATGTGTTTATGAGTGTACACAGGTCTATAAGTCTATGAGGAGTTTGATATTTAAGAGAAAGTCGACCCCTAAAAATGAAGTTCTTCGACTGAAGACTTTGGATTTCTAAAGACTTTCTGAAGACTTTGAAAGTGAAGAAATTGGTGTGACCTTGAAGACTTGGTACTCATTTGAGGAACATGAAGCATGAAGACTTTTGTTTTCGTAGTTTCATTTTTCTCTTTCTTGAGTCATAGGAAACACCGTACTGTTAAAGGGGGTCGAGGAAATACTAAGGAAAATTTTCCATGTGATGCTCAACTCAAAATCCTACACCTACCAATCCCTTCGAGTGAAGCCATTGGAAATCTCATACAGTTCAGTCATATTCTTCAGTGACAGAGACGAAGTTCCTCTGGTCTCTAAGGAATTTATTTTGACAGAGGAGTTAGGAATTCGCCAGTGCGGATTGCCTACAAGTGAGGAATATGGTAGCCCTAAGGAATTTGATACTCAAATTTCCGACCATTGCTGTGCTACACGCCAGCTGTCCCAAAACATCTACCCACCTAACGGTCATATTATTGAAAGGGCATTTATGTCTTATCATGTCGGGCTGCTCCCTAGGCTATAAATAGCCGCCCCCCTACAACCACTAGCTGGTTGGCTGCTCCGAGAGAAACTGACACTTGTCATAAGAGCAACCCATCCTCCGAGGACTTTGAGTGAAAATCATCAAGTGAGGAAAACCCAAAACCAAACCCAAACACCTACAAACCCAAAAGTGATTGAGCATCACTGAAGAGATTGATCCTGTGTGGATCCGACGCTTATTACCTCTAAAGGCTGTGCTTCTTCCAGATGATTAGGCGTCATGGTCTAGAGCATCCAAGAGGAATTGTGGATTGCTGAGTGACCGAGTTTGTGAAGGTTTGGAAGTCACCCGTGAAGACTTACCATGAGTGATTGGGCAAGGTCTGTGTGACCTTAGCTCAAGGGGAATACGGTGAGGACTAAGTGTCCTGGACTGCGTGTTCAGGACTGGGTGTCCGGGACTGTGTGTCCTCAGGTTTGAATACCTAGCCGCCCTAACCAGACGTGCAACTGTCACGTCAGTTGGAACTGGTCTACCAAATCATTGTCTTCACCAAGCTTACTGGTTCTATTTCCTCAACTCCTTTATTTCCTCATAACTGTGTTGTGTGCTTGTTCATATCTGTTTGAAGACTTTGACTGAAGACTTTCTCAATTTCCTCAGTTCAATTTCTTCAGTCTATTTGTCTTCATCCTGTGTTATCATGTGTTTACGCTTTCTGTACTCTGTGCATGTCTTCATTTCATCATGATGACCATGCTTGTGTTATGTTATGTTTACTTCTAACTACTTATTCCGCTGCAAGTAGTTCTTCATTAAGGAATTTCCTCACCCGCAAATTCCTCAGTGAAGAATTCGTAAAAATCGCCTATTCATCCCCCTCTAGTCAATATAACGCACTTTCATACCCGCATTGGCAGAAACTGGTGTATGGAGTCTTCATGGCAAGCCGGAAGCTTAAGCAATATTTTCAGGGTCATCACATCACTGTGGTCAGCTCTGCCCCTCTGGGAGATATAATCCAAAACAGAGAAGCAACTGGCCGGGTTGCCAAGTGGGCCATCGAGCTTGGACCTCACAGGCTAAAATATGTGCCTCGTACTGCAATCAAGTCCCAAGCACTTGTGGATTTCATCAATGATTGGACGGAGTTACAGGCGCTAGAAGAAAAGCCGGATCACACGTACTTGACTATTCACTTTGACGGATCCAGGCAATTGGAAGGCTCGGGGGCAGGAGTCGTATTAACTTCCCCACGAGGTGATAAATTTTGTTATGTTCTTCGTCTAATGTTCCCGTGCACTAATAATGCAGCAGAATATGAGGCTCTCCTCCATGGTCTTCGAATGGCTAAGGAGATGAATCTAAGACGGGTTAAGTGCTTTGGCGACTCGGACCTGGTGGCTCAACACGTATCTGGCACCTGGGATTCTAAGGACCCGCTCATGGCGGCATATCGTCGAGAAGTGGATATTGTCGTTGGGCACTTCAAGGGTTATCAGGTGGACCATGTGGACTGGCGAAAGAATGAAGCGGCGGACGCATTAAGCCGTTTGGGTTCCCAACGTAAACCGGTTCCACCTAATGTTTTCTTGGACGTTTTGCATAATCCGTCGGTTAAGTTGCCTTCAGAGGAGGACTTGGCTGTTCCTGATCCGGAGGCTCAGTTGATAGCGACGCTTCACGCTATCACAGATTGGACAGTCCCATATTTGGCGTATATGAACCGAGGCGAGTTACCAGAGGATGAAATCTTGGCCAGGCAGATAATCCAGCGGTCCAAGTCAATGACTATCGTTAATGGAGAATTACATCATTGCAGTGTAACAAGGGCATTTCAACATTGCGTGTCTCCGGATGAAGGCCGTGAGATCCTACGGGAGATCTATGAAGGAGATTGTGGTCATCACGCCGGTTCAAAGACCCTAGTAGCTAAAGCTTTTTGCCACGGTTTCTATTGGCTGACGGCTCATGCTGATGCTGAAGATTTGGTCAAATAGTGTGATGCCTGTCAGAAATTCTCAAGGCGTGCTGATGTACCGGCTCAAGAATTGAGGATGATTCCATTTACTTGGCCATTCGCGACTTGGGGGCTAGATATGGTTGGGCCCTTTAAGAGATCTCCAGATAAGAAGACCCACCTTCTGGTGGCAGTTGATAAGTTTACCAAGTGGGTCGAGGCAGAGCCAGTCAGGAAGTGTGATGCAGCATCGGCGGTTCAGTTCATCAAGAAGGTGATTTTTCAGTTTGGCTTTCCACATAGTATTATAACTGATAATGGCACTAATTTGTCCAAGGGGGCTATGAAAGAATTTTGTCAATGAGAGCACGTCCGTCTTGACGTATCTTCAGTGGCTCACCCTTAATCTAATGGTCAAGCTGAGAGAGCCAATCAAGAGATCTTGAGAGGCATCAAGCCCCGGCTCATGGTTCCCTTACAAAGGACGCTGGGATGTTGGGTGGAGGAGTCACCTTCCGTATTATGGAGCATCAATACCACGCCCAACAGATCTACGGGTGTACGAAGCAGAGGCAGTTCTCCCTAGTGACATCTGTCATGATTCGCCTCGCGTGGCGGCTTATGTTGAAGCTGACAACGAGAAGGCACGACAAGAAGCACTAGACCGGTTGGATGAGGAACGTGACATTGCAGCGGCTCGGTCGGCGATTTACCAGCAAGATCTGTGTCGATATCATAGTCGCCGGGTTAGAACCAGAATGTTTCAAGAAGGCGATCTGGTGCTCCGGCTCATCCAAGACCAGACCGATATGCACAAGTTATCCCCACCTTGGGAAGGACCCTTTGTGGTCAGCAAGAATCTACACAACGGGTCATACTACCTCATCGACGTTCGAGAACACAAGGACTCACGCACATCGGAGGAGGAGACCCAACGACCGTGGAACATTGCTCATCTTCTGCCTTACTACACCTGAGCCATAGGCTCCCTTTATGTACATATATTCACAATGTATATATTATGATCAATATAATAAACCGGCATCCCTGTTAAAGCGGGGCCTCTGCTGTCTTTTTCATAAGAGTTTATCACATGGGGGCTTCTGTGTATAAAACGAAGTTCTCATGGCCCTCTTAAACCAGCTATCAAGCCAATGTTATCATAAGAGCACAACTCTGGTTACTTCGGTAATCCGGCTATCAAGCCAACATGATGATAAGGGGCAAAAGAGAGTTTGATGCATGGCACAACTCAAACATAGGCACCCATTGAGCACAACTCACAATATTACTTGGGGGCTCTTGTCGCACAGCGACAAATAGCTTTTAAGGCCCTTGTAATAGGCTATCAAGCCAGGCTTGGAAGCCAGGTGCATGCACCTAAAATCCCGGGTTAACCTGCCTGCATCAAGTAAGTTACTCCATCCAGGTAAACCTGGTATGACCCGTCGAACGTTTGACAAGTCAATCTTATACAGACCCTGAACTTGTCAACGCTAAAACGACGATTGGTTAATGTGAGGTCCATCTTAACAGGCTTCGTGAAAATGGTTTAACTCACTGGTCTGGCAGCCCATGAAAAGCCTCGAATTTAGGCCTGGTAGCCCATAAAAAGCCTCGCATGATTTTTGGATAAGTTGTTTCCTCTTTTGCGATTTATGACACATTTTTATGTTAGACCGATGTTTATTAACACGGCCTAGTGATTGACTATAAGCCACCACAATCAAGTAAACCGGTGTTTATTAACCCGGTCTGGTTTGATTACAAATCGCCAGTATTATCTGCAGCTAATCCGGTGTTTATCACAACCCGGTATGGTTTTATCATAAACCGGCAAAATACTGCAGGAGTCATCAATACTCACAATTTGGGATTATCACCCTTACTACAAAAGTTGGTAAAACCAACGATGTGATTTGATATCACAGGTATGATATATTTTCATATTTATTTATTTCAAAATGCAGCCTGGGTTATAAACCTAGGTCATGTATTTGGGCATTATGACCCGTCCGGCGATGAACCGCCAGGACACTTTAATTTTTTTTATGCAGAAATAGGTTGAATAAAGCTGTTCAGAAGAATAAGCAGAAATATTATAAAGATACCGGATTAAGCAGTGTTATGCAAAGGGAATATGCACGATGACATAACAGACCAAGTATTTTCAGCTAGCCTATTACAAGGCGTTTTGCAGCCCAAAAGAATAACAGTTGCTCATCAAGTATTACGATATGTCGAAGATTAAACCGGGCCCGGTTCATGACTCCTCGCCAGCCCGGCCGGACGGCTGCGGATCACCCTGCGCCGTTTCCTCCTCCTCGTATCCACCCAGCAGCTGGAAGTTAGTGGTTGCCCAATTGATCCCAGTTAGGGCTTGGAAAACGGCTTCATCACTTATAAGCTCGGAGGGTTCAACATCAGGGGCGTAAGTTTGCTTACGGACGGGCGGGATGAGATCCTCTACATCATGAGTCGGAGCATTAACCCGTTTTTTGTCGGCGTCATAAACCGCCTGGTAGTGGGACAAATCAGCTTCTTCGGCTAACTTGCTGGCCAAGGGCCGCATTTTCTTCGTCAAAGCTCAAAGATCATCATTGTTAAATTCTGATCCGTCCTCTTTCAAGCTTGGATAGCCATTCACTACATCAGTCGGATCAAGGTCGGGTACCCATGCTTTCGCCCCGGTTAGTGCAATCAAAGCACCTGCCCTTGCAGCCGATCTCTTCAGCTCTTCAAACTAGGCGGGCAGCATTGACAGCTTTTCCAGGGTCTCCTTGATCAAATTTGGGGGCGGTTTGTTGTGAGCGGCAATACAAATGATTCGCTACACGCCGGTATAAAGTTGTTCTATAAGTGTATTGGCAGCCTTTAGCTTCTTTTGCATGTTAGAGCCTAAATGGGCAGTGCGTTTTCCTGCATCATTGGAACCATTGTTAAGCCGGCAATTTATGGGACGATACATATTCAGAGTTGTAATAAGGGTGCTTACCAAAGACAGCAGTGGTCATAGCATTTATTTGACGCTTTAAGCCGGATAGCTCTTCCGGCACCGGTTTAAGGGCGACCTCTGCGTCAACAGCTCTTTTCTCCAAAGCAGATTTCTCCGTCTCCCAATCCGCCCGATCCTTCCGGAAGTCTCTTTTCAGTTTTTTCATACTTGCCAAAGCGCTGGTCAGCTCATCCTTGGTTTTGGAGGTTGCTGCTTGCTGGAACTTAAGGTTTTCTTGAGGGTCAGCGGCTTGAGATTCCTTCTGATTCAGATCAGCCTATAAAAAGATATACATATCATAAATTGGTAAATCATATTGAAAGTCCCAAGTGCATAACAAGTTATACACTTGGCACTTGGGGGCTAATGCATATTTGCAGTTATCAGACATTTTTTACAAAGTCCCAAGCGCATAACAAGTTATACACTTGGCACTTGGGGGATAATGCATAATTTCTCAAAGGAAAGTTGTAGACTAAAGTCCCGGTTCATCTTGAAGAGATAAACCGACACTTAGGGGCTACACAGGCGAAAAGCTGCAAATTTGGTGTTCTGAAGTCCCGGTTCATCTTGAAAAGATAAACCGGCCCTTGGGGGGTACAGTGGGGTTGATACAAGATATTTGACCAAGGAAGAAACAATATTGCAGAAATCAAGCAGCATTGACCTCATATCGTTTCTTCATTAGTTTCACGAAACCGGCTTCATAATCACGGCTTGTATACAGCCAGTTTAGATAGCCGGAGTGAAGGTCCTGGGCGCTGAGATGGGCAAAGCTCGACAAGTCGGCATTCCACTTGCCCTTGTCCATACCAGAAACTTCCTCCTTGGCGCTATGCTTTGACAAAGCGACGGGCTCGCCAGGAGTGGTGTGGCCAAAACCAGTAATCATAACATCGTCTGTGATAGCAGCAACAGCTTTGGCTGGGCTTGCCTGGTTATCACTGGCTCGGACTAGGCTATTCTGTTTGTCACCAAGATCCATTGGTGCAGCTTCTTGTTCAGTAAAAATATCATGATCCGGCGGCGGCGGATCATCATGCAAGGCGTCAACATTTTCTTCTGCCAGCTCTGGAGTCTTCTCCGGTTCAGGGTTTACATCACCATCAGCCGGTTTACTCAATTTGGCCTTCTTACTGGGTTTTGGCCTACTGAGAAAGATAAAGGTAAAAGTTAGTCCATGGACTAAAACATAAGGTTAACGGAAAAATAAAAGCTCACCCAGGAACGGTCTTGAGAGGAGGAAGTTGTGTGGTTGTTGACTCGCCAGATGATGAATGAGGTGTGTCCTGATAATTTGAATCAGACGGATTAAGAGGCTGCCGGAATGGCCTGCTTTGGGATAAAGAACATCTGGAATATACAAGACCTCTGATCGACGCTTCCAGATCAGAGTATTTGGTAAACCGGTGGACGTGATTGCTTGGCCGCTGTGCCGAGTTGTGCGGCGAGATTCATGTTGCTGCTTCTTCAAAATAAAGTTCGGGTCCAAGTAAGTTAAAGGGTGAGAAAATCTTACTTTCCGGTTTGCTTGACGGATTTTCTATGTTGGCAGAGGATCTGAACCGGAGGAAAGGATAATTACCTCAACACCATCAGCTTGGCTGCCTTCAACGTTTTCTTGAATATAATCATTGTCAATGAGGCGCAAGAAAAGTGAGCCAAGGGAGTCAAGTTCTACCTCTGATGCCGGTTCATCATCCTCAATGTTTAACTCGGATGCTTCAACTGTTTTCTTCTTGACAGTCTTCTTGATGGCCTTGGTCTTAGGGCGAGATACCTTTGCCGGTTTATCTTGGGGTTTCCTCTTCCAGAACGGATCATTACCCTATCAGGAATTGAGGAGTGTTAGAAAGGATACTTAACAGATTGAAATAAAGCAAAAGGTTAAAAGGATATTTACAACTGGCGGTTTATTGGATTCGTAGAAGGGAGCGAGCCCAGTTTTGTTGCAGACATCCACCGGTTCATCCAATATCTTCTTGACAGATTCATTGATTTCATTTTCTATTAGCAAAACCTCGGTATGACATTGAGGGTCTTTGGGGTCCCCTGTGTACTCGCACATCAAACCGGGATGCCGGCTTAGAGGTAAAACGCTCCAAGAAATCCAGCAACGAACAAAGTCGATGCATGTTAAACCGTTTGCAGTAAAGGCCCGAAGCTTTGAAAGCTGTGGTGCATACTTGGATCGCTCCTGGGCACTAAGCCGTTGGGGAAATGGATGATTATTGGAAAGCCGATGAGGACGATAACCCGGCAGAGGGTTCTCACCAGCTGGAGATGTATCTTGACAATAAAACCAAGTCTGGTTGCAATCTTTAGGATGACTATGATGCTTGGCGTGACCGCGTGAGGGAAACTGACATCTTTCCTTTTTTGAATGGACATCCCACCAAGCTCGGTGTTGGGTCCGTCCGTAAACTCTGTACGGCGGTTCAAGTGGAAGAAATCTCTGAACAGCTCAACTGTGGGCTCCTCTTGCAAATAAGCCTCACGGAATACTTGAAAATTGCAAATATTGGATACAGAGTTTGGTCCAATATCTTGAGGGTGGAGTTGGAAGCTAGCCAACACATCACGGAAGAATTTTGATCCGGGAGGGCTAAACCCTCGGGCCAAGTGATCAACAAATATAACTACTTCTCCATCTTTGGGTTCAGGAGGGTTTTCCGGACCAGGGATTCTCCAATGGATGACATCTTTTTTGGCTAAAGCGCCAATCTCAACTAAACTGTTTAGGTCTTCTTCAATAACCCGGGATGGAACCCAGTTGCAGGAGTAAAATTGCTTGACTTGCTTTGCCATTTCAAAGGAAAAAAAAGCTGAAATTACAGATAAAGGCCGGTTTATGATTCATGATTGATAGATGTAGAATGCTGACAGATATTGAGGTATACAGAATATTAAACCGGAGCTAGACATTGGAAGTACTATAAAGACAACTGCAACGACGGTTTAAACCGGGCCTAATGCTACCTACCGGATTATAATTTTCCTAAAAGTTAAACCACCGATGAAGGTATGAAGGGTGCAGATCTAAAGTAACAAAGTGATAGAAAAACAAGTTTCACAGATCAGAAGCAGAATTACAGATCTACATCATATTAATAAATTCAGGTATATTCAGACCTAGGTCGAACAAGTGCCGCAACAGTTCATCAGATCTAGGTGGGGATTAATTAAAAGACGAAGCGTGTTAATGATAAGGAAGGAGGGTCATCGCTACAGCTGCGTACAAAAAACATCAGATCTACACTTGCCATCGAAGCCGTGGTGAAACATAGGGAAGAACAGTGCAGCAACTTTGATGAACTCGCGGGAAAAACCCTAATGAGATCTATAGGAGAAGCGAAGGAAGGATTTACCGAAGCTCTTGGATGCGGAGGCGCGCCGGTGAAGCTCTGGTCCAAACAGGTTGATGCAGCGGCCTGGGTTGGAGTAGATGTGAAGGTCGACGACGGCGGCTGTGCTTAGGCACTGAGGAGGCGCGAGGAAGAAGAAGGAGGAAGAGGCGAGGGGAGGAAAAAGAAAAGGACCCCTCGCCCTATTTATAAGCTGAAGGGATAAACGACAGGCGCGGGAATCGAGGGGCCCGAAAAAATGGATATAGGGCGGAGCTGTCGCCTCGGTTTTCGGAGGATTAATAAATAAAGGTTAAAGCATATACAGGTTTTTAATGAACATGTGATGTCATGGCGGTTTAACATGATCATAGAAGATGACGTCATGGCGGTTTACAAGGTCATTTGAAGGCATGGAAGACAAATTTTTCCCAAAGTGTTGAAGATTGACATGAACAGATTCAAATCAATCTGGGGCCTAATGTCAGGGATATAACTATTAGGTATAAACTGTCCAAGAGGGGCCGGTTTATGCCTATGAAGAGTTACTCCTATTGAAGCCCATCAAGACATAGAATATAGCATTTTACTATGGAAGACTAAAAGGCCCAGGGCCCAAAAGGTGTTAGGGCTCGTACATATAAACCGCCATACGGTGTGTAACTTGTATTGTAAGATAGGTAAAGTAGAGACCGAGCCGGACACGTTTATGAGCCGGCCTCGGGATTCTGTAAGCCGGCCGGGCGTCATCCTGTGTATATAAAGGGACGACCCGACGGCGGTTCAGGGACAACAAACAACGACTCGAGACACGGGCAAAGCGGATTCGCTCCCTGGTCATCGAAACCCTAGCAATGCCACAACAGCTAGACGTAGGCTTTTACCTTCATCGAAGGGGCCGAACTAGTATAAAATCCCTTGCGTCCTTTGTCCGCCTTAACCCCTTTAAGCTAACCCGTAGCGATGGCTCCACGACTAAGTCCTTATGCTAGGACATCTGCTGTGACAAAACCACGACAGTGGTGGAGATGGCTATGGAAATGGGGATGGAAATGGCGGCGACTAGAGTTTCTGGGTGTTGTGCATGAAGAAGATGGAGGTTTCTCGAATGTTATGTGCCCCTTCTGGTGTTGGCCCTTTAACGATATTTGTAGGGTCGGACGCCATGGGGCAGGTGGCACCTCATGAGCGCGTGTGTATGGGACACCGTCTTGCACACCGGTGGCTTCCTTGTGCCTCCCATTTGGCCCCCCCTATCCCCTCTTTGTTCTCTTCCATATATATGATTGATTTACTACGTGTATAGCCAATTTCTAGTGGAAACAAATTAAAAAGAGAATTTTGGAATTCTTTTCATTCATTAGTCATTACTATGAATATTAGAGCAGATATCTTAGTTTTTATGAAATAAATCGGTTAAAACCCAGGTGTGATGAGTGTAAAAATAACACTCATCACATACCAAGTTGCTTGATGTGTATATATTGTAGATTAACCAAATGAGGGAGTATACCTTGAAGTACTCTCTACCAAAAGATTCGGATCTTTGGAACCATATGAAGTCTCCACAAAGCAGTCTACAGCTGTTTATTTGTCGATGAAGCTTTCATAATCGTCTCTTCCTATAGAGAAACATGCTTGTTACGAGTCACCAAAGAGCGACACACATATTTGATATAGTATACGCTCGACTTCTTCGAAACCCAAGCCAAAGAATCTTCATTGCCGGCAGGGTTTGAAGGTATGTTCAAAATATCCTCTACATACGGCTGAAAGAAGTTTCCATGAATAACATCCACATTTCAGTTTCCTACTTAGTTGTCAATAAGATTCGACACCTTGTCCAATGGGGTAGTGCCAGTTCGCCCCATTAGTTTCAGAGAAGAAGTGTTCAGTATCCGACTGTCTGTCCACATATAGATGGCAGTGGAGGCGATTACAAAAAATTACTTATAAATTTACATAGATTTTTTTAACAAAAAATACCACGTCTAGAGCCTCCCGCCCTGCAACGATGGCCTTCAAGGTCACCCAAGATCGAGCTGGGGTTGCTGCATGGATGAAATCAGTGCGGGGGAATTTTCCTTTCAACACCCGTGCACACAAGGACTCTGGATGTGTAAGAAGATGCTAGCCATGCTTTCCGAGCATCACAAGATTGAAGTGCAAATCTCGAATACCCATGTCTCCTTTAACTTTTGGTGTCACAAGCTTATCCATGAAGTTCAATGGAGGGAACACTTGTAACGAGAGCTTCCTCACAAGTATTAGCCATGCATAACGTAACACTCTTGCACACCTTCTTCATGAAATTGAAACATGTGAGCTCGAGTAAACAGTAACATCGGAAGAAAAAAAATAAAAAAAATTCTGAATTTTCTTTAGCAAAAATTGAAAAATGTTTTCATTGCTTGTAATGCTTCATCACTAAATGGCGTTAGTGGAGGACATGAAAGAAAAAAACAAAATCGATGTTCCAAAATGCTTTGGAAAATAGTACCATATTTGGAGCATCCATTTCATTTTTTGCCACATTTTATTCGAATGTCATCCGATGTTGAAATTTTGCAAGAAAGTAGAACATTTGTCAATGTTTGCTAAAATATTCAGAATTTTTTTAATTTGTCTTCGTTTTATTTATTTATTTTACTGTTCACGCACTCACATGAGCTCGAGGTCAGTTTAACGGAACCGCGTCCGTCCGCAAGGGCCATACCGCGCGAAAAGAGTCCAGTGACTGTGCGGCGAGAAACAAAACGGCGTAGTGTGAGAGGGCGGCTCTTGTCTAGGGTTTTGGATACCTCCGGTGGCGACACCGTGAGGCGGATCGGGACTCTACCAACACACCTAAACCTTCCCGGCGTAGGTCTCGGGCTGATAAAGGGGATAGGCTCTCTATCCACCCGGCCTTGGATCCTGCCTCGGTTTGCTAGGGTTTTGGCGGCGGCTGAAGGACGAAGATCGCTAGGGTTTGACCATGGCGGCAAGCGGATCGCAATCATCGGCGGGGAGTGCGGCCCTGGGGGGGAAGCTGATCGGGGTCGAGGAGATGATCGGGAGACTCAACCTGCAGGACCGTGAAGAGGATGATCTGGACTTTGATCAGGAGTTCGCAGAAGAGATCGAGGAAGCGGAGTTCATGGCGCTGGCTACGGTGCACACAAATAAGCCCTACAGTAGGAGTTCTTTCTACGAGACGATGCGACTTGCATGGAGCTTGGCACAGGGAGTTAACTTCAAACCCCTGGGTGAGAATCTGTTCTCGTTAACAGTAAACTGCATGGGAGATTGGAAGAGGGTCACAGAAGAGGGCCCCTGGCTGTTCCGTGACCATGGAGTGCTCATTTAGAAATACGATGGATATACTAGGTATGATGAAGTGGTGCTGGATAAGCTTGCAGTATGGATACAGATTGTCGATCTCCCCCCACTGTTCAGGAAGGAAACTGTCGTGAGAGCGTTGGCAAAGAAGGTTGGTATCGTGGAGAAGGTAATGCTAAACCTAGATGGGGAGACGGAAGAATCGTGAGGGTTAGAGTCAAGCTAGACATCCATGAGCCCCTGATGCGATATGTATCGACTACAAAAGATAAGAAGAAGGTCTACTATTCGGTCTTGTATGAAAAGATGCCTGTATTCTGCTATGTATGTGGCCTCATGGGCCATACCCACTTAGAACATGGCAATGGGAAACATGATCCGAGGACCATGGAATGGGGCGAGTTCATACTCGCATCACGTCCAGGAGAAAAGAGGCAAACAGGCCAAGGACCCCAGGACTGGAGGAAGGACAGGGTTCACACAGGTGATAGGGGAAGATCCAACGTTTCGGATGACGATGATCTGAAGGATACAGGCACGAGCCCCATTAAATCCATACGGGGGGTGGCTGAGGACAAAACCTTTGGTAGGAAAAGGCTTGTTTTTGACAACAAAAGTGCAGACCCGGCTACAATGGATGGAGTTTCAGTAACTGAACCCCTGGGCGATATGTCAACTGCGATGGTAGTTCACTCCAGGAGGGACCTATCCACGGAGAGAGTAGATGAGGATGATGGGGAAACTTCCTCGCATGATTCGAAAAGGTCGAAGAAGGAGAACTTGGCTGTGATGGATGCCAGCCACAACTTATCGGCGAGCTCCGAGAAGGGGCTCGACCGATCGCAATGAAACTCCTAGCATGGAACTGCCGCGGGATGCGTAAACCCGCGGCAGTTCGAGCGCTCTTGGGGATCCAAGAGCGATTAAAACCAGATGTGTTGTTCCTGTCTGAAACACACCTGGATAAAGCTAAGGCAGGAAAACTGAAAAGGCGATTAGGCTTTGATGAAATGGAAGTTTCTGAAAGTGATGGAAGAAGTGGTGGACTGATCATGTTTTGGAATGCAAACCTCGGGGTCTCTTCACGAGAAACTCGAGCGAATTTCATTGATATTCGAATCAAGGAGACAACTCCTGTGGGATGGCGGTTCACGGGATTCTACGGCGAACCGAGCAGCGACCGAAAACACCTGTCTTGGGAGTACTTGAGAGAGCTTCAGACTATGGTTGCTTTACCGTGGCTAGTAGCAGGGGACTTCAATGAAATCCTGCACGCGCATGAAAAGGAAGGAGGGGCGGTACGGCCCCAACGCTGTATGCAGGGTTTTAGTGCTGCTTTGAGCGACTGTGGGCTGGACGACCTGGGCTTCTCGGGGGATATTTTCACTTGGAGAAGGGGACACATATGAGAACGACTGGATAGAGCAGTCTCCAATGGCACGTGGGCAGACCTATTTCCTTCTTATGGGGTGTCCAACGAGCCGTTTAACAAATCGGACTACCGCCCAATCTTGATTGACACGGATTTCCAGCATGGCCTGCAACCAAGGGGTCCGACAGGGCCAAGGAAGTTCGAAGCTAGATGGTTGGCTGAGGAGGATATTGAGGTTATTGTCCAAGCAGCATGGGACCGAGCCAAGGCTAGTGGAGTGATGCCATACTCGCAGGTTACTGGTGATATACATGCTACGCTGCATACATGGGATAAAGAAACACTCAAGGGACCCAGAACAAGGCTGAGGAAGTTACAAAAGGAACTGAATGATGTTCTGTCGGGGCCTCTGACGGACGAAGCAATCACTAGACAGCATGAACTACATATCCAGATTGAAAATTTACTTGAACAAGAGGAGGTTTACTGGATGCAGAGAGGTCGTGCTGATTGGCTTTGCCGTGGCGATCAAAACACGGACTTTTTCCATAGAGCAGCGACGGGAAGACGTAAGAAAAACTTTATAAAAAAGCTAAAGGGAGAGTCAGGGGATTGGATAGAGGAGGAGGACCAGCTAAGGAATCATGTGGCGAGTTACTTTGAGGGACTCTTCTCCTCGGAAGTACAAGACCCAGACCAAGCGGTGTTGGACAAGGTAAAAGCTAGAGTTTCCCCAGAGATGAATGTTGAACTGATGAAACCTTATACTAGGGAGGAAGTGAAAAGAAGCATGTACAATATAGGGGACCTGAAGGCGCCGGGACCGGATGGTCTTCATGCTGTATTTTACAAGAGATTCTGGCATATCATTGGAGAGGACTTAATTGATGAAGTTCTGCTGGCAGTGAACAACATGAAGATTCCGGATGGTTGGAACAACACCACAATTGTCCTTATACCAAAGGTGGAAAACCCGGAAGTCATCACACAATTTCGGCCTATTAGCCTATGTAACGTGGTATACAAGGTGATCTCAAAACTATTAACCAATAGGCTAAAATATCTGCTACCAGAGATTATCTCGCTAAATCAAAGTGCCTTTGTCCCTGGGCGATTGATCACTGACAACTTCCTGATTGCTTTTGAGTCTTATCATGCTATCAAGAGGAAGAAGACCGGGAAGTTTGGGTTATGTGCGGTGAAACTGGACATGCATAAGGCCTATGACAGGGTGGAGTGGGTGTTCCTTGAAAGGATCATGCTCAAGATGGGCTTTGCTTCGGACTGGGTTGCACTCATCATGGAATGTGTAAGGTCAGTTAAATACCAAGTCCGTTTCAATAATTCTCTAACCTAGTTTTTTACTCCATCCAGAGGCCTTCGACAAGGCGATCCGCTGACTCCCTACTTATTTCTACTCTGTGCGGAAGGACTCTCTAGTCTGCTCACTCATGAGGAGGAGGCCGGTAACTTGATGGGGGTTCGTGTCTGTAAGGACGCCCCGGCAGTCTCACATCTCCTTTTTGCGGATGATTCGCTTATTCTGATGTGTGCAGATGCAACAAATGCTACGAGTCTTCGCCGAGCTCTCGATGACTACTGTGCTGCCTCGGGCCAACTGGTGAGCGAGGCAAAATCAAGCATCTTTTTCAGCCCTTGCACCACGACGGAGGTTCGAGTAGAGGTGTGCTCAATCCTAAATATAATGGCGGAGGCGATCTCTGACAAATACCTGGGTCGGCCACCAATTGTTGGTCTAGACCGAACGGACTGTTTTCAGCATATTGTGGATCGTATCTTGGCTAAGTTGAGAGGCTGGAAGGAGAGGATGCTTTCGTTTGGAGGGAAAGAAGTATTGCTGAAGGCTGTGATCCAAGCTATCCCATCGTACGCAATGCTTGTGTTTAAACTTCCAAAACAAATTTGCAACGCCATAACTACTGCCATGTCCCAGTTCTGATGGGGAGATGAGGATACGAAGAAACACATGCACTGGTTTGCATGGTGGAAGATGTGTGTACCCAAGAGCATGGGTGGCATGGGTTTTAGAGATGTACACTCCTTTAATCTGGCCCTCCTAGCCAAACAATGCTGGAGACTGCTTGCAGAGCCTGAGTCACTTTGTGCGAGAGTTTTGAGAGCAAAATATTATCCAGATGGTGACCTATTAAACTGCACACTTAAGAAAGGGAGTTCCTTCACCTGGCAGAGCCTCTGGAATGGGATTCAGACCTTCAAGAAGGGCCACATTTGGAGAGTTGGAGATGGTACTCAAATCAATATATGGGGCGATCCTTGGGTCCCTAGTAGCCCAAGCAGGAAGGTGATGACTCGTAGAGGTAACATTGTGCTCACACGTGTTTCTGAACTTATTGATATGGAGAATAGATGCTGGGATGAAGATCTCATACGACAGGTGCTCTGGCCTATTGATGCAAATAGGATCTTGAATATTCCCCTAGCAACAGGAATGATGGAGGATTTTGTTTCATGGCATTATAATAAAACGGGCATTTTCTCGGTTAGGACCGCTTATCATGGAGTGGGATCACCAACATGGACGAAAGTTGAGACAAACAAACACCATATTGTCTTCAAGTACTAGTCCAGTTTGGCGCACCCTATGAAAGCTTAAACTACTGGGAAAGATTAAAGTGCACTTCTGGAGAGCTTTGTACGGCGCAATCCCTTGCAGGGGGGTACTCGCCAATCGACATATGATAACAACCTCGGACTGCCCGATATGTGCTACGGACTGTGAGAGCATCCGCCACTCCTTTTTCAGATGTAATAGAGTACAAGAGATATGGGCAAAACTAGGACTACTCCATACCATAAACGAGCTGTCGGAGAATGAGTTGGAGGGCTACTCGACCCTTGGCGACTTGCTGTTAATGCCAAAGGAAATGGCGCCGTCGCTCCCTGACATCCCCATGAAGGAGCTGGTGGCCGTGGCTGTCTGGTATATCTGGTGGGAGCGGCGGAGATTCACTCATGGAGAGTCTATCCAAAAGCCAGCAAGATCGACCCAAGCCATTGTTACCTTGACCAAAAACTTCTTGAGGGCAAGGAAGAATGGTGGTGGTAGGATACGAAGACATGGATGGAATAGACCAAAGGAGGGTTTTGTTTGCCTTAATGTTGACGCCTCTTTTGATGTTGACAGTGGTACATGAGGAACTGGTGCCATCATACGTGACTCCACGGGGTCCTTCATCGCGGCATCTACAAGCAATATCCCTTTTGCCCAAGACGCAGCGACGGCCGAGGCGCGAGGACTTAAGGATGGGCTGGTCCTGGCCAACAGTATCGGGTGCAACAAAGTGGAGATCAGGGCGAACTGCATGGAGGTCATCCAGATAATGCAAGACGGTGGCAACTCCTTAGGACCTGCTGCAGCCATCTACGAGGAGTGTACCTTTTTATGTCGTAATCTTATTTCTGTTAGTTTCTGTCATTGCCCTCGGGAAGCCAATATGGCGGCTGATCTGTTGGCTACAAAGTCGGAGCCCTCGCAAACTATTGTATGGCAGAACGAGGCCCCAGATTTTTTGCTTGATGTAATCACAAACGATGTAGCCCTGTTTCCACATGAAATATAAACCGCCATGATGGCATTTCCCTCAAAAAAAAAAAACGGCGTAGTGTGAGCGTTTGACACGACCTCCGTTATTTCTCCACGTCCCGATGCCCTCACTCTTCCGAGGACCCTCGTCCCACCGTCCGATTCGGCGGGCAGGGCACGCTAATGTGCCGCGCCGCAACGCGTAACGGCCCAAATCGCGGCACACCGGCTCCGCAAGAATTTTCGGCATCGAACTCGAGATTATCTTTTTTTTTTAGAGAAAAAGATGATCTCTTATCAGGCCGAAAACTAAATACACGGGCTTTTCACGCCGGGCCGTGGCCTAGAATGGATCTAAGAAACTTCCAGAATTCCCGGCCCAGCTCACGCGGCACCGGGGAGAGCCAGCCACTGGCGGAGGGGCACGTCCTCTGCTTAAACGGCCTCTTCATATTCGGGAACCCTATCTATCTGGAGGCTACCTAATCCCCTCCCCGGCACTCCCCGCCTGACAACCACGGCCATGGCGTGCGCCTTCTCCGCCTCCACCGTGTCCACGGCGGCCGCGCTCGTCGCGTCCCCGAAGCCAGCCGGGGCGCCGCAGTGCCTGTCGTTTCCCCGCGCCTTCGCAGGGGCCGCCGCCAGGCCCTCCCGCCTCGCCGCCGCCGGCTCGAGGACGGCCAGGGCCCGCAGCTTCGTCGCCCGCGCCGCAGCCGAGGTTTGTTGCGCCTTGATTCGGTATTTTTTTTTGCCATGGTACGTGCCACGAGCCCACGAGTTGAATTTTCATGTCTGCATGCGCTTCTGTGTCCGCAGTACGACCTGCCACTGGTGGGGAACAAAGCACCGGACTTCGCTGCGGAGGCCGTGTTCGACCAGGAGTTCATCAACGTAAGCCCGTAACCAACTGCATTGTCTTGTTTACCAATTTGCTTACACGAGCAAAACTGTGCTCTGCCCGGTTGATGATTCAGATTTCGGTGCACGATTCATTAACGCTGCAGCTGTATGCCTGTATGTTTGGTCGGGGATGATATGTTTTTGATGGTGTCCTTTTGATGTAACTACATACAGGTCAAGCTATCTGATTACATTGGGAAGAAGTATGTGATTCTTTTCTTCTACCCTCTGGACTTCACCTTCGTCTGCCCAACTGGTGCGTTAACAATCTTGCGCCCCGTGAAGGGAAACTATTCATTTCTGTCTGTCATTTCTAAAATGCATACATGCAAATTTTGCAGAGATTACGGCTTTCAGCGACAGACATGAGGAGTTCGAGAAGATAAACACTGAAATTCTTGGTGTTTCAGTTGATAGTGTGGTATGTTACTTTCCATCCATCTGGACACATAGTTGCTCTCTTGAAACTATTCGTCTAGCTCTGACATGCATTAAGTGCCTTATCTAGAAATAAATTGTGAAGTGTTCACTGTTTGTGTCAATGAATACCAATGTTCAGGACATCAGTAAGACGGTAACTGGTACCATATTGGTGGGGTGATGAGTAGGGATAAATAGGCGAATTTTCCAGTTAGTCGTCCAATAAATCAGTTAATCAGCTATTCGGCGACCCACATTATCAACTGAAACACCAAGTTTGGATTGTGTCAATGAGTGCATGTTCCTTCTTCATGTGAAAATTGAATCTGGGCACGTTTGGAGCATAAGAATTAACATTGCAGTCTCACAATGTTGGAGCTTTGTTATATCACTAGAAGGATTGGGCGCGCTTTGCTGCGCCATTGGTGTTGTTAGATTTCTTAAAAAAGTACTCACTCTATTTCAAAATATTGATTCTCTCTCCTAACCACTCTTAAATATGTGAAATACACGGAATCGATCCAAAACTACAAGCAAGGGAATAATGTGTATTAATTTTTGGAAAAAATAAATCCTTTTAAGTTTGATCAAATTTGTAGAGAAATGTATCAAAATCTATAATATCATATCAGTAAGATTAGATTAATCATGAAATGATTTTTCATTTTTTAATATATTGTGCATGTCGATATTTTTTGCTCTGAACTTGGTCAAAGTTAAAGAAATTCAACTTTCCAAAAGATAATACCCCTTATATTTTGGAACTGATGGAATATTTACTTTGGCGGGTGGGGGATATGATGGAGTGTGTTTTATTTATATTTATAATGCAGTGATTTTGACGGGCCTTTCGTGATGTGGTTCTGTGTTATCCGCTAACCAACGTTTCATGTGGGGAAATTTCGGCGTCGGTTGCTGCATTTACTATATTGATGCTATAGTATCACAAGATGGCGCTTCTTTTTTCTAGGTGGTGGGAGGGTTGCTGCTGATTGTTTGAAAATCGTTGGCCCGTTCAAAATCGTAAACCTAATCCAAAATTGAATGCTTCGATTGAATGAAAGAGCTTCAAAATTAGGGGACATAGGAAATTAAAAGAATCGAACGAGAGAGCTCCTTGAGAAATTGTTGACCCGGTTAAAATCAGGTGACCCAATCCTAAATTGAAAACATCAATTAATTGCTAGGCCCTAAAATTTAGGAAGCATAGTGTATAATATAAAAGAATTGAATGAGGGACCTTTGAGAAATTGTTGACCCGGTCAAAATCGGGTGACACAATTTCAATTGGAGACCTCAATTGAACGTGGGCTCTTTAAAACTAGGGAGCATAGTGTTATAGAGGATTTGGAATTTTGGATGCAGGGATGCAACATAAATTATGTCTTATGCGAATACGATAATAAGTTAATGATTGGTATTAATCAGATAAATGGATCTATATTTTTTTATTCCACGTGCTAAATATGCTCATTAACTCCATTGAGGATGAATGTATGGCTTTTGAGGATGAACATAACAGTTAACATTGCAGTCGTACAATGCTGGAGCTTTGTTAATGTAAATTATGCCTTGTGTGAATAGGAGAGTAAAGAATGATCTGGTTTAATCAGATAAATGGATCTAGATTTTTGCATTCCATGTGCTAAATATGCTCACTAACTCCATTGAGGATGAATGTAGGGCTATTGAGGATGAACATAAGAGTTAACATTGTAGTGGTACAATGCTGGAGCTTTTCTTTTGGATGAATATAGGCAATGTAAATTATGCCTTGTGCGAATAAGAGAGTAATGAATTACCTGTATTAATTAGATAAATGGATCTAGTTTTTTGTATTCCACATGTTAGATATGCCCACTAACTCCATTGAGGATGGTTTAGGGCCAACACATTTATTTTCTTGTATCCGTTCTTCTTATAAAGTGCACCGTTGTAACTTATACCCAGAAAACTAGTGGCTTGTGCGCAAACAGTATTGCTACCCTGTTCTTTTGATTTTGATCTAGTTTTGCATCAAGCATATCATTTTATAGCCTTATACTAGTTATTAGTCTCGTTAATTATTCTATGAAGTGATAAGTAACTGTGACATATATTAATCGATGTCACCTACTAACTTCACACTTGAAATGCTTTCTGCTTGCAGTTTTCCCATCTTGCATGGGTGCAGACAGAGAGGAAATCTGGTGGACTTGGTGATCTTAAGTATCCGCTGGTTTCTGATGTCACCAAATCAATCTCAAAGTCTTTTGGTGTATTGATCCCTGATCAGGTATTACTGACGTTTGTTTTTGGCTACCTGCTAGTTGCATATGAATTGCTCATTTCTCCTTGATATTTTACTTTTATTATGCCTTTCCTTGTTTGTTGTGAAGTTTCATAAGGTTCTTGAATGTTAATTTTTACCAGGGAATTGCTCTGAGAGGATTATTCATCATTGACAAGGAGGGTGTGATTCAGCATTCCACTATTAACAACCTTGGTATTGGCCGCAGTGTGGATGAGACCTTGAGAACCCTTCAGGTAGAATAAAAAGAAAAAAAACATCTTAAATAAAGTGCATTTCCATGATATTTCTTTCATTTTGATATAGTACCTGACAGAGTAAGGATGCATGTCAATTTCTGCTTTTTAATTGTTATTTAATACTCCCTCCGTCCCAAAATAAGTGACGTGGTTTTAGTTCAGTAGTATTGATCTAGTGTTTAACACAACAAAGCATGTACCTGTTAGCTATTAATGCAAACTGTAATATTTTTGATAGAAAAGGCGATACAAGTCTGTATAACCCGATCAACATTTTTCTTCATTGACAGGCTCTGCAATACGTCCAAGAAAACCCAGACGAGGTCTGCCCGGCAGGATGGAAACCCGGGGAAAAGTCGATGAAGCCTGACCCTAAGGGCAGCAAGGAGTACTTCGCTGCCATCTAGATGCGACCTTTGCGCTCACAGTCTGAGTTTTGTCATGGCCATTTCTGGTTACTTGTGTTCTTGTGACCCGAGTTGTAGTTATCACGCGTACAATTGACTCTGTAATTTCTACAATAAGGGTTTGTCTGTGTGTTGATTTTCCCTGCTCCAATTTGGAAAGAACAATACAAGATTGGAAATAAAATCTTATGTCAGCCAATGGCTTTATTTCGAATTGATGATGATCTGTTACAAATTTTGATGCTGTGAAGGTAATTGTTGTAGTATAATTGAAATGTTAATGTTAGCACTCTTAGTTTTTTGTTTTGAGAAACTTGAGAAATGTTAGCACTCTTAAGTGGTGGACATGCTCATGGCGTTCTGTCAGCCCCAGAGCCCGGCCCAGCAAGCCTGATGGGAAGGTGCTAACATGTAGCCCAAATAACTTGCTGTAAGTATCATGCCCCTTTATCTGTTGCCATCATAAAGCTAAATGGTTATGAATCTTGTTGGTTCTGTTGCGTGTAGAATACATCCATCTGGATGGCTTTCACTTTTCGATCAAGCTCGTTCTTATATGCATCTGCCTCTTGTTTGTGGGGGGCCTCGGGCAAAAAGAAGGAAAATGAAAAATAAAAATGGAGCTCCAAAGGCACAAAGTGGTTGGCTGGAAGCGGTTGCTGTCGCTAAATTTATGCAGCTCCAAAACCATCTTCTATATTTTGTTCAAGGTACTCTCTTCACCAACTTTTCATGTACAACAGCCTTTAAAGCAAGCTGAATAATGCATATCGTCTTCTTGTCTCCAGAGTGAATCAGGTAATAGTGTAATACAGCCTGCTGGGAGGGAAAAAGAAGCATGACAGGTGCTATCTATCCACCGTCTTCTTATATACTCCCTCCGTTCCTAAATATAAGTCTTTCTAGAGATTCTTATATGAACTATGTACAAAGCAAAATGAGTGAATCCACACTCTAAACTACGTTTATATACATTCGTATGTAGTTCATATTGAAATCTCTAGAAAAACTTATATTTAGGAACGGAGGGAGTACAAATCTTACTGCTTATAATTGCACTGGCAGAAGCACAGGTGTCCTTTCTCCATTACCTTGTAGAGGTGGTGTAGTGGCTCTGCCGCAGCTTCTGCTCCCATTAGCAGCGCGCCAGAGGTATTAAAATGCGGAAGCTTTCCTGCAGATAATGCCACTTATGCACTTTTTTAGCATCCACTCTAGCTCCACTTTAAAAAGCTGCCTGCAGCAACACAGTGCTTAGTGCTTGTTTAATCCCTGGGCACACCAAACCGCCCCTTTGCCATGAAAGATCTAAACAGCAGCCTAGGCTAGCTAACCGCTGCTGCTGCTGCTTCCATTAAGTAGAGTGGCTAGACAGGCTAGAGAAAGAAAAAAAAAAGAAAAGAAAAGATCAAAAGAAGGGCAATGCAGTGATTAGGGTTTCTTTTCTGCTTTTGTCTTTGTGTTTTCTTTTACAGTAGTATTTGGCTGCCCTTCTCGATCTCTGCTCGAGTCGTTTCTCAAACTGCGTATATACTTTTTCTCCCTTGAAGCGCTCCTTTTGGGGCGAATGGCTTTGTGATGATTAGGGCTTGGCCCTTTTGCTTCCCTTTTGGGTCATATGTGACCAAAGATTTCTTTGACTGTGACCACTACTAGCTCAGATTAGTTTGAACACATCATACTGTGCACACACCATACTACTAGTACATGGCAATGCCAGAATCCTAGAAAGAAGCTGATAGCTTGCTCTCCCCGGGCACTAGGAGTTTAGGACAAGTTATAACTAACTATATTAAGTAGGTTTGTCAGGTGGATGCGGTTGTGAATAGTAACAGAAATTCAAGCGCATTGCGGCGGTGAAACTTAGATGGGATGGTGATTTGATGAATGAATGATAGGATTTCTCTTGGGCAGGCGGCGTGAGCGGGAAATAATGCATTTCTGATCCTTTTGTTATGGACGGCTGATCACTCGACCCCTTTTCGCTCTTCGTATCCCCATAAAGAACATTGTTCGCGCACGACTTTTGATGCAAATGCACACAGTAATGACCGGTCAATGATGCTGTTAACCTGGCTTTGTTAGTACATGCTTTGGCTTTTCCCTGACAGTTAATTCCGCTCCTAGTGTACGTACCATTGCAAACCACTTGAACACTCGTGCTTCTAGGAGTTCTCCTTTGCTAAGTACCACTAATTGTTTGTACTTTGAAGGCGTTTGCAACTCAAACATCACTAAGCTTGCAACACTAGAAATACATGCATGCTAGTATTAGGTGATTGTTAGTAGATCACATGCAACTTCTAGGAGTATATTCTCTGCACTCTACTATCTAGCTAGCCTATAGGGAGGCACATTTCGATCGGCACTGAAACCAGAGAACTAGTACTAATCTGGAGCTGATCAACGAGCTCGTCAATCCCTGATGCGTCTAGCAACGCAGCCTGCTTTCAAGGGAGCAGGAATGCCGGAAAGCCCCAGCTTTGCTGAACACCATGTGGCTGTTTTATGCGCCACTTTTTTGAGTCGTGTTTTATGTGCTACTGGCCTGGCCTACCGCTGCTGCTACTGGTAATTTTTGCCATGCCATGCCATGCCATGCATATACACTCCTACACACACACCGATCATATGGGCGTAGAGGGGAGTCGGAGTGCACGCGCTTTATTCCTTATACTTTGAGTCTGGGGAGAAAGAGGCCGTACACAGTTCCCGATTCTTTTAGGGCGCAGAGATCTCTCCCGGAAAAAGAAAACCAATTTGAACGGGCCCTCTCAAAAGATGAGAGGTCACTGCAGGCAGGCCACATCCGATCGATCGTATCGATCACATAAAGCATCACATGTTGTATCGTCATCATTGCTGCATCGATCAGACACATTCTCTCTTCTTAATGCGATCAACTGTATCACTATACGACCGGGGAGTACATATCAAATAAAGGTGTATGGACACCTTACTAGTGCTGTGCATTTCAGGCATATTCCTTTTATGTATTTTGTTTTGGTAGTGGTGGGGGGTTAGATTTCTTTGTTTAAGTGGAGCCTTGAGGTGCTGCTTGTGTATGCATGCGTCTATGTGAATGGAACCTTCTAAAATAATCCCTGTTTATAGAGCACAAACAATTGCTGATTGTCCCTGTTCTATCTTTCCTAATAATTCCTTGGTAAATTTTTACTACTGTAATTGTTAGCAATACAGTAAGGTTTTATGGTGTTTGCACATACTCCCTCCATTCCTAAAAGTAAGGCGTATTTTGTTTCGTTAAGACATGCATTTGATCAATAATTACTACATAAATACAAGGTTATATGACATAAAATTTGTGTCACTAAATTCGTATTTACAAGTACTTTGTTATCATAGTGATTTTGTATCACAAAAATCAAATATTAAAAAAATAGTTGTTGGTCAAATTCTTGTCTAAATGAAACGAAATACACCTTACTCATCGGAACGGAGAGAGTATATGGTAGCATGCAAAGATTGCAAGGGCATAAGAGCACCTTTAGTAGAGTCACCAAAACAACTGCATTCAAAACGCTTTGGGGCGCACTCCATGACTGTCAAAACGATGGCCGCCAAAATGATTGAAGTGCATCCCACTTTTTAGAGGCTGTTGGGGCAATGTGCAAACTCAGATTCTCCAAAATTGCATTCTCTCAAGCTCTCAAGCACCGCCAAGCTAATAACCCTCCTTTTGAGCCTCCGACGAAGGTCAAGCTCCTCTCCGAAGAGAGGGTGCGAGAATGTCCAATCTAAAAGAAGGGGATGCAAACATAAAATTCTTTCATCGTCGGATTAACGTGAGGAGAAGAGAGAACCATATCCGTGGGCTCAAGCACAACCATGGTTGGCCCACCAAGCACGAGCTTAAAGAGGAGATCATTCATGACCATTTATCCAATGTGACGACTAAGGGGACCCCAAGACCCGAGTGGTATTGTTAATTGAGAGGAGCTTGATCCTGGCATGCAAGATTGCATGAGCTTGTCGACCCCATCTCTAAGGAGGAAGTGAGGGACACCACCAATGATATGCCTCCAATAAGGCTCCATATCTAGATGGTTTCATTGTGGCCTACATGATTAAAGATGACATATTGCGAGTCCTCAATAGGCTGGACTCACTCCATGCGACCAACCTCCATTGGCTTAATTCTACCAACATCATTCTTCTTCCCAAGAAGGATGGGGCGGAGGGGATCGCCGACTATAGGCCAATTATCCTTATTCATGGGATCACTAAAATCACTGCGAAAGTCCTCATCGAACATCTCAACCCCCATATGAACTTGCATGTCTACAATGCTCAAATTGCATTTATCAAGAGGAGAGGCATTCATGATAATTTCATGTATGTGCGGAATTTTGCTCGACGGCTTCACAAACAAGACCCCATCCCTCCTCTTGAAGATTGATATCTGCAAGGCTTTTGATTTGGTCAAGTGGGAATATATGTTCGACATCCTTAAAAAACATGGTTTCCCAAGCAAGTTTCGAAATGGAATCGGGACACTTCCTGGCTCCTCCTCCACACACGTCTTTTGAATGGCTTGGTTGGCTCCCCCATCTTGAACGGTCGCGGCCTCAGGCAAGGGGACCCGCTCTTTCCACTCCTATTCATCATCGTGATCGACGCCCTTGAAATGATTCTTGACTTGGCCACAGGGAATGGGCTCCTTCACAAGGTGAGAGGCGTGGCACCTTGGTGCACAGTTCCCATTATGCGGACGATGCCACTGTGTTTATGGCTCCAATCAAAAGTGACATCAAGAACCTCTTTGGCATCCTTCATTGCTTTGGAAAGGCCATGATCCTTGTTTCCAACTCTTCCATAAGAGCACGATGGTCCCAATCTGTTGCATTCATATCAACTTGGAGCCCATCGACCGAAGTTTGCTGGCGGTTTGTACTTCAAACCCAATAAGATAC
This sequence comes from Secale cereale, assembly GCA_902687465.1. Classification (NCBI taxonomy): domain Eukaryota; kingdom Viridiplantae; phylum Streptophyta; class Magnoliopsida; order Poales; family Poaceae; genus Secale; species Secale cereale. Next base: position 581,080,809 of record LR738710.1, read on the forward strand.
TTGGGGCTTCCGCTCTCGGTTTGGTCTCTCTCTAAAAAATGGACTTCCAATTCCTTGTATACAAGACCGTGTCAAAACTTGTCATGTGGGAGGGCAACAACATCACCATCATTGGACGCACCGCCCTCGTCAAGTCGGTGCTCACCTCCCAAATGGTGTATTTCCTCACACCCCCATCCTCCCTCCGACCACTCCCCAACATACTAGCAAGCTTGAACGGGCCTTCCATTGGTTCGAATAAAACTACCGGGGCTAAATGCAAGGTGGGACGTCGTCTGCCGGCCTTTGGAGTTTGGGGCCCTTGTGTGCTCAACACGGCCAAGTTCGCTCGGTTGCTTAGATTGAGATGACCTTGATGCGAGTGGAAGGAGCCACCAAGTTTTGGGTGGGCTTGGGCAACCCATGTGATGATGAGGACCTCAATATGTTCTACGCCTCCACCTCCACCACTGTTGGCGGCGACATGAGAACACCTTTTTGGGACTCGATTTGGGTTAATGGGCGCAAGCCGAAGGATATTGCACCCCTCATATACACAGCGTCCTCGTGAAAAACTTGGAAGGTGCGTGAGGCTCTCAAGGAAAATGCTTGGATCTAAGAAATAAAGCTCTCCCATGATTTCTTCGCGAGTTCTTTGAAGTTTGGATGCTTATCCATGATTTCCACCTTGACTCACAAAGGATGATATTGTTTGGAATCATACAAATGATGGTCATTACACGAGGACTTCTTCATATAAAGTACAATTCTTAGGAACCATGTTCTCCCCTATGGAGCACATGGTTTGGAATGCTTGGTCCCCTCACAAGGTTAAGTTCTTCGCGTGGCTAGCTATTCAAGAAAGGGTTTGGACCACTGGCCGCTTGGCCAAGTGTGGATGGTCAAATTGCTGCCCCTGCCTGCTTGGAAAAACGGATGTAGAATCCGAGGTGAACCTCTTCTACAAGTGTCACTTCACGCTTTGGCTTTGGAACCTTGTTTTCAAGTGGCTTCATCTTGGGACCTTTGATACCTCCTCATGGCACTTGGATCACTCCGTTAGAGATTGGTGGATTAAACTCTCCAGATTGAACACCCCCAATAGAAAGGCCATGCCATTTCTCACAACACAAGGGCACCCCTCCGCCTATTTTGCTCAACATTATCAGGAAAGAGGCCAAGCTTTGGGTCACCGTGGGTGCCAAAAAAGGGTCAATAATGCCTAGAGAGTAATCAATTTATCTTGTAAGGGTGGTTGCATGTAACACAAACTCCATCCTCTTCTTAGGGCATTTCTAGCCGACCCCCCTAAAAGTTAAGGGAGTAAAAGGCGTAGTGGAGCATATATACTCCAGTAAAATTTGTTTGACCTAGCCGATCCCCTATATTAACGGAGTAATTTTTTTTCACTTGCATTTCATTTTCGACCACCGAGACACATTTCTTTGCTTCTTTATTTCATTCAACGACATTGGAGTACATAATAATTCACCAATTCTTTGCTACGAGAGTAAGACCAAAGAAAACAAGAACCATAATTAGACATTTTAGAAGATAACCAACTTCCCTAACTGCTCCCACTAGTTGGATTAATATCTTCTCTATGTCTTCATTGTTGATATGCGGCTTCTCGAGCTTCAACACTTCTTTCTTCTTCGATTCTAAAGAAGTAGACGTTGTTTCGCATCTAATTTCATCTCTAATATCATATCTAGTTTCATCTCTAGCCTCAATTCTAGCAACGAGTGCATGAACATCTATTAATATCCGTGCTATCAATAGATCAATGTATTCTTCTTTCCAATACCAAAACTTGATCCATCATCCTACACACATATATGAACAAACAATGAGCTACCGAAATTGCGCCGAATCCGGTGAAGAACCGAATCAAAACGAGCACATACCCCATCACTTGTGCATTTGAAGGGCACCCATCCATGATGTTGCAACGTGACAGAAACTCGGCACACTACTTGCCGCGTGCAGTCATCGCACTGTATGACCGGCGGCAATGATCCGACGAGCCGTTGCGCCAACGTCGAGCCTGGGCGACGACCGGACGTGTATTTGTCGGCGAACCTACGAAGGGAGAGATTTGAGTGGCTAGAGGAGGACCCGGTACCTGCATGCGGCACGGAACCGTTGCTGGGGCTGTACGGTCCGCTTCCCGGCTAATCCATGGCAAGGAGAAGTCGTTGGCGGCCGAAAACGCCAAAGTCAATGGCACCGGGAGCAACCACAGATCCATCGCTTTTTCGCCCGCGGTGGGACGAGGAGGCACCAATCGAAGTGGTAGAGGACAGCGGCGAAGCATAGGGAGCTTCCGCCGTGGCGGGCGGGTGCCGGCGGGGGATGGGAGGGGCGGCGCCGCCGGAGGGGAGGGGGAGGCAGTGGAGGAGAGGCACACGACTTTGACTCAACCGCCACACGGTGGAGTAAATATAAGGTGAATTTTGAGGAGGGAGTAAAACCACATTTTTACTCCTCTTATCTGGGTCAAATAGAAATGTCCTTAATTAATAGACGAGGTGAAGCTTATGTCTCCATTTCGGAAAAAAATGCATTTTCTCTTATTTCTAGTTGCCGGGACAAAGGGATGATGGGGAGCCGCGAGGTGTATGGCAAAGCACGCCACCTTCTTGCACTTCAGAATATTGTCATTCGTGTTGGTCGCTTGCTGGAGGCATTGGTACAGCGAGACAGGGCTGGGGCGGCGAACGGAAATGTCTGTCACGCCTAGTTGTTTTCGAGATGGAGTGCACTGCAACATATCTCCCTCCAATTGTGCAAAGTATTTCGGAGGGCTCGTTTTGGAGCACTCTCCATAATTTTCAGCGACGAGGTCTGGATTGATAACTTTGCTATAGTGCCATTTTGCGGCTCATTTGTCAAAATGGGAGTTTATTACGGAGATCGGCGACTCTGCTAGATTTGCCTTAAGTTTTTTGCAAGTAGAGAGTTGTATGAAGAGATGTCCATTTGTTAAAGGGTACGTCTAGGTCTCAGTCGATCGAGACTTAACTAAGCCTTAGTCAAGTGATATAGTATATGAGAAGAAAAAGTAGAAAAAAATTTTATACAAATCTCAATACAAGATCAATGAAATATAACATCGACTGAGACATAACGAAGTCTAAGTCGACTGAGACTTAGCAAAACTGTTTGTTAAATATAGCAGCTATCGTATGTCTGGATTCTTCCCGTTTGCCATTTTCACTCTCTAGTTGTACAAAAGATTTTTTGGCCATGATGATTACAGTCACAACTCAGAAACATATGTATTAATCTCAGCTTTGTCTAAAAACTTTGTTTTTTTTTAGAAAAGGGGCATTCCCGGCCTCTGCATCAAACTGATGCATACGGCCATCTTATTAATAAAAAAGGTCAAGGTCTCCAAAAGTACGCGAAATTGTACAAAAGATTTGCATATGTATTAATCTCAGCTTTGTCTAAAAACTTTGTTGATCATATAAATAGATTCCAGCGAGATTGTGACGCGAATGCTTAACTATTTGCGTGCTGGATATCACCATTTGCATGTGTCATGTCTCTGTGTTGGAACCTTAATTAATGTACTATTTTATTGAGATCCATCCTTCACAAAGTTGATGTTTAAACTCTTGCGTACGTCCACTGAAGCAAACCAGGGCCAGTGAGCAACGCACATTTGTCACTTGTCCAAATCCTTCCAGATCGGGTGATAAATCTTATGCTTGTCAGTTTGCTCACTTTGATGCAGTGACGCATAGAATTTAGCTCCCTGGTCATTCTTTAGAGGCAGCTGATGACATACAAAATTCCAGCCACAAAGATACTGCGTACGTCCATACGATCTCCTACCCTGACCTGTCTCCGAGTACTGTGGTAGAGATAGAGAGAGGGGGTGAGGGAATGGGAGGAAAAGCTGAGGCGCCTTTGTGTATGTGCTTTGTCAGCACATGCTGCATTCTACTCTACCATTACCAAGCCAACAACACCTTTTTCTTTCCCACCACAAAATCCACTTTGGACCCAAAAAAAATGGAGTCCCCCAAAGAGAAAGAGAAAGAGAAAGGGAAAGAGGGAGAGAGATAAACATAGGCAGCCCTCCCCAACAAGAAAGGCACAAATTCATACACCGAAATCCGTTCCTCCTTCACCCCTAACCCCTAGCTAGCCCTGCTACTACTACTACCACTCAAAAGATGAACACTCATTCACCAATATAAAGCAGCACCACAGGCAGCGACCACTTGCTCCTGCAGTGGCGCCTCTATATCTACACACCTCGCCGTCTTTGTCCGCACATCCTCTGAGCTAGATATCAGCCAGCTGCACGTACGCTACGTACTGCTTGCTCTGCCGTACCGTTGCTGGCCGCGTCCATCGGATCGGTTGGAGCTAGCTAGGTAGCTGGGTGGCTATTGGTGGTTGCTCGACATGAGGGCCGGGGGGTGCACGGTGCAGCAGGCGCTGACGGCGGAGGCGGCGGGGGTTGTGAAGCAGGCGGTGAGCCTGGCGCGCCGGAGGGGCAACGCGCAGGTCACGCCGCTCCACGTGGCCAGCGCGATGCTGGCGGCGCCGGCGGGGCTCCTCCGCGCGGCGTGCCTCCGCTCGCACTCGCACCCGCTCCAGTGCAAGGCGCTGGAGCTGTGCTTCAACGTCGCCCTCAACCGACTGCCGGCCTCCGCGGCGGTCGCCTCCTCGCCGCTGCTCGGCGGCCACGGCCACCACCACTACTACCCGCCGTCGCTCTCCAACGCGCTCGTCGCGGCCTTCAAGCGCGCGCAGGCGCACCAGCGGCGCGGATCCGTCGATAGCCAGCAGCAGCCGGTGCTGGCCGTCAAGATCGAGCTCGAGCAGCTCGTCGTCTCCATCCTCGACGACCCCAGCGTCAGCCGCGTCATGCGCGAGGCCGGCTTCTCCAGCACGCAGATCAAGGCCAACGTCGAGCAGACCGTGTGCAGCAGCACCACCACAGCGGCCACCAACACCAATCCCCACCAAAACCCTAACCCTAGCAGCACGGCCACCACAAGCAAGCATCAAGAAACCTCCAAGGCCAAGCTCCCACTCGGCCAGGCGCGCGACGAGGACGCTGCCGCCGTGCTCCACTGCTTGGCCGGCCGGAGCAAGACTAGGGTCGTGGTCGTCGCTGAGAACACTGCCGCGGCGGAGGCCACGGTGCACGCGGCCATGGACAAGGTCAAGAGAGGCGACGCCAAGCACGACGCCCTACGGAGCGCGCAGGTGGTCAGCCTCCGCGTGTCTTCGTTCCGGGAGATGCCGAGGGAGGAGGCGGAGCGGCGGCTGGGCGAGCTGAGGTGTCTCATCAAGAGCCGAGGGCATGTTCTCCTCGTGGTGGAGGACCTCAAGTGGGCAGCCGAGTTCTGGAGCGGCCACGTCCAAGGTGGCCGGAGAGGGTACTACTGCCCCGTGGAGCACGTGGTGACCGAGGTGCGCGCGCTGGCATGCGCGGCCGGCGGAGAGCACGGGCTGTGGCTCGTCGGGTTCGGGAGCTACCAGACGTACACGAAGTGCAGGGCGGGGCAGCCGTCGCTGGAGAACCTGTGGGGGCTCCAGACGCTCACCGTCCCCGCCGGCAGCCTCGCGCTGAGCCTCACCTGCGCCTTGGACGACAGGTAAATCCGGCAGTCCCGATCTAAAGTTGTTACGTCTCCCATGGCGCGCGCATCAGTATGTGAATGTCCCTGTCACTTCAGGTGGAGGAATCAGCCGGAACGAGACGTCTCTCTGACAATTCGTTGCTGAGCAAGTAGAGCCTAGCTAGCTACTAGTAGTAGTTCTCAGTTGTCTTGTAGCACTGACTCTCTGGCCCGGCCTGCGCAATGTGGCTTTCATGCTTTCCTGAGGCAGCCGCTGCTATGAGCGTGAGCGACCGATCAGTGAAAGCTTGCGCCTTTTGCGTGCTTTCCTGGCAAAAGCTTTAGGACCGTAGCTAGCTAGCGCCTCCCAACAGTTTCACATTCCCTCTTTTTCATCATCCTTTAATTCGTTTCCCCAGCTAATCAATCTTCTTACTACCAGCATCGATTAGATTAGCTGAGGACATGTCGATCGATGGGTGAGGTGAGGTGACAGTGGAATCTTATTCCGTTTGTTCTTTCTTTGTGCAGTGCACTAGGCGCAGTCAATCAGTCCATGAAAGCGAGCTCCGACATGGATGGGAACGGACCGGTGCCCCGATGGCCGCTTTTGGGCGGCGCCCAGCTGACCTCCAGATGCTGCGGCGATTGCTCCGGCGGCGTCAGGATTGACACCAAAGCCGCATTGCCGCCCTCCTTCGTGTCCTCGTCCACCATCCCATCCTGGCTCCAGCATTGCCGCGACCAGGTACTACTATACCCTAGTACCAGTACTACTCGAGTGTCCAATCATCAGCATAAACCTCGATGATGCATGTTCCTTAATTAGTTTCTCCGATCCAATCTTGTTTTGATCTTCATCACATCACTGACCTTTGTGTTTGCATCTGCAGGAGCCTACGCATGTCATGGACCTCAGCAGCAGGAACTGGAGCTCCATCTGCAGCAAACCATCTCAGCGGATGACGCTGCACTTCTCCGCACCCGTGTCTCCGGCTTCCTCCATCTCCTCCTACGAGCATGCCCACCAGCCTCGCCAGTCGTGGCTTCTCGCCGATCTCGACGGCAAGCACCCATGGAAACCCAAGTGCGAGGCCGACGAGAAGGTCTCGTCGCACGACTCCGGCGCTTCCAACGGCTCCGTGGAGGTGGAGTGCCGTTCCAGGTTCAAGGAGCTCAACGCCGAGAACCTCAAGCTTCTTTGCGCCGCATTGGAGAAGGAGGTGCCGTGGCAGAAGGAGATCGTCCCTGAGATCGCGAGCACCGTCCTCCAGTGCCGGTCAGGGATCGCCAAGAGGCGCGACAAGTCGAGGTCGACGGACGCCAAGGAGGAGACGTGGATGTTCTTCCTCGGAGGCGACGCCGACGGCAAGGAGAAGGTGGCCAGTGAGCTCGCCAACCTCGTCTTCGGCTCGCGCAAGAACTTCGTGTCCATCAAACTCGGCGCATCGACGTCTGCATCCTGCTCCACCGAGGAGCACAGGAGCAAGCGGCCCCGGACGACGGTGGCGAGGGAGGGCGACGCCTACCTAGAGCGGCTCTACGACGCCGTCTCCGAGAATCCGCACCGTGTCATTCTCATGCATGACTTCGAGCAGGCCGATCAGTACTGCCAGGTCGGTATCAAGGAGGCCATCGACAGCGGGGTGATACGGAGGCAAACCGGCGACGAGGTCGGCGTGAGCGACACCATCGTCATCCTTTGCTGCGAGAGCTTCGACCCCAAGTCTAGAGCTTGCTCGTCGCCAACCAAGCAGATGAGGCCGGAGACCAAGGAGGAGCACACGGTTGATGATGATCACAAAGAAGCTGAGACCTCCTCGTCTTGCTTTGATCTGAACATCAACATAGAGAGTGAGCATGCGGATGAGCGTGATGTCTGCCTGCTCACGGCGGTCGACCGGACGCTGTTTTTCAGAAGACAGGGGGACTTGTGATTGTGCGCATGAAGGATCCGTGCATGTGTTCATCGATCAGGGGGTTTCTGATGGGGAAAAAAAGCTAGATTAACTACATGTATGATTAGCTCTTCTTTCCGTTTATTTCTTCGTTCAAAACTTGTAGTTTCTTTCTTTGTGGTTTGGTTTTTGGGATACCAGGGTTTAAGGATTGGATCAATGGCATATTAAATGGAGGTGCTGTAAATTTGTTCTGGTGATATCAGTGTGTTTTCATCTACTCTACGGTTTGGGTATTGACGTACACCAGCACTTTGACGTGTAAGCTGTATTCTAGTGTAAAAATGTTACTATATGGAGTTGGAAGGAATGGTGTCTGGTCCTATATGACTTTAATGTTGCTGATACGTCGGTTTCTTTAATCCCTTTTTGCCAGGCCCTTCATGTTTGACTATGTGCATCTTAACTATGCAAAGACCGGATGCTGCCTTTAGTTCCCGTACCTTTGCCTCACAATTCTATTGCATCGATAAGTAGATTTACCCCTCCACACTGAGAAGGTAGACTCAAGTATCATCCAAAAACAACAAAAATGCGGTGCAGGCAACATGGATTTTGTAGGTAATGGAAGGCCACCCTGCCCATGCATCTTGCAATGTTATGCACACCAATAATTTGTTGAAAAGATGGCCCGCCAAATAGCAAGAATATGCCACACCGTCACTATAAAGGGGCAAATCCCATCACCAAAATCGCAACATGATTGCAATACTTACAAACTAGCACATAAGATCTGGCGTGATGACCCTTGGAGGCGGTGTGGTGTGGATATGGAGTGCCGGCATGGTCAGGTGGTGCACGGCGACCTCTATGTCGGCGTGGTTCATGGGTGCTCGCCTGCTCGGGCCAGGCCATGTCTTGCAGCGGCTGTGGTGACGTGTAGGGTTCCCCACATCTGGTGGTGGAGTGTCTAGGATTAGGTTATGGAGGGCTTTCAGTGCTGGACCGGATCCGGCCCGTGAATGTCCGCTGCTCCGCTTACCAGATGGCTGCCTCGGCGACGATGTTGGCTGCCCCCTTTGATCCATGCACCTGGGCCGAGGTGGGGCTCCCGTCATGTGGACAGACATTAGGGATGTCCGGTCCGGGCCGACGACGGTTCAGCTAACTCTGTATGGTTCTTCATGCCTGGTTCTCGGACGTCCTGTTTCTCCTGTGGCGGTGGTGAGACTGTCATGGATGCTGAGGCGATGACCCTAGATATTAGGTTGCACGCTTAGCTCATTAGTGAGCAATGCGTCAACGGTGTTGGGGCCTTCTCTTGGCTATGGGGGTAGCGAGGGGAGGGGTGGTGGGTGATCATCGCTTTATCATGGCTTCGACATTGTGGCTTCCTGGTCTGGATCTAGAGTTCTCGCCCTAGCCATTTGGCCCCTCCTTCATGTAGGGCCGGGTTCGATGGTGCCTATCATTGCATTGTTCATGATCCATGTGAAAGCTCCACATTTTGGCGTCGGCAACGGTGATTCCTGCGGGTGTCACTTAATTACCCCTTGGGCATCGTTGTGGGTTCCCTCTCCATGTCCGAGGTCTAGGTGAAAATCCTAATCCGTCGACCCCGTGGCGGCGACACTTCACGTGATTACCCTCTCGGGGGCGTCTTCAGGGAACTAAGATACCACCTGGGTGTTGTGCGTCGACGTCTTTGGGCTTGCCTTGATCGTGGCGTGAAGCTTCTTTGGGTCGGATGTGTTGTGAATTCGTTAGTCTCCTATCACTTACAAGTGTCCTCGTGGTCATCGTTCTTGGACCTTGTGATCTGCTCGCAGGATCAGAGCTCCACGACCCGAAGCGAGATGGCAGATGCTTGCCTTCCTCGACAATTGCTTGGTATGCTCGGTGCATCAGGGTCTAGTAGTTTTCCTAGGCGGTGCGGTTCTGTCCCGGTTCGGTAGTCTAGCTCGTCTCATGTTAGGTGTGGCCACTCATTTTTTCTTGTCCGGCTTCGGGTTGGTGGTGTTCTCGTTGTTCTCTCGGTTGGTGTGTTTATCTTCTTACTCGCTTGAATGGGGATTTTCCCACCACTATGTATCGGTTTGGCCATTTGGACTTCATAAATAAAGCTGAACAAAAGTCTATTTTGAGAGAAGTAAGCAACGGATATATGCTCTCATATTGGATATATGTAGTCATATCCCCGGTACACGAATATCCTAGCAGAAATGACTGAGAAATTCGTTGGCTTGCCACCGAAAGTTTTGGCGGAGGTCCATTTTGGGTCGACCATGATCACAAGATCAATAATACTCCCTCCGTCCCAAAATAAGTGACGCAAAAGTGACTAAACTTTGCACTAGTTTAGTCACTTTTGCGTCACTTATTTTGGGACGGAGGGAGTATTATTTAGAAACGAGGGATCAGTGTGCTAACAACATTTACTCATCAGTACGATTATACATTTATACCTAGGAAGAAGAGTTATCTTTGCTGAATTGTCTTTTTCATCCATGTGTGTAAGTTTGCTACTGTAGTGTACACACATATATATAGTCCTCGGGTTTCTCATTAGTCATCACTTCAACTGATGATCGCTAGAGGGCTTAAAGCATGGTAGCTCGGTAGTATACTTATAATGCAACTATATGCACTAAAAGATGTGATGGCAGTACTTAACTAGAGCTACATATGTATCTCAAGTACTAGAGTGAGAGTGGTTTATGATGGCTTGGGGATCCAAGGATACGATCGAGAGCTAGGTTTGATCCCTTAGATCTCTTTTGCATGACGCATCATGATATGCTACGTACATACGTATACGCCTACATGGCAGAAAAGGCCTGGACAGCCAAGCAAGCCATACATATCATGACGATGTGCTCTCTTTAGCGTTCTACCGCCTCTTTTCTCTTTTCTTCCTTCTTTTGGTGCGTCTTTTCGTAAGGCAAAATATCCAAAAGGGAAAATACTCATTTGATCAGCATGGAAGCTAGGTAGATCATATGGACTGGTCAAGAAAAGATATGGCAAGGAGAAGAGAATAGTATACCATGCATGGGACGGTAGCAACCAAAACTTATGTCTTGTGTGGGTCAGCAAGAGATGAGTGGATGATAATCCCGAGGTAAGCCTCGATACCGTGAGACCGGCCGCAGGTCTTTCCTACTTTTAGGAAAGCCACACGACTCTCAGTATAGCTTGCTTTATATAGAGCTTTAGTTCAGCAAGATGATTTTTTGTCAAGGAAAGTGGAACTTGTTGTATGAGTAAATTTTGCGTGCAAGGTCCCTACAAGAAAAAATATATTGTGCTTGCACGATACTCTTTCTGTTCAAAACTACATCGCATGTTAGTAGTATTCGTTTGCAAAGCCACACACAGAGAATAGGATGTCACCCTGTTGTCTAGGCTCGCACAGAGCGTGCTAGCCCATCATTGGAGTGGCGCTAGTGTTTAGAGACTTCTTTTATAAAAATATGCCCGTGATAATAGGTCGAACGTATTACTTCATTAGAGGGGGGCATAACCCCGGAGATACGTGCATGTGTGGGTTATAAGGCTGCTTCTAATGCATGGGTATTTAGATAAGGTGCTAAGCACATTAAATAGCTTAGCAACTATACTCCCCAATGCATAGATGCTTAGCTTATGGTTGCTAAGCTTGTTTTATTTAATGATTTAGCAACTAAAGCTCTTCATATATTGGTGGATTTCCTTTCTTTAAATGTTTTGCCTAGGTTCACGCGCTTAGCATTGTTTCTTCCTCGGGTCACCACACTCATCTCTCTCCTCTTAAATAACTTGTCACATCATATTTTTTGCCTACATGGAAGGCTTAGCACCTGTACAAGGTGGAGCACTGGGAGGGGCCTAAGGAGAGAAGAAAATGAAAGAAATAAAGAACATTAATGACAACACACATAACCTACTATCAGAATTAAAAAGCTACAAGATAACTCCTTAAACCTAAATGTGATAGTCTTATGTTTAACATTGCCTTCAGAGACTAGTTCTGGATTGTCTCATTTTTTAAGCTACACACAAAGTCGGCGCAAAGATACACCGTACCGATACCATTCGTGTATTAAAACATCTCTTTTTGGCATGCTGAGCCAATAAACAACTTGAAAATGCGTCATAATCCTATATGTATTGATTTTGGTAATCTATATCTATATCTCAAAAGAGCAACTTGTGGAGAGCCAATATATCTCATCCGTTCAACCACGTCTATGCAATGGTCTATATTGCCCCAACATTCAACGCTAAATGTGTTTAGCACTAAACAAGTTAGCACCCTCCCCTAATTAATGTATACCTAATATCGACAACCTAATATCAACATGCAATTAAGACCTTGCCGATTGTTTCTCCATTTTTGGGCACATGTTTTGCTATATGACGCATTCGACGTTAAATATACCCCAAAACGCACATGCACGAGCCAATAGGCCAACCCATTAGTGCCATTCATGTCCTTTCTTTCTGTGTTTCACGTTTTTCTACTGTAGTGACTCATCAGCATTGTGCAGAGACGGTACCACATGGTTTTTTCTGCGGTTTTCTCAATACTATTTTTTAAAGTCCATGATTTTTTTAAATGGCACATTTGTTTTGTAAAAGGTGAACTTTTTTGAAACTATGAACAAATTTTGAAACACGAAAATTTTCTTGAAATTGCTGAACATATTTTAAAATAGGGAACAGTTTTAAAATCGCAAATATTTTTCTAAAACACAACCTTTTATTTTACACGGAATTTTATATAGAAATCGCAATCATATTTTTAAAATATGAGAAAATTTCGATTTTTTTGAACATTTCTCAAATTGTTAATACATTTTGAAATTCGGAACATTTTTCAAAAATTCGGATACTTTCAAAGATAAAGAATATTTTTTTAATATTTTTTTCAAAATTCCTATTTGTTTTGTAATTTGTGACTCTAATAAAAATAGAAATAAATAAAATAAAACCAGTAAAGAAGATAAACCCAGTAAAAAATAACAGAAAAATGTAAATCAGCTCATGAACCTTGTAAAAGGTTCCCCAAAACCGGTCAGGAACCTTTTTTTTAAATAGGTTAGTGAAAATCCTTGTAGAAGGTTCCCCAAAAGAGATCTTCTAGGGACAAATAGATTGTACGTTATGTATGTTCCTTCTAAAACGGGCGGGCCAGTGCGTTTGTGCGTCAATTTGGTGCAGATCCCGACAAATAGAACATTCCCATCATTGGTGTTTCATACGGAACCTCCTATACGAGAGTAACTAGTTAACGAGCGCCGTGATCAGCGCCACTTGGCGTGCTCTCAGTCATTCGCCATGTGTCACGCTCTGGGTGTTTCCTCCGGATTTTTTTTTCGCACGCGTTTTCGACTTATTAAACGGTTTTTTTGACGTTTTGGTTTTTCACCGGTCTTCCTTAACTTTTCGACAAAATTGTTTTTTCGAAATAATATATTTTTTTTTTGCGAAAAAACATGTTTTTTTCGCGAAAGTCACGGTTTTGCTTCCGCGAGTGGCACGGTTGTGCTTTCGCGAGAGTCGCGGCCGTGCCTCTCGGAAAGGAAAAAAATGTGTTTTCTGTTTTTTTTCTTTCGCGAGAGTCATGGTTTTGCTTCCGCGAGAGTCACGGCCGTGCCTCTCGGAAAGGGAAAAAACGCG
>LR738710.1:581094076-581369829 GCA_902687465.1 Secale cereale
CAAGAGTCACGGTTTTGCTTCCGCAGTGGCACCGTTGTGCTTTCGCGAGAGTCACGGCCGTGCCTCTCGGAAAGGAAAAAAACGTGTTTTTTTTCTTCTTTTGCGAGAGTAACGGTTTTGCTTCCGCAAGAGGCACGGTTGTGCTTTCGCGAGATTCACGGCCGTGCCTCTTTCGAAAATGAAAAAAAAACACGTTTTCTATTTATTTTTCTTTCGCGGGAGTCACGGTTTTGCTTCCGTGAGAGGCACGGTTGTACTTTCACGAGAATCACGGCCGTGCCTCTTCCGAAAAGGGAAAAAACTAGTGCGCCTAGTTAGGTTTTTCGTCTGGTTTTTTTCGTGAAAAAAGTTCATCAAAACCTATCAACATGGGATCTAGTTTTGAAGATCTCGACATGAGGAATTCAACGGTGAAAACAGTTCAAGATTTGGACATACGGTTTAAGAGATAAAACGTTTTGAATAAACGAATCTACGAAAAAAAAACGCTCAGGTTGCGACAAGTGACGCACATGCAGCGCGCCACTTGTCGTAACATGGGTTTGGGGTGATCTTTGCAACAAGTACTTATCAATTAGTGATTTCGCATATTTGGCAGTTCAGGTGCTTGTAATAGATCATTTTGCAAAGCGCACACGTTTTGCTGCGAGCTGGGCCGACCCATCTTGCGTTTTTCTTTTATCTGTTAAAGTGAAAAAAAATGGTGTGAATAGCGCGCCGCGCTAACTAGTAGGGACAACACACACTTTGTGCCTAGTAGCTTCTTTCGTTCTTTTATTCGCTCTCCAGTACGAGTCTCTCTATCTTTTTCCTTTTTTATCTGTTCTTTTTTATTTTACTATTTATTTTCATTTCTTAAATGCGTGATTTTAATTCAATGAACTTTTTCTTCATAATTTAAAAATTCCTTAAAAAATCCATGAACTTTTTCCCAAATTGATGATATTTTTCAGTAATTGTGAATTTCTATAGGCATTTGAATTAATTTTCCATATTTGTGAATTATTTTGAAAATCGATGAACCTTTTTTTCAATTTCGATGAATTTTTTTCAATTTTGAATGATTTTTTTTCAAATTGATGAATACTCTTTATAAAATTGATGTATTTCTTTACAAATTTGATGATTTGTTTGAAAATTGATGTATTTATTTATAAAATTGATGTATTTTTTCAAAATTGATGAATGTTTTTTAAATTCAAATGGATGGACTTTTTTAAAATTCACAATTTTTTTCCCGAATTTGAATAACCTTGTTTTTCGAATTTGTGAACTTTTGTCCATCTTCAATAAACTTTTTTCAAATTTTGTGAAGTCCATGGTCGACGGGGTAAAATGATCTAATATAGCAGAACTGAGCGAGCTAGGACCGATCCTGCTGTCGAGCAATATGAGCGCCTGGCCAATGGGCCGGCCCACCAGATTGTGTGGATGAATGCTAGTACGGCAACCAACGCTCAAAGTGATGACTAGGAGCTCCCGAGTAAGGGTTATGCTACGAACCCACAACATCTCTGCTTCTAGTAGAACCAGCTTTTGTGTATCTTCATCCATAGATCCTTTACTCATATTTTCAAAATCCATAGATCCTTTACTCATATTTTCAAAATTACGGTAATAACCATGCCACCCACCCAAACGTGATTAGTTACATCGTTTTATTGTTTTATCTTTCTTCCTCTTTCGCCTTTTCTTCTTCTTTTTCCTTCTCTTATTTATTTCTTGTTTTTTCATTTTCATTAAATTATTTATTTTTATGAAACGTGTACTTTTCTTACCAAAATCGGAAAACATATGAGAATCCGGTGATTGTTTTTTAATACATGAACTTTTTTCAAGTTGATGAACCTTTTTGAATTCGTAACCCATTTTTGAAACCGCTTGGATTTGTTTTTCAAATTCGATGAACTCAAAATTGATGTTTTATTTGTCAAAAATTGTTAAATTTTTTCCATTTCTTATTAATATTTTCAAAAACTTTGTACATTTTTGTGAACCTTTTCAAAGTTGATATACTTTTTTTTCAAATTTGATGGACATTTTTTTTCAAATAGATGATTTTGTTTTCAAATCGGTGAACTCTTTTTCCCTATTTCAATAGACTTTCTTTTTTCAAATTTTGAGAAGTCCACGGTCAATAGTGTTAACCAATCATTTAGCGGAACCGATCGAGTGAGGATCGATCTTGCTAACGACTAATCGATCGATGCAAGCGCCTTGCTAATGGACCGGCCCACCAGATGCGTGAGCGCCAATACGGCAACCAGAGCTGGAAACGTCGACTAGGAGCTCCCCAAGCAGTTGCTAAAAAAAGGAGCTCCCTAAGCAAGGATTATGATTCGAACCCACGACATCTCTTCTTCTAGAATAGTCTGGTGCATTCATCCATGAGGACATTACCTAGTCGGAGGGCACTTACCAAAGGGTCCACTATCAGCGCTTTCCTCCCGGGGGTCCGGATGTGGGTCGGGTGATCCATTTGGTCCAAGGCTATAGGCATATTGGCCCAATCCAAGTACTTGGGAATAGGTGGCATCAATGTGTTGACTTCCCTATTCACAACTTCCAAGGCTTGCATTCGAGATCAACAAAGATCAGAAGAACTCCTTCAACGAGAAGAAAACCGCATGATGGCTTCATATCGTCATCATCATTGTTACTTTGAATCTTTTTGTCCGACTGAACGTGGTTTTCATAGATCATCTTCTTGAGCAGCCTACACTCCTGAGTAGTGTGTTTTGGCAAGATAAGATTGTCATCCTCATCTTTCTTCGTATGGATCTGACAGGGTTGGTACGAAACGTCATCTTCTACGTTGTCCTTCTTCCTGAGAATCCACTCCTTTTTTGTCCTTTACCCTTGAGCTGACTGGCAAGGGCTGCAAGCTCGACAGTGTCAACTCCGTCGGCCTAGCGCTTGTTTCTGTTATCGTTGTAATGGTTTTCATTTTGGCTCGGCTGGTTATTTTTGCCACTACCTCGACCTTTACCACTCTCGAGGTAGTCATCTTCTTCGCCATTTGCATAACGGTTGGCAATGACCATCAGCCGGCTTTATGAATAGACGTCCGAGCGACCAAACTTGAGTATCAATTATTTGTATCTAATGCCCCGCTTGACGACATAGATAGTTTGGTGTTCAGTCACATTTTTACCGAGTTGTGCAAGTGGTCCATCGCTGAATTTACTCATGAAGAGTTTCATTTTGTTTCTGGATGTAGTGCTGCAACTCGATAGGCTGCCGACACTTGTAGTTTCCTTCAAAAAATCACAAAAACATGACATCGGTCATCCCAGCTATAGATGTTGCTGGGGACAACTGATTTAGCCACGCCCAAGTAGACCCTTCTAACATAAGGGGGAGATGTTTCATGGACACTTCATCATTTCCTCTGCCACTTTGGATTGCCACTCGGTAGTCGTCCAACCAAGTCTTTGGCTTGGATTTGCCGTTGAACCTGCTGATCCCGGTGGTCAACCTGAAGTTTGGTGGAATCACAACCAATCAGATGTAGCGACTATAACACATGGGGCATGATGAACTAGACTCGCTTGAAAAATATTTGTCAAATTCATCTTTATCTGCCCGTCCTCAGTTTACTCGGTTCTAAGCCAAGAGTGACCAAGCATCACACAAAGGATCATTGTACCCTGGCGCCATGCCACGGGGTCCACGGGGATAATAACCACCCCGTTGGCATGGAGGAATATACCTTCGACATAATCATGTCGATATCTATCATCGTACTACGGTGAAAATACAGAAGATGTCACAGAGGACTTACTCGGTCATGATATCATTCGTCGCACCACCGAGGATGAGTCACTCGGTCGTGATGCTAGCCATCGCGCTTTAAAGGAAAATCTGGTCGTTGAGGGGGAGCCATTCCACCCGGAGGAGGATATGCTCTCGGCAATGCCCATGTGTACTGAAGGCTGATTGGATTGTTTCTGCTCAGCAGACTTGGTATGCATCCGATTATGTACGTGACTGAGTGATAGCGGAATTTTGAGCCATTGCTGCCTTGAACAGGGCCTGGATGCGACGAAGACCCTCCGCAGCCGAACCTGAGGGTTGAAGAGTGTCAGCAATCCGAGTAGCCACTGCCAAATTCTGCACCAGAGTGTGTAAGACCTAGAAATTTTAAGTTTTAGTGTTCGAAAACACCTGCATTATTTTCTGACATGAGTTGGGAATGTTGCGAGCTTGCTCTTCGAGAGCCTTCTCCCTCTGCTCCAAATGCGTCCTTTCGGCCAAAGTGGCCAAATGAGCAGCTTCTAGCGCAACGACTTCGGGGGTGTTTGTTGCAATTGGGGCATCAACGTTTGCTCGTCTATTCTATTGAGCTCGCCGATCTGTTTCATTGTGGGTGGGACAACCCCATGCCAACTCGAGCACGACCACCATCACGTCTGTTTGTTGTTTCATCCTCGAGATTCTTGTTATTCTAACCATCATTGCCCCGAGTAGCAAGTAGATCTCCGTTGGTCGGTCCATCAACCACTAAAACTTTCGCTATGGGAGAAAGGCTCCTACAGATGGGTCTTGTCCATCACATCATTCTTCTAATGATGTGATCTCATTCATCAAATGACAACACATGTCCATGGTTAGGAAACTTAACCATCTTTGATTAACGAGCTAGTCTAGTAGAGGCTTACAAGGGACACAATGTTTTGTCTATGTATCCACACATGTACCAAGTTTTCGGTTAATACAATTCTAGCATGAATAATAAACATTTATCATGAGATATATAATGAAATATAAAATAAAAACTTTATTATTGCTTCTAGGGCATATTTCCTTCAGTCTACCACTTGCACTAGAGTCAATAATCTAGATTACATAGTAATGATTCTAACACACATGGAGTCTTGGTGCTGATCATGTTTTGCTCGTGGAAGAGGCTTAGTCAACGAGTCTGCTAAATTCAGATCCATATGTATTTTGCAAATCTCTATGTCTCCCTCCTTTACTTGATCGCGGATGGAGTTGAATCGTCTCTTGATGTGTTTGGTTCTCTTATGAAATCTGGATTCCTTCGCCAAGGCAATTGCTTCAGTGTTGTCACAAAAGATTTTCATTGGTTCCGATGCAGTAGGTATTACACCTAGATCGGATATGAACTCCTTCATTTGCTGCTTCCAAAGCAGCTATGTACTCCACTTCACACGTAGATCCCGCCATGATGCTTTGCTTGGAACTGCACCAACTGACAGCTCCATCATTCAATATAAATACGTATCCATTTTGTGACTTAGAGTCATCTGGATCAGTGTCAAAACTAGCATCGACGTAACCATTTATAACGAGCTCTTTGTCACCTCCATAAACGAGAAATATGTCCTTAGTCCTTTTCAGGTACTTCAGGATGTTCTTGACCGTTGTCAGTGATCTACTACTGGATTACTTTGGTACCTCCCTGCTAGACTTACAGCAAGGCACACATCAGGTCTGGTACACAACATTGCATACATGATAGAACCTATGGCCGAGACATAGGGAATGACTTTCATTTTCTCTCTATCTTCTGTAGTGGCCGGGCATTGAGTCTGACTCAACTTCACACCTTGTAACACATGCAAGTACCCTTTCTTTGATTGATCCATTTTGAACTTCTTCGAAACTTTATCAAGGTATATGCTTTGAGAAAGTCCTATCAAGCGTCTTGATCTATCTCTATAGATCTTGATGCCCAATATATAAGCAGCTTCACCGAGGTCTTTCATTGAAAAAATCTTATTCAAGTATCCTTCTATACTATCCAGAAATTCTACATCATTTCCAATCAACAATATGTCATCCACATATAATATCAGAAATGCTACAGAGCTCCCATTCACTTTCTTGTAAATACAGGCTTCTTCAAAAGTCTGTATAAAACCATATACTTTGATCACCTCATCAAAGCATATATTCAAACTTTGAGATGCTTGCACTAGTCCATAGATGGATCACTGGAGCTTGCACACTTTGTTTGCACACTTTGTTAGCAACTTTAGGATTGACAAAACCTTCTAGTTGCATCATATACAACTCTTCTTTAAGAAAACCATTGCGGAATGCAGTTTTGACGTTCATTTTCCAGATTTCATAATCATAAAATACGACAATTACTAACATTATTCGGACAGACTTAACCATTTGAATTAATTTCCCATAGTTGTGAATTTTTTTGAAAACCAATTAACCTTTTTTTTTCAATTTTGATGAACCTTTCTCAATTTTGAATGAACATTTTTTTGAATTGATGAATACTCTTTATAAAATTGATGTTTTTTTTACAAATTTGTTGATTTGTTTGAAAATCAATGAACTTTTTTTCAAAATTGATGTATGTTTTTCAAATTCAAATGGATGGACCTTTTTGAAAATTCATTGAATTTTTTCTGAATTTGAATAAGATTGTTTTTTAAAATTTGTGAACTTTTGTCCATCTTCAATAAACTTTTTTTTCAAATTTTGTGAAGTCCATGGTCAACAGGGTAAAATGATCTAATATAGCTGAACTGAGCGAGCGAGGACCGATCCTGCTGTCGAGCGATATGAGCGCCGGGCCAATGGGTCGGCCCACCAGATTGTGTGGATGAACGCTAGTACGGCAACAAACGCTCGAAGTGATGACTAGGAGCTCCCCGAGTAAGGGTTATGATACGAACCCACGAGTAGAAGCAACTTTTGTGTATCTTCATCCATAGATCCTTACTCATATTTTCAAAATTAAGGTAACAACCATGCCACCCACCCAAACGTGATTAGTTACATCGTTGTATTGTTTTATCTTTCTTCCTTTTCAGCTTTTCTTCTTCTTTTTTCTTCTCTTATTTTTTATCTTTTTTTCTTTTCATTAAATTATTTATTTTTATGAAAATGTGTACTTTTATACAAAAATCAGAAAACATATGAGAATCTGGTGATAGTTTTTTAATACATGAACTTTTTTCAAGTTGATGAACTTTTTTGAATTTGTAACCTATTTTTGAAATCGCTTGGATTTGTTTTTCGAATTCGATGAACTCAAAATTGATGTTTTGTTTTTCAAAAATTGATATAAAAAATTACAATTTTTATTAATATTTTTAAAAACTTTTTACATTTTTTGAATCTTTTCAGAGTTGATATAATTTTTTTTCGAATTTGATGGACACATTTTCAAATAGATGATTTTTTTTCAAATCTGTGAATTCTTTTTCCCTAGTTCAATAGACTATCTTTTTTCAAATTTTGAGAAGTCCACGGTCATTAGTGTTAAGCAATCAAATATAGCGGAACTGATCGAGTGAGGATCGATCTTGCTAACGACTAATCGATCAATGCAAGCACCTTGCTAACGGACCGGCCCACCAGATCGTTTGCGTGAGCGCCAATACAGCAACCAGCGCTCGAAGCGCTGACTAGGAGCTCAACAAGCAGTTGCTCAAAAAAAGGAGCTCCCTGAGCAAGGATTATGATTCGAACCCACGACATCTCTTCTTCTAGAATAAGCTACATGCCACCTTCCCAAATGTGATTAGTTACATCATTTTACTACTTTTATCTTTCTTCTTTTCTTTTGTTGGGTTTTTTCCTTCTCTTCCTCCATTTTTATTTTTCCTTTTCTTTTTATTTTTTATTTTTCAGAAAACATGACCTTTCCTTATCTAATTCGATAAGAAAATCAAATCCAGTAATTTTGTTTGAATTCGCGTACTTTTTTCAAGTTGATGCACTTTTTCGAATCGGTGACCTATTTTTTTGTAAACTCATGGATTGTTTTTCATTTTCGATGAACTCATATTCAACGCACATTTTTTCAAAATTGAAGGATGTTTTCTCCATATTTTTTTTCAAATTTGATGAACTTTTTTAATACAATTTTCCGAACACTTGGAAAATTTATGAACATTTTTTCAATTAGATGAGCTTTATTTCAAATGTGTAATTTCTTTTGTTATTTTTGTGAGCATGTTTTCCAGATCTGTGAACTTTTTTGAATTAAATTTTAGATCTTTTTAATTTTTAAGTTTTGCTAATTAGATTTTTCTGAGACATTAATGTTGTTTTAGATGAAGGCTTAAATAGAGCTATTTCCTGATAGTAGCCGACAAGTTAAGAGCATCTCCAGCCATTCGGGCCCAAGGGACGCCAAAATAGCGTCGCCTGGGGGTGAGCCGGCGAAAACCGCGGCGTGGGGGCGTTATGTTTACTAATCGCCGATCCCCACGACGTTTTTTCGTTCTTTCAAAACCTAAACTCGTCCACAAAAGCGGAAAAACACGACATTTTTAAAAATAGATAAAAAGGTTAAAAAACGCTGCTAAACCCTAAACACTACTCAGCCCGCCGTCGCCACCGCCGTTCCTCGCCGCCCTGAAGTTCTACATGCCGAGGAGCTTGTAGAACTTCGTGTAGTCGTCGCCGTCGTCCTCATCGAATTGTTCGTCGCCTCCGCCGCGGCCGTCGTTGCTGCTGCTCTCCTGTCCAGCGTCGCCGATGCGCGGGGGGTTGGACGGCCCGGGTGCGTCCTCATCGTTGTCGTCGAGGACGACGACGCCGCCCTCCTCCCGCCGAGCCTGGCGAGCGTGAAAGGACAAGTGCTTCCTGGGTGGTTTTGGTAATTAATGTCAAGATATCTCTTGTTGGGCTAATACTTTTACCTAGTATGTTTCAGATGAGTTCGACAGTGAAGTGGCATGGACAAGAGGATGTGGAATCCTTCAAGATGCTAAGGACAGAAGATTGGCAAAAGCTCAAAGCTCAATACTCTACATTTTCTATTTCAGTGATCCAAGATCACATTGAGTCCATAGGAAAGCCATGTGACGCCCGGGTAATCAAGCTACAGTAAACCTCTGCTAATGATGCCACGTCACCACGATTACTGTTGCTAATCTCGTGTTAGTTCGGAACCGATTCAAATTCAAATTAAAAATCAAGCAAACAATAAAAGTTTTTAAATATTAAAACTAAAATGTTCGGAGTGAACCAAATAATGCATAAATAATTATGGTGGAGAAACTACACTTTTATAAAATGTTTAAATACTCTAAAATGAATAAAACAATAGCTAAAACAAATAATTAAATGCCTTTTATATTGGTAAAATACTAAACTATATTATTTTGGGGTGAAACTTTTTGTGGTTGTGACATAAATTGTAACATCAATTTAGGTGCCACTGGGTATTTTATTAAAACTAAAATAAATAGGAACTAAAAGAAAAAAGAAGAGAAAAATAAGAAAAGGTAAAAGAAAACAAAACAAAACAAATCAAACAAAAAGGGAAAAGAATCGCCCCCTCACTGGGCTTCGGCCCAGCTGGCCACTGGGCCAGCCAGGCCGGCCCACCCGCCCTCCCATAACCACCCCCACCCCTGACCTAATCCACCCCCACCTCGCGCTGCCAGGGATGAGCGAGAGCGCTCCCGCTCGACCCCGCAACTCCTCCCGCATCAGAGCCTTCCCTCGTCGGCGCGTCGCTCTACACGGCCGCCCAACCACCCCGACGCCGGCGCCCCTCTCCGTCATCAAGGCCGCCTCACCGACCGCCTCCTCGATGACCACCATCATCCCTTGACGCGCCCCAGCGCTGCTCGACGTCTTCGGCGCCACCTCGTCGGCGCTGCCCTCCCTATCGCCTCCTCGTCCTCCTCCTCGAGCACACTGCCGCCCCCTACACCGCAAGTGAGGCCCGGCCTCTCCTCTCTCCCCCGCCGTGACCCGCAGATGCTCGCTGCCGCCATTGCGCCGGCAGCGTCCCCTGTCCCCGCGCCCTCCTTCGCTCATCGCGCCTCTGGCCTCGGTGCCGGCGCCGCCGCAGACCACCTCAGCCGCGCTCGCCACTACCTCCTGCTCGCCTGCGTGTGGTCGCGCCCGTCGTCGCCGGCAGTCGCGCCGCCGCGTCCACCACACTCCTAGTCGCAGCCATGGCCGCCCCTGTCCCCTAGCGTCGACCGGCTCTGCTCCCCCTGCTGCGCCGCTTGCCGCATCCGCCTCGCTCGCCGGCCCGGCGCCTCTGCTGCCGCCGCGCGCCTCGCCTTCGCCCACCTGGCCCTGCTCGCCGCCGTCCGCACCTCGCCCGCGTTCGCCGAGCCGCGCCGCCGACCACGCGCCCGGCGCCGGCGATCCGGTGCACACACACACCCGCCCGTCGCCCGCTTCCCCCTAGCCCGTTCGGGTTGTGCCTATTCGCCCGCACCCATTTGGCCCTATGTGCCAATGACGAGTGGGGCCCCGCCCCTGGAACAAAAATAATAAACATAATAAACAATAACTAAATTAATTAACTTAACCTAACTAATAATTAGTTAAACTAATTAACTAGGTTAATTAGTTAACAGCAAATGACTAACAGACCCCAGGCATCAGATGACCAAGTCAACGGTCAGAGTTGACTCATGACATCACCCTGACATCATGATGACGTCATAATTGTATTTTCTAATTAAATTAATTTTGTTAATTCTAAAAATGAATTAAAACTTTGAAAATTAATATTAAATAATCCATAACTCGGATGAAAATACTTTGTACATGAAAATTGCTCAGAACGACGAGACGAATCTGAATACGCTGTCCGTTTGTCACCCACACGTCCCTAGCATAGAGAACGTGCAACATTTCACCTCTGGTTCATCAGTCCGAAAATGCAAAACACCGGTAATACTTTCCTGGATGTTTCCCCCCTTCGTCGGTATCACCTCCTACCGCGTTAGGTCACACGTAGCAGCACGTTTTGCCATGTTATGCTTTGTGGTGTGATGTTTGCTTTATATTTATTGTTTCTCCCCCCTCTTCTCTCCGATAGACATCGGGACTGAGACTACTGACGGTGCCACTGTGATCGACTGCGTCGACGACCCCTCCTTCTTGCGAGAGCAACCAGGCAAGCCCCCCCCTTGATCACTAGATATCGCCCATTCTCTTCTCTCTTATTCTTGCATTAGATTTGCTACTGTTGATGATTCGATAGCTCCTATTCCGTTGCATAGGCTGTCACTATTGCTACCACTGTTGATACCTTACCTGCTATCCTAATGCTTAGTATAGGATGCTAGATTTCCATCAATGGCCCCACATCTTTGGCCGTATGCCATGCTATACTAGTGGGCCGTGATCACTCGGGAGGTGATCACGGGTATATACTATACTATTACATACTCATATTGATGATTTAGAGATGGGGGCTGAAGGGGCAGGTGGTTGCACACAGGTAGTGGTGGGCCTGGATTCCCGGCAGCCCCTTATGGTTACTTTGTGGCGGAGCGACATGGCGGGTTGCGAGGACCTAGGAGACGGGTGGGCCTGGCCCTGGTCGTTGTCTATAGTTATTTCATAATAACACGCTTAACGAGATCTTGGTATTTGATCTGAGTGTGGCCATTGGCCTATACGCACTAACCAGCTACGTGTGAATAGTTATGGGCACTCGACGTCATGGTATCAGCCGAAGCCTTCTTGACGTCAGCGACTTCGCGGCGCGCGCCAGATTGGACTGGAACGCCGCTCTGGTATTAGGATCGGCTAGGTCTGCTTACCGACCGCCCTCGCAACGTGCAAGTGTGCATTGGGCGATGGGCCCAGACCCTTGTGCGCTTAGGACTTAGACCGGCGTGCTGACCTCTCTGCTATGCTTAGGTAGGGCTGCGACGTGTTGATCTTCCGAGGCCGGGCATGACCCCGGAAAGTGTGTCCGGTCAAATGGGATCAAGCGTGCTGGGTAATGTGGTGCACCCCTGCAGGGAAGTTAATCTATTCGAATAGCCGTGTCCCTTGGTAAAAGGACGACCTGGAATTGTACTCCGACCTCGTGAAAACTAGAACCGGATACTTAATAAAACACACCCTTACCAGTGCCAGATACAACCCGATGATCGCTTTCCCACAGGGCGACGAGGGGAGGATCGCCGGGTAGGATTATGCTATATGTTGTTACTTGGTGAACTTACCATCTATTCTATTCTACTGATGTAAGACGGAGGCTACGAGAAGCGAGGATACTTGTTACTTTCCAGCTACTCTCATCTACTGCTGCAAGATGGAGGTGGCCAGAAGCGTAGTCTTCAATTGGATTAGCTACCCCCCTCTTATTCTGGCATTCTGCTGTTTAACCCACAGATATTACCCCTTTACACACATATCATTACATATGTAGTGTAGATCCTTGCTTGCGAGTACTTTGGATGAGTACTCACGGTTGCTTTGCTCCCCCTTTTCCCCTTTTGCCCCTTCTTCTCGGATGACGCAACCAGATGGCGGAGTCTAGGAGCCAGAGGATCACGAGGATGTTTCTACGTGGAGTGGCTTTGAGGAGTAGTTAGAAGGTCCTAGGCAGGAGGCGTTTCCTTTTCGATCGTTGCTATATTTGTACTAGCCTTGTTAAGGCAAACTTGTTTACCTTATGTCTGTACTCAGATATTATTGCTTCTGCTGAATTTTGTGTTTTCGAGCTTATGTATTCGAGCCCTCGAGGCCCCTAGCTTGTAATATAAAGCTTGTATTATTTAATTCGTTTCTAGAGTTGTGATGTGATATCTTCCAGTGAGTCCTTGATCTTGGTCGTACACATTTGCGTGCATCATTAGTGTACGGTCAAATCGGGGGCGTCACAAGCCAACACTATTAAAAGGGGATGAGGTGTTGCTTAATGACTTGCTTGGTCATAGTGCTTAGTGATATACTCCAAAGCCCTCAACCACTTTCTCTTATCCACATATGTCCTAAACCTAAAGTCAAACTCGGCCCCACCAATTTGAACTATCCGGTGCCACCGAGTTGATCTGACACAACCACTGTCAAAACCCTAATCAGTTCGGTCTCACCGATAGGGATCTCGGTCTCATTGTGTAATGCCCAGGATGGAGTTATACCTCCTACGTGTCGAGGCACGACTTAAAGGCATAAATCCATCCTAGAATGATCTCAAGTTTGGTAATCTTTGCACAACTCATGTAAAAGAGGGGATAGTAAACAGAAAATAGTTGGCTTACACTCGCTACATCACAGAATTACAGTACAAGTCTCAAACATCATACATTAAGAACATCACAACCCTCTAAGGGCAAAAGCCAAATGTCAAAGTACCAAACTTAGATAAATAAACCACAGGCGGATCGAATCCTAGTAAGAGTCTCCACTACTGATCATCCGGGTATCGCACATAGTACCGACTACGCTCCTCGTCGTACTCCCAATCCAGCTCGGTGCCATCACCTGGATAGCTCACAGCTGGACCTGCATCTGGTGTGTGAAGTAACTGTGAGCCACAGAGGACTCAGCAATCCCGTCACCGGGTAACAAGACTATCAAAGCCTTTGGGTGAGGATAAGGCTGAAGAAAAGAATAAGTGTCTGCAGCAGCAACTAGCAACTAACTTACGTGAGTGAGAGCGAGAAGAGAAGGCCTCGGCGAGAAGTGATCACGAGGTGATCCTAGCTACAAGCTCAACAAACATAACCCCTCCGTGTTCAACTCCTGAATCCCTATTCGGAAATTGACAGTCACGGAACACACGCTGGTAGTGTATTAGAAACATTGTGTCAAGTTATCTACAACCGGAATTAACAAGCTCCCATCTGCCACATAACCGCGGGCACGGCTTTCGAAAGTTCAAACCCTGCAGGGGTGTTCCAACTTGACCCATTACAAGCCCACGATCCGCGGAGTCGCAACTCCAAAGTGGGAAGACCCGAGTATCCTCGGAATCCCGTGCTCAAGATATACCGAACTAAGGTAAGGCTAATCCAGCAAATCCTCCCGGCGTGTCGACACCCTGATAGTAGCCGCGCGTATCTAAGTCTCAGGACACGACCGGATGGGCGATTCTACGGGTGTATACCAGATACCTCGGGTTGCCCCAAGGCGGCCCCGCAGACTCCCCGTTTCGGACCAACACTCATGTGGAGCACTGGCCCGGGGTTGTTGATTAAGAAAGAGGGTTAATTACTCCCTATGCAAGTTTAGTTTGTTATTAGGCAAATAGTACCAATGTTGGGACTTGCTGGAAAAGACTTAGCACTTAGCGGTTTATCGAGGGGGTCCCATACACCCCAACCATGTTAGGAACGCATAATCAAGGAACATAACACCGGCTTATACGGATCCTACCGGCATGAGTGGAACAAATCACCAAGCAAAAGGCTTAGCCTTCCACCCTTGCCAATATATAGATGATTTCATTCAGCAATTATATAGTGTGATATAACCCAACCAAACTTCATCATGAAGCAAGCATCTTCGATCTTCACCTGCAACTAGCAATGCTATAAGAAGGGCTGAGCGAAGCGTACTTAGCCAAGCAACGATTTGCATAGGTAGGTTGGTTAAACATGGCAATTGGTTACAAGTAGGAGGCTGACAAGAAGATCATGGGCATCGAGGCAAAACTATAGATCGAGACTACTAGCAATAGGCAAAGATATTAATGTTATCGGGGTTCGATCATCTTGCCTGAAGAGAAGTCGTTCGGATCGTAAGAAGGGTCCTCGTGCTCAACCTCGTTGGAAACCTCGTGCTCGTACTCGAACTCAGACTCAGCTCCCGGCTCTAAACAAAACAATCACACCAAACACAAATCAACAAGATGCAATGCGCACTCGAAAAAGATGGATGCACTAAGGATGCACACGGAGCACGTAAAATATCACTCAAGCAAAACACCTCAAAACATGATAACAATCTGATATTATTAATCTACACAGAAAAACAATCAAGTTTGATATAAGATTCGCTGAAATCGGAGTTACGGGCTAAAAGTTATGCCCGAAACAAGATTTGAGCGAAAGCTGAAAATTACAGCAACATAGCATCTTCGGAGCTCAAAATAATTGAGCTACAACATTCAAATAACATGGCAAAGGGCATGAACACAAACTAGACATATACTACAGCAACTAAGTCCAAAGGTGCACCCCCAACGGAGCCACGGATCAATAGCAATGATCTTGGACATATTGAACTTGACAATAAAATTCTGACAGCAGAATTTTATTGAAACTTTGGAGCAAAAGATAAACATGCTACAGCCACTCAAATAGACATGTGAGGACATGAATGGAAAGACAACAATATATACTACAAGGAACAATCAAGATCCACTCCAAAACTAACATGCTTTGTCCTAGAACATCACACGAACATGGCATCGGAACGTTACAGATTTCAGACTTAGTGAAAATCCACTAAGTCCTAAAACAGCAATAACATCATGTCATCTAAAAGAGCATGTTTAAGTCACCTTGAAACTAAACATGGCAAAAGGTAAGCACCTCACCAAAGTACACATGAAGGTGATCCCGAAACACACAAGCATGCTTCATGGAGATAAACACAACGATAGCAACGAGCTCAACAAGATGGCATTTCATAACAAGTGAAACAACATCACAGCCACATGGCACTTTGCAACGATGATAACAAGGCAATAATAAATCTACCATGCAACCTATCACATACAACACGTAGAGCATGGCAAGACGAACACGTGGACATGTCATTTGCATCATTCGGACAAACGAGCTAAAAGATATCACTATGCAAAGATGGCATAAAAACATCACATAGCAGCCGTTTATATCATGATGCACTCTTGCAACAGAAAAACAAGCACCTAGATGGTCTCTAACATGCATGACAACAACAGGTAAAACGTAGAGCAAGTCTCCACGAACGTCTGGACATGCTACACGCGTGAATCGGAGCAACAGACAAAAAGTTAGAGCAGGTCAAACATTGCATCAGAGATTAAAATTAACAGGGACTTAGTGATGGAAGAGGGGGAATCAACCTCAGATCTGGATCTGGAGGTGGAGATGGGCTCGGGCCAGTGGAGAAGGCCCGATCCAGCTGAGGCAGAGTGCGGCCCGGCGGTGGCCTGCGGAGGAAGGCCTGGAGGGCGACGACGGCGGCCCGCGCGGATCTGGGCGCGCGGCGGCGAGGCGGGGAAGCGGCGGCCCACGATCCGCGGAGGCGAGGCGGCCCGCGTGGATCTGGAGACTGGGAGGACCCGGCGGTGGCCTGGCCTGCTGGCGCGGAGGCAACGCGGCCCAGGGCGGTGGCGAGGAAGCAGCGCGGCCCACGGGAGGAGGCCGGTGGCCTGGTGCGGGCCTGCTGGCGCGGAGCGATCGGTGCGGTGGAGAGACGAGCGGAGCGGGAGGCGCGATGCGGCTGAGGCGAGGAAGTGGTCCACGTTGGCGCGGCGTACGGGCCGGTGGCGCTGATGCGGGCCTGGGCGACGCGAAGGCCCAGGCGGCGACGGCGAAACGGTCCCCTGGACCACTTCGACGAGGCCTGGAGCGGCGATGCGATCGACCCGAAGGGGGGGGGGATCGAGCGCGTTGACCCTGGCAGTCGTTGCGATCTGCGGGATCGATGGATCCAGATCAGCGGCGGCGCTGGTTCCTTCGGGAACTGGCTGGTTGCACGGAAAGAAAGAGAAAAAAAAGGAGGAGGTGGCTAGAGGATAGGGATGCCCACAAATGAACCTAGGGGACTAAATATAGCAGGATTTTAGGGTTAGGAGGGATCTGGGGGTGTTAGGAGCCCTCCGATCGCGATCCAACGGATCCGATCGCGGGGGTAGATTAAAAAGGGCCTAGGAGGAGATAAAAGACTGCAGAAGGGGTGTTTCTGGGACACGAAGTGAAGGCACTTAGGACCCACACGAACAACGGATGGAATAGTCAACGGAGTCCAAACGAGTCGAGATTTGAGAGGCGGGTTGCACACAACAAAACAACAACACAGACAACAACCTCGCGGCACACCGGTAACGTTACACGCCCAAACAACAAAGTAGGCCTACGGGACGTCACGGACACGTGAGGGAGCTCCGGAACGCGAAACGTACAACGGGAAGAAACACGCGGAACCGGATGCAACCGACAACACAAATGCAATGCGATGCACATGTCTACATGATATGAATGAATGCCACACACTCACACAACAAAACGACGAAAACCCGAAAGACAAAGAGCCCGGAATGGAAATAGATGAAGCCGGAGATATATTATATACCCAAAAGGGAAAGTATTACATCCGAGGCATCACAAACTCTCCTCTACTACAAAAAGATCTCGTCCCGAGATCTAGGACTGGAAAAAGGAAGGGTACTCGGAACGAAGATGATCTTCTCGTTCCGAGGTAGCTTCTCGGTCGGTGTGATGTGACCACTTGACTTTCAGAAATTTGATGGACTTGTTGCGGGTCTTGCGTTCGGTTTCTTCGAGAATGGCAACTGGATGCTCTCGGTAGGACAGGTCTTGTTGAAGATCAATATCTTCAAACGGAATCATGCGCTCAGGTGCCTTGAAGCATTTGCGAAGTTGAGACACATGGAAGACATCATGAACATTTGCAAAGTTGGGAGGGAGCTCCAGTTGATAGGCTAGATCGCCTCTTTTGCCAAGAATCTTGAAAGGCCCGACGTATCTAGGAGCAAGTTTTCCTTTGATACCGAATCTTTGGGTTCCTTTCATCGGAGAAACTCGGAGATAGACATGATCATCGATGTTGAATGCCAAATCACGATGCTTGCCGTCATAGTAGCTCTTCTGACGCGACTGAGCGGCCTTGAGATTCTCACGTATGACTTTGCACATTTCTTCGGCTTCTGAGATCAAGTCATTGCCAAGGAGTTGGCGTTCGCCTGTTTCAGACCAATTGAGAGGGGTACGGCACTTTCTGCCATAGAGAATTTCAAACGGTGCTTTGCCTGCACTTGCTTAAAAGCTGTTGTTGTAAGAGAACTTGGCAAATGGAAGGCAGTCTTCCCATTTCATGCCAAAGGAGATGACACAGGCTCTGAGCATGTCTTCTAGAATCTGATTCACGCGCTCGACTTGACCACTAGTCTAAGGGTGAAAAGCAGTGCTGAACCTGATCTTAGTGCCCATGGCGGACTGAAAGGAGTCCCAGAACCTTGACGTGAACAAGCTTCCACGGTCCGAGGATATAACTTGAGGAATGCCATGTAGGGACACAATTCTGGAAGTGTACAGCTCTGCAAGTTGAGCTACATTGATTGATTCTTTGACTGGAAGAAAGTGAGCGACTTTGGTAAGCTTGTCAATCACCACAAAGATAGCATCATTTCCTCGCTTGGATTTAGAAAAACCAGTGACGAAGTCCATTTCAATGTGGTCGAACTTCCACTCGGGAATAGGAAGAGGTTGGAGAAGACCGGCTGGACGTTGATGGTCTGCTTTCACTCTTCTGCACACATCACATTCATTCACGAATTGGGCAATTTCCCTTTTCATGCGTGTCCACCAGTAAGACTGCTTGAGGTCTTGATACATCTTGGAACTGCCAGGATGAATGGAAAGGAGAGAATCATGAGCTTCTTCCATTATGAGCTTCCTGAGATCACCTTTGGGAACAACGAGTCTGTCCTCGAAGAACAAGGTATCTCTCTCATCATCACGGAAGCACTTGTATTTTGGAGTGCCCTTTGCAATCCCATGTTTCACTTTCTTCACCATGGTATCACTGAGCTGGGCCTCACGGACTTGATCTTCCAAGGTAGGAGCAATTTGGAGATTAGCAAGAAAACCCTGCGGAACAACTTGGAGGTTGAGTTTCCTGAATGCTTCACAAAGCTCAGGCTGGTACGGCTTAATAAGAAGGCTGTTGCAATATGCCTTTCTGCTCAAAGCATCTGCAATCACATTCGCCTTGCCAGGAGTGTATTCGATGCTGGGATTGCACTCTTGGATCATTTCAACCCAACGAGTCTGACGGAGGTTCAGATGCGGCTGTGTGAAGATGTACTTCAAGCTCTTGTGATCGGTGAAGATGTCGACCTTTCTGCCCAACAACAGATGTCTCCACGTAATCAGAGCATGTACCACAGCTGCTAGCTCGAGATCATGTGTGGGATAGTTCTTCTCACTTGGCTTTAGCTGACGAGAAGTGTATGCCACAATTCTCTTATCTTGCATAAGCACACCACCAAGATCTTGAAGAGAAGCATCACAGAAAACTTCATAGGGCTTGGATTCATCTGGAGGAGTCAGAACTGGAGCAGAGACAAGCTTCTCTTTGAGGGTTTTGAATGCCACTTCACACTCTGGAGACCAAAAGTATTTGACATTCTTCTGAAGCAGGTTGGAAAGAGGCTTGGCAATCTTGGAGAAGTTCTCAACAAACCTTCTGCAATAGCTGGCAAGACCCAGAAAACTGCGGAGCTGCTTGACGTTCTGAGGAGCTTCCCAGTTGACAATTGCTTCAACTTTCTCGGGATTAACCGCAATACCGTGAGCTGAGATGATGTGGCCCAGGTACAAAACCTTATCGAGCCAAAACTCGCACTTTGAGAACTTGGCATAGAATTTATGCTCTCGGAGTCGATCAAGAACCAGACGTAAGTGCTTTTCGTGATCTTCTTCATTCTTGGAAAACACCAGAATATCATCCATATACACAAGCACAAACTCGCCAGTATAGGGGTTGAAGATGTAATGCATCATCCTTGAAAAGGTAGGAGGAGCATTGGCGAGACCGAAGGACATGATGGTATACTCGTATGAACCGTAGCTCGTTCTGAAGGCCGTCTTGGGAATGTCTTCCTCGCGAATGCGAATTTGATGATAGCCCATTCGGAGGTCAAGCTTAGAGAACACTTTAGCTCCTTTGAGCTGCTCAAAGAGTTCGTTGATGTTGGGGAGCGGATACTTGTTCTTAATCGTCTTCTTGTTCAATGGCCGGTAGTCAACACAGAGACGCTCCGTGCCATCTTTCTTCTTGACAAATAAGACACCACAGCCCCACGGAGACGTACTAGGTCTGATGAGACCCATACTCTCCTGCTTATCAAGCTGCTTCTTCAATTCCTTCAATTCATCCGGAGAGAGCTTGTACGGACGCCGGCATGCAGGCTCAGTACCTGGCTCGAGTTCAATGACAAACTCCACCTGACGGTGTGGAGGCATGCCTGGAAGTTCTTCAGGAAAGACGTCTTGATATTCGTTCACCACCGGAATTTGAGATATGGCATTAATTTCGCCCTTATCATTAAGAGAGAAAAGCCAGATAGTGTTATCCCTGGAGGCGAAGATAATCACATCTTCATCAGAATGAGTCATCTTGACTTCCTTCTGTGCACAATCAATATGAGCATCGTGCTGAGAAAGCCAATCCACTCCGAGGATGAGGTCGATATCAGAATTACCAAGAACCACCGGTTTAGCCAAAAAGCGATAATCTCCCATGCGAATAGAAACATCCGGAGCATGGACACTAGAAGTCATAATCCTGCCCGGAGAAACAACTTGCAACTTCTGAGGCAAATTTGAAGTGGCAATATTGTGCTTGGATGCAAATGGTTGAGACATGAAAGAGCATGAAGCACCCGAATCAAATAACACTTTAGCTGGAAAAGAGTTAACTGGAAGGTTACCCAAAATGACATCAGAAGCATTCTCTGCTTGTGCTGCATTCATCAGATTGACCCTTGCTGCCTTTGGATCTTGCCTGACAATAGCTGAACTCACAGGTGGAGGAGGAGGAAGACGCTTCGGATTCGGACAACGGTTGGCATAGTGACCCTTCTGGCCACACTTGTTGCACACCACTTCAGAGAGAGGACGGAAATGAGAGCCACTTGACTTGGAGCCTTGAGACTGAAACTGCTTCTTCGACTGGTTGCTCGGGTTGGGTGGGTGGGAGAAACCACGACCACTAGAGTTCTTGTTGTTGGAGTTGTTGGAGTTGTTGGAGTTGTTGGAGTTGTTGTATGGAGCTCGAATCACTGGAGGAGGAGGAAGCCAGAATTTATGATGCTTCGAGACCAACTGAGACGATGAAGAAGAGTGAACAGCATCTCGAATTCTCTTCTTAGAAGCCTCCATCTTAAGCTGAGATGCTTCTTGTTTCAAAGCCATGTTATAGAACTTGTCGAATTCATCCGGCTCGAACAAGGTGAGAGCAAGCTGAAGTTCATCTTTGAGACCTCTACGGAACTGATAGATTTTGCTCTTGGCATCAGGAATGTCTTGCTTAGCATAGCGAGCGAGGTTTTGGAACTTGACATTATACTGATAGACTGCCATGGAGCCCTGCTTCAGGTTGCGGAATTGCTCACGCATACCTTCAATGACACTTGTAGGAATGTGATGCGAGCGGAAATCCTTGCAGAAATTCTCCCAAGAGATCACTTGACCTGGCCTGGAGTCTTTGTACTGCTGCCACCAGTCAGCTGCTTGATCTTTCAGTTGGAAGGCTGCAAACTTCACATAATCATCTTCCTTCACGTTACTGCACTCAAAATGCTTTAACCAATCCTCAGCATCAAGAGGGTCGACACAGTAACTGAAAGCTTTAGGATTGTTAGCCAAGAATTGGTTGAGGGTAGCATGGTGCTGCTGGAAGAAGTTGCCTTGGTTCCCTGGAATACCCTGATTAGCTTGATTAGCTTGCATCTGCTGCATCATCTGCATCATCAACTGGGTATTCTGAGCTGTAGTCTGCATAATTGCTCTCCAAGCCTCAGGCGGAGGAGGAGGGGAAGGAGGATGTTCTGGGACCTCTTCCACCTCTGGGTTAGCGTTGGGAACCCTTTTCGGAGCCATCCTGTAAGAGATGACCACGAATCAGCAATTGATTGACAAAAGGTATAAGCTGAATCAATGGAATGAATTGCAACAAGTCTTCACAATAATCATTCGAACAATAAGAACGAATGAAATCATTCGAACAAGAGGAACGAATGAAATTCTCAGATAAATGATAACATCAATCTTTACGAGAAGCCACATAGGGATCAAAAGGATAAAATAAGAAAACAACAAGGTATGGACGGGAACAAACACAAGAGAGGAGTTTCGTTCTAACATCTTTGTGCTGAAAGCATATGAACGCGTTACGAAAAGGTTTTGCAATCCCCGGATCAACATAGCCAAGGACCCTTTAAGATGCAACTCCTGATAGTAACATCGGTCATATTACCCCTTCACTCAATGTAGAACCCCGAACTCACTAACCTGCATTCGTTGGAAGAATGCCTACGATCTACTAGATAAAACCCACCTATAGATTTCCGAAAGATTCCAGTTATGCAATCAGGTGTTGGGGATACACGGGAAGCACCGCGCAATCAACTCTAACCTACATCCAGGTGTATCCATCCTTCAACACATAACCAGCCTTTCTCGGAAACTGTGTACCTCGGACCTTCGAAAAGCATCCACTATAACAAGCTATGGCAATACTCCCGAACTACCTCCCCAGTACTGGGTGATGTCGGGGTTATCTTGCCACTGGCCGTATAGGGGAGATTTTCGATGTCGGCCGTCTTAAGTATTTAGTACTGCCGTGATATACTTGTTACAACGATACCCCGAAGCTCAACTCCTCGGTAACAGGAGGCATCGAGAACAATATCCTTGTCACAAGAACATCGAAACAATCCCAGAATACTCGCGGGATTCCTAAAAAAATTTGGTGCAATTTTTGAAGATAGGAGAGACAAGAGTAGTCGTCAGGAGTCCTCACCAGAGAGAAAGGGGATGAGAAGCAAAGAAATCCTACTCTCCGATATAATATAGGACTCAAAAAGTTTTTTGTGTGTGCCTAGACTCGACCGTCAACGATTCGATCAAACAGTGGGGGCTCCTAGGTCGGAGAAGGCTCTGAATACCAACTTGTAATGCCCAGGATGGAGTTATACCTCCTACGTGTCGAGGCACGACTTAAAGGCATAAATCCATCCTAGAATGATCTCAAGTTTGGTAATCTTTGCACAACTCATGTAAAAGAGGGGATAGTAAACAGAAAATAGTTGGCTTACACTCGCCACGTCACATAATTACAGTACAAGTCTCAAACATCATACATTAAGAACATCACAACCCTCTAAGGGCAAAATCCAAATGTCAAAGTACCAAACTTAGATAAATAAACCACAGGCGGATCGAATCCTAGTAAGAGTCTCCACTACTGATCATCCGGGTATCGCACATAGTACCGACTACGCTCCTCGTCGTACTCCCAATCCAGTTCGGTGCCATCACCTGGATAGCTCACAGCTGGACCTGCATCTGGTGTGTGAAGTAACTGTGAGCCACAGAGGACTCAGCAATCCCGTCACCGGGTAACAAGACTATCAAAGCCTTTGGGTGAGGATAAGGCTGAAGAAAAGAATAAGTGTCTGCAGCAGCAACTAGCAACTAACTTACGTGAGTGAGAGCGAGAAGAGAAGGCCTCGGCGAGAAGTGATCACGAGGTGATCCTAGCTACAAGCTCAGCAAACATAACCCCTCCGTGTTCAACTCCCGAATCCCTATTCGGAAATTGACAGTCACGGAACACACGCTGGTAGTGTATTAGAAACATTGTGTCAAGTTATCTACAACCGGAATTAACAAGCTCCCATCTGCCACATAACCGCGGGCACGGCTTTCGAAAGTTCAAACCCTGCAGGGGTGTTCCAACTTGACCCATTACAAGCCCACGATCCGCGGAGTCGCAACTCCAAAGTGGGAAGACCCGAGTATCCTCGGAATCCCGTGCTCAAGATATACCGAACTAAGGTAAGGCTAATCCAGCAAATCCTCCCGGCGTGTCGACACCCTGATAGTAGCCGCGCGTATCTTTGTCTCAGGACACGACCGGATGGGCGATTCTACGGGTGTATACCAGATACCTCGGGTTGCCCCAAGGCGGCCCCGCAGACTCCCCGTTTCGGACCAACACTCATGTGGAGCACTGGCCCGGGGTTGTTGATTAAGAAAGAGGGTTAATTACTCCCTATGCAAGTTTAGTTTGTTATTAGGCAAATAGTACCAATGTTGGGACTTGCTGGAAAAGACTTAGCACTTAGCGGTTTATCGAGGGGGTCCCATACACCCCAACCGTGTTAGGAACGCATAATCAAGGAACATAACACCGGCTTATACGGATCCTACCGGCATGAGTGGAACAAATCACCAAGCAAAAGGCTTAGCCTTCCACCCTTGCCAATATATAGATGATTTCATTCAGCAATTATATAGTGTGATATAACCCAACCAAACTTCATCATGAAGCAAGCATCTTCGATCTTCACCTGCAACTAGCAATGCTATAAGAAGGGCTGAGTGAAGCGTACTTAGCCAAGCAACGGTTTGCATAGGTAGGATGGTTAAACATGGCAATTGGTTACAAGTAGGAGGCTGACAAGAAGATCATGGGCATCGAGGCAAAACTATAGATCGAGACTACTAGCAATAGGCAAAGATAGTAATGTTATCGGGGTTCGGTCATCTTGCCTGAAGAGAAGTCGTTCGGATCGTAAGAAGGGTCCTCGTGCTCAACCTCGTTGGAAACCTCGTGCTCGTACTCGAACTCAGACTCAGCTCCCGGCTCTAAACAAAACAATCACACCAAGCACAAATCAACAAGATGCAATGCGCACTCGAAAAAGATGGATGCATGATGGATGCACTAAGGATGCACACGGAGCACGTAAAATATAACTCAAGCAAAACACCTCAAAACATGATAACAATCTGATATTATTAATCTACACAGAAAAACAATCAAGTTTGATATAAGATTCGCTGAAATCGGAGTTACGGGCTAAAAGTTATGCCCGAAACAAGATTTGAGCGAAAGCTGAAAATTACAGCAACATAGCATCTTCGGAGCTCAAAATAATTGAGCTACAGCATTCAAATAACATGGCAAAGGGCATGAACACAAACTAGACATATACTACAGCAACTAAGTCCAAAGGTGCACCCCCAACGGAGCCACGGATCAATAGCAATGATCTTGGACATATTGAACTTGACAATAAAATTCTGGCAGCAGAATTTTATTGAAACTTTGGAGCAAAAGATAAACATGCTACAGCCACTCAAATAGACATGTGAGGACATAAATGGAAAGACAACAATATATACTACAAGGAACAATCAAGATCCACTCCAAAACTAACATGCTTTGTCCTAGAACATCACACGAACATGGCATCGGAACGTTACAGATTTCAGACTTAGTGAAAATCCACTAAGTCCTAAAACAGCAATAACATCATGGCATCTAAAAGAGCATGTTTAAGTCACCTTGAAACTAAACATGGCAAAAGGTAAGCACCTCATCAAAGTACACATGAAGGTGATCCCGAAACACACAAGCATGCTTCATGGAGATAAACACAACGATAGCAACGAGCTCAACAAGATGACATTTCATAACAAGTGAAACAACATCACAACCACATGGCACTTTGCAACGATGATAACAAGGCAATAATAAATCTACCATGCAACCTATCACATACAACACGTAGAGCATGGCAAGACGAACACGTGGACATGTCATTTGCATCATTCGGACAAACGAGCTAAAAGATATCACTATGCAAAGATGGCATAAAAACATCACATAGCAGCCGTTTATATCATGATGCACTCTTGCAACAGCAAAACAAGCACCTAGATGGTCTCTAACATGCATGACAACAACAGGTAAAACGTAGAGCAAGTCTCCACGAACGTCTGGACATGCTACACGCGCGAATCGGAGCAACAGGCAAAAAGTTAGAGCAGGTCAAACATTGCATCAGAGATTAAAATTAACAGGGACTTAGTGATGGAAGAGGGGGAATCAACCTCAGATCTGGATCTGGAGGTGGAGATGGGCTCGGGCCGGTGGAGAAGGCCCGATCCAGCTGAGGCAGAGTGCGGCCCGGCGGTGGCCTACGGAGGAAGGCCTGGAGGGCGGCGACGGCGGCCCGCGCGGATCTGGGCCCGCGGCGGCGAGGCGGGGAAGCGGCGGCCCACGATCCGCGGAGGCGAGGCGGCCCGCGTGGATCTGGAGACTGGGAGGACCCGGCGGTGGCCTGGCCTGCTGGCGCGGAGGCAACGCGGCCCAGGGCGGTGGCGAGGAAGCAGCGCGGCCCACGGGAGGAGGCCGATGGCCTGGTGCAGGCCTGCTGGCGCGGAGCGATCGGTGCGGTGGAGAGACGAGCGGAGCGGGAGGCGCGATGCGGCTGAGGCGAGGAAGTGGTCCACGTTGGCGCGGCGTACGGGCCGGTGGCGCTGATGCGGGCCTGGGCGACGCGAAGGCCCAGGCGGCGACGGCGAAACGGTCCCCTGGACCACTTCGACGAGGCCTGGAGCGGCGATGCGATCGACCCGAAGGGGGGGGGGATCGAGCGCGTTGACCCTGGCGGTCGTTGCGATCTGCGGGATCGATGGATCCAGATCAGCGGCGGCGCTGGTTCCTTCGGGAACTGGCTGGTTGCACGGAAAGAAAGAGAAAAAAAAGGAGGAGGTGGCTAGAGGATAGGGATGCCCACAAATGAACCTAGGGGACTAAATATAGCAGGATTTTAGGGTTAGGAGGGATCTGGGGGTGTTAGGAGCCCTCCAATCGCGATCCAACGGATCCGATCGCGGGGGTAGATTAAAAAGGGCCTAGGAGGAGATAAAAGACTGCAGAAGGGGTGTTTCTGGGACACGAAGTGAAGGCACTTAGGACCCACACGAACAACGGATGGAATAGTCAACGGAGTCCAAACGAGTCGAGATTTGAGAGGCGGGTTGCACACAACAAAACAACAACACAGACAACAACCTCGCGGCACAACGGTAACGTTACACGCCCAAACAACAAAGTAGGCCTACGGGACGTCACGGACACGTGAGGGAGCTCCGGAACGCGAAGCGGACAACGGGAAGAAACACGCGGAACCGGATGCAACTGACAACACAAATGCAATGCGATGCACATGTCTACATGATATGAATGAATGCCACACACTCACACAACAAAACGACGAAAACCCGAAAGACAAAGAGCCCGGAATGGAAATAGATGAAGCCGGAGATATATTATATACCCAAAAGGGAAAGTATTACATCCGGGGCATTACACATTGAGATGGGAATGCCAACTCTCTGTTTCCTATTTGAAACATTTCGGTCTAACCAAGATGTGAGAATCGGTCTCACCAAGTTAGCATTGCAAACTCTCTGTTGCCTCTTCATAACATTTCGGTCTCACCGAAATGAGCAAATTGGTCCCACCGAGTTTGCCTGACCAACCCTCTGTGTACCTATTACAGAAATTGGTCTCACCGAGTTTATGTGATCGGTCTCACCGAGATTATGTTATGCACTAACCCAAATGAAATCAGTCCCACCGAGTTGACCAAGTCGGTCCCACCAAAAAGCCTAACGTTCACATTTTGAACTGAATCGGTCCGACCGAGTTTCTTGATTTGGTCCCATCGAGTTTGGTGATTTGTGTGTAACGGCTAGATTTTGTGTGGAGGCTATATATACCCCTCCACCCACTCTTCCTTCATGGAGAAAGCCATCAGAACATACCTACATTTCCATTACTCATTTTCTGAGAGAGAATCACCTACTCAAGTGTTGAGATCAAGATATTCCATTCCTACCACATAAATCTTGTTCTCTAGCCTTCCCCAAGTTGATTTCCACTCAATCTTTTCTTCCACCATATCCAAATCTGTGAGGATCTGTTTGAGTGTTGGGGAGGCTATCATTTGAAGCACAAGAGCAAGGAGTTCGTTATCAACACATCGTTTGTTACCTTTTGGAGAGTGGTGTCTCCTAGATTGGTTAGGTGTCACTTGGGAGCCTCCGACAAGATTGTGGAGCTGAACAAAGGAGTTTGTAAGGGCAAGGAGATCGCCTACTTCGTGAAGATCTACCCTAGTGAGGCAAGTCCTTCGTGGGCGATGGCCATGGTGGGATAGACAAGGTTGCTTCTTCATGGACCCTTCGTGGGTGGAGCCCTTTGTGGACTCGCGCAGTCGTTACCCTTCGTGGGTTGAAGTCTGCATCAACGTGGATGTACGATAGCACCACCTATCGGAACCACGCCAAAAACATCCGTGTCTCCAATTGCGTTTGCACACTCCAATCCCATCCCTTTACTTTCTTGCAACTTGCATGCTTTACTTTCCGCTGCTCATACACTCTTGACATGCTTGCTTGAAATGTATTGTGAATGTTTGAAATTGTGATAAAAACTCTACCTCAACTCAAAGAACTTAAAAAGTGCTACCTTTCTTGTTGAGTGTCTAATCACCCCCTCTAAACACCTCTTCTTCGATCCTCTCAATTCATATCAGAGCTTTGGTCTCCATTGCTTTGGTTTAATCACCATTGGAGGAAGATGGATGAGTCTACTCCGGGAGTATTAGACGTAGAGTACCTATGCTTGATGGAGAATTTTTTAAGGAATGGAAAATTGACATGCTTGTGATCTTCAATGAATATCATTTGAACAAGTATATTGTTAGTCCTTGTGTGCCCCCCATTAATGCTTTGAATCCTACTTCCAATGAGAAACTTGACATGATTCGACATCTTAGAACTGTTGGTCTTATCACTAGAGGATTGCCTAGAAACTTGCTTGTTTGTTTGCCAACTTTCGAATGTGCTTACACTATATGGAGATTCCTTAAGGAACGATTTCCGGACTACTCGTTGAAAAATCTAGACGTGATCCTTCAAAAGTCCATTGCTTTAAATAAGATGAACTCTAGTGATCCCAAATTTGATGAATGTTTATTTGAGCTTCGTGACCTTATGCGTGCCAAAGGAGATGTAGGAATCAATAGTAATATCATCTCGGAAGTCACTAGAATTCATAAAGATGAACATTGTCATGCTCACATAATGAATTACTCTCTCTAGGTGTTGATCTATCTCAAGACAATGTTGAACATGGTTATTATGATGAGGATGAGGATAGTGACTTTGACCTTGATGAACAAATGAGACATTTTGGTCTTATGGCAAATCTTCGTGGTTATGCAGCCGGAGTAAAGGAATGGGTGCTTGATAGTGGATGCATGGATCATATGACCGGAGATAAGGACATGTTTGATGAGCTTGCTAGAAATGATGGTCCACGAAAGTATGTTACCTTTGGTGACAACTCTAAAGGTAAAGTTGTTGGCCTGGGTAAGGTGGCCATATCCAATGATAGCTCTATCAAGAATGTCATGCTTGTAGAATCTCTCGGATATAATCTTCTTTCCGTGTCTCGATTAGCTGATTTTGGTTTAAATGTGATATTCACTCATGTTGATTGCCAAGTCTTTTGTAGAGATAATAATAATATGGTTTTTGCCGGCATTCGTTGAGGTGACCTATACATTGTTGACTTCACTAAGAAAGCCCAACCTCACACTTATTTTATTGCTAAATCTTTTAAAGGTTGGTTGTGGCATAGAAGGTTAGGTCATGTAGGCATGAGAAATCTTGATAAGCTTATTAAAGGTGATCATATCCTTGGTGTTAAAGATGTTATATTTGACAAGGATAGACTTTGTAGTGCTTGTCAAGCAGGAAAACAAGTTGGAGGAAGTCATCCCGTGAAGAACATCATGACCACGAGAAGACCGCTCGAGCTACTTCATATGGATCTTTTTGGTCCCAATGCCTAC
The DNA here is from genome assembly GCA_902687465.1 of Secale cereale. Taxonomy (NCBI): domain Eukaryota; kingdom Viridiplantae; phylum Streptophyta; class Magnoliopsida; order Poales; family Poaceae; genus Secale; species Secale cereale. The sequence continues at coordinate 581,123,469 of LR738710.1, forward strand.
AAGAGTCTTGGTGGTAACTCTTTTGGATTGGTCATTATTGATGATTTTTCAAGATTTACTTGGGTGTTCTTTCTTGATGATAAATCGCAGGTCCAAAAGATCTTCAAGAACTTCGCTAGGAAGGCCCAAAATCAATTTGAAGTGCAGATCAAGAAGGTTCGTAGCGACAATGGAACTAAGTTCAAGAATGCTAACGTGGATACCTTTCTTGATGAAGAAGGGATTTCACATGAGTTCTCGACTACGTACACACCTCAACAAAATGGAGCTGTTGAGAGGAAAATCTGGACACTCGTTGAAATGGCGGGAACGATGCTTGATGAGTACAAGACGCCAAGACACTTTTGGGCGTAGGCGGTTGAGACAGCTTGTCATGCTACAAATCGTCTATATCTTCACAAACTTCTCGGCAAGACGGCATACAAGCTTCTCACCGGTAACAAACCCCAAGTTGGATACTTTCGAGTATTCGGCTCAAAGTGCTATATTCTTGATAAGCATCGTTGTTCAAAAATTTCCCCTAAATCCCATGAAGGTTTCCTACTCGGTTATGGCTCAAACTCTCACACTTACCGTGTCTACAACAATTTCACCCGAAAGGTTGAAGAGACGATAGAAGTGAAGTTTGATGAATCTAACGGCTCGCAAGTAGAGCAATTGCCAATTGATGTAGATGACAAAGATCCTTCGGAAACAATCCAAGACTTGTCTATTGGCAAGATCCGTCCAACGGAGGTGAAGGAGAGTACCTCGTTCGTCCAAGTGGAAGCTTCTACCTCACGACAAGCTGAACCAAGAGTTGAGACGGAGGCATCCACATGTGGGACACACCAAGATGGAGAAAACGAGGAAGTTCACCAAGATGAACCTAATCAACCTCCTTCTCCACCTCTACAAGAGAACGACAACACCAACAACAAAGAAGGCCAAGAGGAAGAACAAGATGATGAAGAGGATGTTCCACCTCGACCCAAACAAAAGCTCTCACGAGTTAGAGCAAGAATTGCTAAAGATTGTCCTGTAGAGAAAATCTACGCTGATATCCAAATCGGGAGAATCGCTCGCTCTAAATCTCGCTTAGCTAACTTTTGTGAACACTACTCTTTCATATCTAACCTTGAAGCTATGAAGGTAGAAGATGCTCTTGATGATCCGGATTGGGTGAACGCTATGCACGAGGAACTACATAACTTCGAGAGAAACCAAGTTTGGACATTGGTTGAGAAGCCCGACAACAACCAAAATATCATCGGTACAAAATGGGTGTTTCGCAATAAGCAAGATGAAGATGGACAAGTTGTACGCAACAAGGCCCGTCTCGTCGCCCAACGCTACACTCAAGTCGAAGGTATGGATTACGGTGCGACATATTCCCCCGTTGCTAGACTTGAGTCCATACACATCTTACTTGCTTATTCCAATCACCATGACATCACTTTATACCAAATGGACATTAAAAGTGCTTTTCTCAACGGTGAAATTGAGGAGGAAGTTTATGTTAAACAACCTCCCTGCTTTGTTAATCCCAAGAAACCTAATCATGTTTACAAACTTCACAAAGCTCTTTATGGTCTTAAACAAGCTCCTAGAGCATGGTATAAATGCTTGACCAAGTTTCTTATTGAAAAAGGCTTTGAAATTGGGAAAATTGATTCCACACTTTTTACTAAAAGGGTTAATGGTGAATTATTTGTGTGCCAAATTTATGTTGATGATATCATATTTGGTTCTACTAACCCCCATTTTAGTGAAAGGTTTGGAAAGCTAATGTCGAAAAAGTTTGACATGTCTATGATGAGTGAACTCAAGTTCTTTTTTGGTTTGCAAATCAAGCAAACTAAGGAAGGTACCTTTGTTTGTCAAACGAAATATACTAAGGACTTGTTCAATAAGTTCAACATGCAAGAATGCAAAGGTATGACTACACCTATGCCTACTAGTGGACATCTTGACTTTACTAAGGATGGCGAACCGGTTGACCAAAAGGTTTACCGCTCTATGATTGTTCATCGTTATATCTATGTGCCTCCCATCCTGATATTATGCTAAGTGTGTGCATGTGTGCACGATATCAAGCGGCCCCCAAAGAATGTCATCTTAAGGCTGTGAAAAGAATAGTGAGATACTTAATTCATACACCAAATTTTGGCATTTGGTATCCTAAGAGGTCCTCTTTTGATCTTGTTGGCTACTCCAATTCGGACTATGCTGGTGACAAGATTGATAGAAAGTACACTTCAGGTACTTGTCAATTTCTTGGTAGATCTCTTGTGTCTTGGTCCTCCAAGAAACAAAACTCGGTATCCTTATCCACCGCCAAAGCGGAATACATTGCCGCCAGTTCATGTTGTGCTCAATTACTTACGATGACCGAAACTCAAGATTATGGGATCTATGTGAAACATATTCCATTGCTTTGTCACAATGAAAGTGCTATTAATATTGCTCACAACCCCGTGCAACATTCTCGAACTAAGCATATTGAAGTTCGTCATCATTTCATTCGAGATCATGTTGCTAAGGGTGATATCAATCGTAAACATGTTCATACTAATAAGCAATTGGAGGATATATTTACTAAACCACTTGATGAGAAAGTGTTTTGCAGGTTGAGAGGTGAATTGAACATTATTGATGCCTCAAACTTGGAGTAGTAACTCCATTTGGATACATGCAAGGCATGAGCCTTTGACTAATCCTTGATATTTCTCTTATGATGATGATCATATGTCTTGGATATACTTGTACCCTTGCATGTTATCTAACCCTTGTAGGTACTTGGATAATCCCAACTCCATGATATTGCAACTCACTCATATCCTAAGCAATCTCTACATCACCAAGTCTCTACAATATGGCAGTTGAAGTCAAGGAAGCATGAATCCTTTCAATATATCCTTTGACAATTTCTCTATATCAAATTTCATTTGGTATCAAATTTTCATGATTGTCATTTTGGATACACAAGTGCTCTTCTTTGCAAATCTAACCCATGTAGGAAGATGAACTCAACCTACGAGTGGTGCTCCCAATTCTTGATGAGCTACATCAACCTTGAGCATCCCACACAAGTTCAACTACATGATCAAGATCAAGACCACCACCCAAGGTATGTCATTCCATCTTAGAGAAGCTTTACCCCAAGTCACGGGTCAAAGCAGCTCAACAAGATGTGAAAACATCAAAATGCTTAAACGAAAAATGGCAACCCCATTTTGATCTTAAACGATGAGTATGACCTATGATCAAGTGTCTTCACTTGACTCCTAAGTCAATATACTCTAACATAGGTGACCTCGTCGCCGACCAATTCTAGATGAAGTTCTCTAGTGTTTCTTTGTGCTCTTGCATTTGTCTTTTGCATGCTTGTTTCCCCTTTCAAAAAAAACTTCATCTAGATTTGTTTTCTTTTATTTTCTCTGTTATTTCCTGTATCCAATTCATTGAAAATCTTTTAGTTAATTCCTTGCAAATCTTTGTGAGATTTTATTTGCCTAGTGAGCTGAGATGAAAATTGTTCTCTGTGTGTTGAATTCGGACACACCGATTTGCCTCTTTCGGTCAAACCGAACCATCTCGGTGCCACCGAAGAAAACAACTCGGTGTTACTCATTTCAATACTGAGGAGACACTTTGTCATTTGCATCCTACACATTTGTTACAGCTCCACTCAATGAGTCTTATCCTCTATCAGCATCACATTCTACATATTGCTTTGTACTGTGACTCAAGGACCAATCCTACTTGACTCATAATCCAAAAGAGCCCTTCTTGGAAATTGATGTCAAAGGGGGAGAGAGAGATCACATCAAAGCTTACTTACACCAAAGGAAGAGAGAGACCCTATGGGAGAGAGAAATTTATTAGTCCTCCCAGATGCTTGGTATTAAAAGAGGAGAGAAATCACATATCTTATAGAGGGGAAAGACATGTCAGTATTTGTTATGATTATTTGTCTTGCTATGATTTTCTTGTCCCTATCTTCTCCCATTATCAAATATAAGATTCAGGGGGAGAAAAACATCTAAGGGAAGGAAATCTTCAAATTAATTGCATATCATTCTGGGGACATGTCTATACTTCAATAGAGTACCTAGTACTCAATCACTACATGTCATCCCAATCTTGGTACTCTTGTGGTTTGCAACTCTTGCTGTGCTTAATATATGTTTCTGTATTATCTTGTTTACTCAGGTTCATCTCTTCCAAAGCTAGCTCAAGACCACAAGGTAAGTATATGCATCACACTCATGTGCATAATGATCTCTTGATAATGTACATATTGTTTGCAAGAAGGACTCATGACCATGAAGGTATATTTCCTATATCCATTTCCTCTTATGCATACAGCCAAGATACATATAGCTCATTCCTTGCTCTGACATGCTTATGCATCCACCTGCATCTTTATTCCATATTCACATGATTGCAGACATGTAGGGGGAGCCTATGAATGTTACATGTCTTTCCAAAGCTTTACTTGCTATTCTCTATATCTTTATCTAAAGCTTTGTTGTATGTTGTCATCACTTACCAAAAAGGGGGAGATTGAAATCACAAGTGCTCCCTGGGTGATTTTGGTAATTAATGTCAACATATATCTTGTTGGACTAATACTTTTACCTAGTATATTTCAGATGAGTTCAACAGTGGAGTGGCATGGACAAGTGGATGTGGAACCCCTTCAAGATGCTAAGGACAGAAGATTGGCAAAAGCTCAAAGCTCAAGACTCTACATTTTCTATTTCAGTGATCCAAGATCACATTGAGTCCATAGGAAAGCCAATACTATTAAAAGGGGATGAGGTGTTGCTTAATGGCTTGCTTGCTCAAAGTGATTAGTGATATGCTCCAAAGCCCTCAACCACTTTCTCTTATCCACATATGTCCTAAACCTAAAGTCAAACTCGGCCCCACCGATTTGAACTATCCGGCGCCACCGAGTTGACCTGACACAACCACTGCCAAAACCCTAATCAGTTCAGTCTCACCGATAGGGATCTCGGTCTCACCGAGATGGGAATGCCAACTCTTTATTTCCTATTTGAAACATTTCGGTATAACCGAGATGTGAGAATCGGTCTCATCGAGTTAGCATTGCAAACTCTTTGTTGCCTCTTCGTAATATTTCGGTCTCACCGAAATGAGCGAATCGGTCCCACCGAGTTTGCGTGACCAACCCTCTGTGTCCTTATTACATAAATCGGTCTCACCGAGTTTATGTGATCGGTCTCACCGAGATTATGTTATGCCCTAACCCAAATGAAATCGGTCCCACCGAAAAGCCTAACGTTCACATTTTGAACTGAATCGGTCCGACCGAGTTTCTTGATTCAGTCCCACCGAGTTTGGTGATTTGTGTGTAACAACTAGATTTTGTGTAGAGGCTACATATACCCCTCCACCCACTCTTCATTCATGGAGAAAGCCATCAGAACATACCTACACTTCCATTACTCATTTTTTGAGAGAGAACCACCTACTCAAGTGTTGAGATCAAGATATTCCATTCCTACCACATAAATCTTTTTCTCTATCCTCCCCCAAGTTGCTTTCCACTCAATCTCTTCTTCCACCATATCCAAATCTGTGAGGAGTTGTTTGAGTGTCGGGGAGACTATCATTGAAGCACAAGAGCAATGAGTTCGTTACCAACACACCGTTTTTTACCTTTTGGAGAGTGGTGTCTCCTAGATTGGTTAGGTGTCACTTGGGAGCCTCCGACAAGATTGTGGAGTTGAACCAAGGAGTTTGTAAGGGCAAGGAGATCACCTACTTCATGAATATCTACCCTAGTGAGGCAAGTATTTCGTGGGCGATGGCCATGATGCGATAGACAAGGTTGCTTCTTCGTGGACACTTCGTGGGTGGAGCCCTCCGTGGACTCGCGCAGCCGTTACCCTTCATGGGTTGAAGTCTCCATCAATGTGGATGTACGATAGCACCACCTATCAGAACCACACCAAAACATTCGTGTCTCCAATTGCGTTTGCACACTCCAATCCCATCCCTTTACTTTCTTGCAACTTGCATGCTTTACTTTCCGCTGCTCATACACTCTTGACATGCTTGCTTGAAACGTATTGTGAATGTTTGAAATTGTGATAAAAACTCTACCTCAACTCAAAGAACTTAAAAACTGCTACCTTTCTTGTTGAGTGTCTAACCACCCCCCTCTAGACACCTCTTCTTCGATCCCCTCAGAGCGGCTATCTCCTTGAGGGCTCGGTGCTGCCGGACCATCTCGTCCCGGAGGTAGTCATCTTGAGCCCATTTCAGGGCAGCCTCGTTGTTGAGGCCAGCCCGAGCCATGGCCTCGTACTCCGCAGCGAGGTCCAGTTCCATCTTCGGCCTAACGAGCCAGGCAGAGGTGGGGGAGGGCTCGTTGATGTGGATGTCGCCGCCGCGGCTGCACCGACCGATTGGCGTGTCCTGGGGCTCCGGCTTGACGGGGAGGAGGGAGGGCGAGCCGAACGAGCGACCGGACGAGGAGGAGGATGCCGGCTCCATGCGCCTCGGCGTCCACGAGCTGCCACGTCGACGGGAGAAGGTGGTAATGACGGGTACTCCAGCCACGACGTGTTACCGCCCTCGAGAGGACGGCCTCCAGCATGCGGCTGGGAACGCCGCACCAATGGTGGTGCCCTTCGAAGTTGTGGCGGCCACGGGGATCGGTGCCGTTGGTGGCCTTGAGTTGCTCGGCGTGACGATACCAGAAGTACGGCTCCCACAGTGTGCTGTCGGAGGCGTACCTCGGCTCGTCCCTCGCCGCCTGGAGCAGGGAGGATCGGATGCGGGCGATCTCCGCCCGTCGTTCGGCCCCGAAGGGGGGGCGGCGACACGAGAACCCCGCCGACGCTCGGCCTCCACGCCCACGGCACGCGCATGTCGGGTGGGGCTGGGTACTCAGCCTCGTATAGCAGTCAGGCCTCGTCTTCCGACGGTGATAGCGGTCGAAGCCGTTGGCCGCCGCAGCGTCGCCGGGATAGCGCCCGACCATTGGGAGAAGGAAATGGCGAGGAGAGGGGAGAGGTGGGAGGAGCGTCGATGATAGAGGGGAAGAGTGTGTCTCATCGGCGTGGGAGAGGCTTCTTTTTATACCTGCGGGCGGACGGCGACCGCGTGGCCGCCATGTGTACGCGTGGCGGGAGAGGGCGGGACGCACGTCGCCGCGCCTTCACTGCGCCGCCCATGAGGGCATCAATGCAGGCTGACCGGCGCGACAGCTTTGGTATTGATTCCCCCACGGGAACCGAGGCGATGAGGACGACGAAGCAATGAGAAGCGTCGAGTCGCTGCCAAGGCGGACCCACCGGATTTTGCGCCAAAAACGATTCGCATGGCGCCCCCAAGCGCCCCGCAGCGCGCCAGGTTCAGCCTGGGTCCGCCGGCACCAAATTCGGCCCGCACCGGCGAAAAATGGGCTTTTGGGGGCACGACTGGGCCGATTTTTCGGCCCCGACCACAGAAAACCGGCTTGGGGGGGCTTGTTGGGGGCGCGACTGGCGATGCTCTAAGGTAAGTGTATTGGTTACTAAGCGTGCCTGCGCAGGTGTGTGCACTCCTCGCTCCTCCAGCGGACCCTTTTGGCCCAGCCCATCAGGGGTGCTATGTTTCTTGATGTTTTTCTTCTATTGTACTCTTTTTATCTTTTCCTTTTTTTTTATTTTTAAATAATTTGGTATTTCAACATGTTCATTTATTTTTAAACGTGGTAAATGATGGCTCGGATGTTCAAAAAGTAAAAAAAATAAGTGAATTTTAAAACAACTGTCCAAGGCTATATAAAAAATGTTTGCTATTCAAATTATGTTCAGAATTTGGAAATAATGTTGCCAAATTCAAAAGATGTTTGTCATTTTTATAAAAGAATGGCCGCATATGCAAACAAAAAAATTCATGATCGTACAAAAAAATCGGGTTTTAAAAAATGTTATGAAATTGAACAAATGGTCATAAATTCAAAAATTGTTTATGAGTTTTTGTAAAACTGATCACAAAATTCAAAAAAGTGGTAATGAATTGAAAGATTTCATCGATTCAGAAAATGCTTGTTGATTCAATAAATATTCTGTTATTCAAAAACTATAGATGCTATTAAAAAATGTTTGTCGAAACAAAACAAATGTGTGTGAATTATAAAAATTGTGCCCCAATTTCCAAAAATGTTTATGATTCAAGGAATATTCGACGATTCAAACACAAACATTCATGGGTTAAAAAATGTTTGCAATTTAAACAAATATTCATGAATTTTTAAAATATGTTATATTGTTCTAAAAAAATGTTCATTAATTCGTAGAAATGTTCTTGATTTTTGAAAAATGTTCACGAATTTGAAGAATGGTCCCGTTTTAAAAAATGTTCACAAGTTCGAGCATTGCTCATGATTGTCAAAAAATGTTTGCAATTTGAGAATCACAGATTTGAAATATGGTTGCTAAAAAGTACAAGAAAAGGAAAAAAAGGAATAAAAAATAAAACAAAAATAAAATAGAAAAGGTAGGATTTAGAAAAACAAATAATAATACTAAATGAAAATAAAAAACAAAAGAGATAACATAGAATAACGAAAAAACGTTCCTAAAACCGGTTGGGATGGAATTCGAAATGGGTCAGCCCAAAAGAGAATCGGACACTATAGGGGATATGCGCTATGTCGTTACCGAGCGACCTACGCGGCAAATAGGAGACGTCGTTTCGTACTTCTCCCGTTGTGGGTGAGTCTTTGCTTGGTCCTGCGACGTCCGACCATCGCCTTGATGGGGCTTGGCCTGGGCCTTTGCCCGTGGTCCGGAGAAGACATATCCAACTGGGCCTTCGTTGTTGGCCAGCAAAGGCCTTCACCCGCGCTCTAGTAAAAGCCCAACAAAGCCGCCTCCTCAATAAGAAACATTGACCTGGGCCTTAGTCCATATCTAGGAAAAAAATGGAACGTGGGTGGTAATCGAAGAAACCTCCAAGGTGATGCCCGTGTGCGTCAACTAGGGTTGGCTAGTTGGCTTTGCTGAAGCAAAGGCAAATGGGCGGCCCAATTCGGCCGAGAGGTATTTCTTATTTTTTATTTTCTTTGGCTTTTAGTGGGTTCTCTAATTAAAATATTGTTTTGACTTATATATTCTCTAGAAATGGTCATTGTATAATTAATAAAATCAAGATATATTATAAAATGTTCATTCCATATTGTGGAAAATGTTCTGTGTGTATTTAAATAATGTTCATCATATACTAAAAAAGCTCACTGTGTATTTGAAAAAAATGTTCACTGCATTATTGGAAACAAGTTCACCGTATGTTGCAAAACACATAAAACTGTACTAAAATGAAAGTAAGTAAATAAAAAAAATCCCAAGATCTGAAAACACAAAAAAAGCAAAAAAAAAACAAACAAAAAAAACAGTTGTGGGCTCACCCATCCATAGGAGTCATCAGCGAAGACTCAACTATATGATGCACATGGGTGTCAAAGCCATAATTGAACTCACGACCTCATGCCACAGTTTTAACACCCACAACCAACCGAGCTAACTAAAATTTGTATGTAGCACCATCCCCACTTTTCGTACATGTCACTGCTTCACCATCTCGCTTCCTCTTAACGTAGAGAATACTAAAAACCGAACCTCCGAGCTCGCGTAGAAAGAAAACGTAAACAAAATCTCCACATACCCCCGTATGCCCCGGCTCATATCATGTGCTCCTAGTCTGTCCTATCAATACCCGCACGCTAAAAAACTACATGTTAGAAAAAGACAGGAGAAATTGACCGGTTCCAGAAAACTACACCACCTCAATCTCCTCTCCTACTCCGATATCTTTCTCTTTCCGAAGCCGCCACCATTCTGATATTGTCCTTATCACGCCGCCGACCATCTCTTCCGCCCCCTTTATTTTCTCTCCAATTTTTGACGACTACATCTAAGGCATGTCTCCGCGGTCGAGCATATTATGCAGCCCCCAAGGCTGCCCTTCTCAACCACAAGCACTACAGATCCGCCTACCTTCGACCTCCTCCAACAACTGGGCTTCATCCCCTCCCAAATCATCCATCTCAAGCCATTGATCTCCCTAAGTCGCATACTCGAAATAAGCGCATATCCTTTGCATGATGGTTTTTTAAAATAAAATTATTGCCTTTTGTTGGTTTTCAAAAGGGTCTGGCATTGCTAAACTTCTCCAGGCTTTGGAAGAGTACATGCATGGTAAAACTGATGAAAGAAGAATGAATTCCATATGTGCTATTGAAAATTTCCCGTACCCCATATGCCACTCAAAATTCCTCTCTCCCAGATATGCCACTGAAATTTTGCACTAGGTATGCATATGCCACTACGTCAGTTGACCATTTCTCCTTTGGTCATACCTTGTGAAGATTTAGCCAAATGATTGAAGTTTGTAGTGAAACGGACATACATAAAAATGGCCCAAGATGGTGTGGTATGCACAGCGGAAATCAACCACTTCAAGTGTCATGGGCATAGGCAGGACGACCCAAGATGGTGTGGTATGCACACTCATAATGAACCACTTCGAATGGCAACTTTTCTTTTCTAAAATTCTTTTCTTCCCCATGTCGGTGTGAAAACCGGCAGATCTTGGGTAGGGGGTCCAGAACTATGCGTCTGAGAATCGATGGTAACAGGAGACAGGGGACACGATGTTTACCTAGGTTTAGGCCCTCTCGATCGAGGTAATACCCTACTTCCTGCTTGATTGATCTTGATGAATATGATTACAAGAGTTGATCTACCTCGAGATCATAATGGCTAAACCCTAGAAGTCTAGCCTATAAGATTGCTATAATTCTGCTATCCTTGTTCCAACAGACTAAACCCCCCGGTTTATATATGCGCCAGAGGGACCTAGGGTTGTACATGATCACCTTGCAGAGGAAGGAAAGTATTACACCCGGACTCTAAACTTGCTATTTTACACACCGGGAGTCCTATGCGGATACGTGAGATAGTCTTCATTGATAATCTTCATGGCCCACCAGTCTGGCCCATAGTAAATGATCCGGCCACCTGAGGACCCCTTAATCCAGGACTCCCTGAGTAGCCCCTGAACCAGTCTTCGATGACGACGAGTTCGGCTGACGCGCTGTCTTCGGCATTGCAAGGCGGGTTCCTCCTCCCGAACATATTGAAGAAATATTCCCTACAAGAGGTACTATGTCCGGCTCTGCATGGTTAGTACAACCCTTAGCCTCGAAGGCAAGATAGCAAAAAATGGATACAGCGTCTTTACTCACAACCTTTCAGCGAAGCATCACGTCTGTGCCATTAACACATATCAAACCATTTTCTTGGCCCTGGTTTCGCGTTTCGAGGTATAGCCTCATTGGCACATCTTATCAAAACAGAGATCGTGCCCGCTTATTATGGGATCCTTACCAACGTGACGTGAGCATCTTAACCGCGCCTTACGCACGACCTCGTTGGAAACCAACGAGGTTTATGGCTGGTGTGGGGGGCGTTTAGCATTCACCGCTTATAGAAGGACCCAATGTTTTACCCTTTATCCCCACGCTTTCCTCAAGCCCTAGCACTCCAATCTCCTCAGCCCCCAGCATCCACATCTCTTGCACCCTCAACCCTCAACTCCTCCACTACCGCCGCCGTATACAGCAATGGCTGGTTCCGGCTCCAAGGGCAAGTGGGAGGCATCTTCGATCATGGAGAAGACCGTGAAGAGCCTCCGGAGCGCGGGCTATCTAGCCGATGCTGTGGCGCATCGGGTCCCCGAAAGGGACCAAGTGATCCCCGTCCCTAAGGCGGATGAGAGGGTTGTATTCCTCTCGCACTTCAATCGGGGGCTGGGATTTCCTCTCCACCCATTTGTGCGGGGCCTTCTGTTTTTCTACGAGCTAGATTTCCATGATCTAGCCCCGAATTCAATCCTCCATATATCTGCTTTTATAGTGGTGTGTGAAGCATTCCTTCGAATCCCTCCACAGTTCGGCCTTTGGCTCAAAACCTTCAATCTGAAGCCGAAGGTGGTCGACGGGCAGCATGCTGAGTGCGGAGGTGCTATGATAAGCAAACTCCCCAATGCTACCTAGCCAAAGGGGGCGTTCGTGGAGATGAACAAGATTTGGCACCATGAGTGGTTTTATATCACAGAGCCCCGCGACACCAAGTGGCGGCCGCTCCTGCATTCAGATCTGGAACCCCGGAGAGGCTAACCTCCTGGACCAATAAGGGTCCGAATTGGGGATCCCATATGGAGGTGCTAACCCTCCAAAAACGCATCTCCGACATGATCTCCAAGGGCACCCAGCTCACTAATGTGGTCCAGGTAATGCTTGCCCGTCTCGTCCTCCCCTACCAACACCGGGGCTCCTATCTGTGGGAGTTCAATTCGGAAGGATCCCGGCCCTTGAAGCACCTCTTCGGCTCTACGCACGAATACATCTAGAAGCACCTCTTCAAGGCCTAGAAGGGATGGCCGGTGGAGACTGAAGACAAGGGCTTCAGCACTGTGCTCACTGCATCAAAGGTATTTGAGATTTCTCCCGAACATATATCCCTTCTCTGTTTTAAACTTTTAATTATAACAGAAGTTGGAGTTTTTGCGTTCAATCCAGGCCTGGACGAAAAAGGCGAAGCGGATCAAGTGTCCGGCTCCCCTACCAGAAGACCCAGAGTCGCCTCGGGTGACGGCGATGTTGATTCCGGTGCCGCACAAGGCGCCAGAGAAGAAAGCCAAGAAGAAGGGCAAGGAGGTCAAGAGTGACCCCCGCCCTGCTGGCCCTACGGACACAAGGTCCGAGGAAATAGGCTCCCAACTCTCTCCTAAAGAAGAAGAGGAGGAGGAGGAAGAAGAAGAAGACTCCCCCGTCCTAGCCAAGGGGAGGAAAAGAGCGGCCCCTTCTGGTGCAAGCACGGCCGCACCCAGGAAGAAGCTAACTCTTCCTGGTAGTTCGGACTCATCGTCTAAACACAGTTATCGGGTTCAGCCCAGGATCAAGCCCCTGGCCTAATCGTAAGTATTCAGAACTGCCTATGTTCGGAAGATTTTCCTTTAACGACATCTAATATGTATTATGTAGCCCTCCGCGCGACATCCCCGTGGCTTCACTGTCCTTGGGGAACTCCCTAGCGCCCGGAGAGACGGAGAGCGGTACGCCTCCGCGGGGCTCGTCGCCCACCGTGGGGGATACCGAAGTATCCTCACTACAAACTCCCCCTATTCCAGCAGGTGGGAGTGGGGCAGATGAGAGGGCGACCGAGGTCAATCCCTCGGTCGCGATCGACCAAGGGGGAGCGATCCCCATGGAGACCGAAGTCGGGGGTCCCAAACAATCCAGGGCCTCGCCGAACACTGTTCGGGAGTCCAGTACGGCTCCGGAATCAAGGGTTCAACCCCCTATAACAGGGGAGGGAGTGACTGCTCCCGCGACGCCTATCGTCAATTCGGAGGCGCCGAACACTCTGGAGGGAGCACTGCAAAGTGCTTCCATCGTGGAGGAACACCGCACTCTGATGAGTGCGATCACGGGGAAGATTAGGTCCGTCAAAGGCAGACTGGACGAAGCCTTCAGCAGCCTACTAACAGGCTTTGAGGTATGCAATGTAATGTTTTGTAAAGAGAACTTTTGTTTTATTTTAGAAATATAGACAGTAGCCCCTGATGCTTTGTTTGATTCTGAACAGAATCAGACAAAGCGTCCATGTTATAACAAATGATGGAGCTGAACTGTGAATTTGGTGCTTGAGAAGGCTGCACTAGTTACGGCATCTGCCCATGCCGCTGAGGTTTCCGAGCTAAATTAGAAACTTAGACAAGCGTTTTGACGAAACACAAGGTATGCGGGTTTAGGGAATCCAAATTTTGAAGCACTATATGTCTGACCATGAGCTAATACATGTCATATATATACTTTTTGTGAAACAGCTGACGCAGCTGCTGTCGAGTATCTGAAAGGCAAACTTGCCACGGCCAAGGAGGAAGCCAGAGCGAGCAAGGTAGCCACTGATAAAGCGGCTGCCGACCTGGAGGCCGAGAAGGCCCTGCGTCAACAGCACGAGACACAGGTGACCGAAGTTGAGGCCGAGCTCCAAGATGCAATTCGCAAATGCAACAACTTGGAGAGGGTGAATTCGGAGCCAGCGGCCGAACTCGCTACGACAGTTAATGCTGTCAAGGAGGCGCGAACTACATCGCGCGGTGCTCAGGAGGAGATAAAACAAGCGCGTCAGATAGCAGCTGGTAAGGTTTTTCTCTTGCAGAGCATCTTCGGAGGTCAGAGGCATCTTGTTCTGACACAATTGTGGAGTTCTCCAGGCGTGTTTGCGGATCTCCCGAGGAGCATCGCCGATGGCGCCCAATACTTCCGAGCTCAAGAAGGGAACAACACGGAGAAGTTGTTTTGGTCGCAGTTTCTTGTGCCCAACCACCCGGTGCCCCTCAACGACCAAATGAAGCAGCTGGTCGAGCTGCATAACATGGCGAGTTAGGCCATGAAGGACTTGATAGTCCGGCTATGGCCCGCTGATCCAATCCCGAGTAGTTACTTCGGATTGGTAAAGAGGCTCGTCGATGCGAGTCCACGGGTCGACGCTATCAAGCGCTCGGCCTGCATAGAGGATGCTCGGATGGCCTTTGCCCGCGTGAAGGTGCATTGGGCGAAGATGAAGGCCGCAGAAATAGCCACTGCTGGCCCTCCAAAAGGCAAGGATCTTCGTAGACCGGAAAGGTATTTTGACGATGTCCTAGGAGGAGCCCGCCTTCTAGAGGGCCAATGCTCAAAGGATATAGCCTTTGAGTGATTTGTATATGGGTTGTAAGGACTAAGCCAGTGTGCCAATGTATATAAGTTTTGCGCTTTTATATTGATGAGCGGCTTTTCCCTCCTGTGCGGTTGTTTTATGTAAATCTGAAAGTTTCCAATCATCGGCTTCAGCCCCCATGGAAATATTACAGGGGTGTTCGTTAACACGCGGGAACACTCTTTATCCAACGTCTTGGTTCGTATAGGAGGTGTTTGCGTAGCGAACTAGGCAACGAGACTATGCGGCTTTATCACTTTTACTTAGCCATAGGAGCTTGACTAGTGGGGCTAAGTACTAGCCCCTGGTGCATAGCAGGCTCTTTGAATTATAGTAGCCTTTTTGACGAGGCTGGGCGAAGACCAGCCCCTCGTACAACATGGTGTGGATCGCTATCAATCATAGTATAGCAATAGGTCACCGAATCGCTTGACCAGCTCGCGCCTTATCATGACAGTCAATTTTCGGCTTTCTCTACTGAGGTACTTGACCGGACGAGCCAGAAGTACAATGCAGTAGTTCTCCCTTTACCACCTTAGCCGAACAATGCAGAACGTAAGGTAGCAAGTGATACGTCTCCAACGTATCTATAATTTTTGATTGTTCCATGCTATTATATATTCTGTTTTGGATGTTTAATGGGCTTTATTATACACTTTTATATTATTTTTGGGACTAACCTACTAACCCAAGGCCCAGTGCAAATTGCTGTTTTTTGCCTATTTCAGTGTTCCGCGGAAAAGGAATATCAAACGGAGTCCAAACGGAAATAAACCTTCGGGAGAGTTATTTTTGGAACAATACCTTCACGAGAGACTTAGAGTACAAGTCAGAGAAGAAACGAGGTGCCCACGAGGGACAGGGCGCGCCCCCACACTTGTGGGCCCCACATTGCTCCACCGACGTACTTTTTTCCTCCTATATATACCCATATACCCTGAAAACATCGGGGATCACGAAGAAACCCTAATTCCACCGCCGCAACCTTCTGTTCCCTTGAGATCCCATCTTGGGGCTTGTTCCGGAGCTCCGCCGGAGGGGGCATCGATCACGGAGGGCTTCTACATCAACACCATAGCCCCTCCGATGAGTTGTGAGTAGTTTACCACATACCTTTGGGTCCATAGTTATTAGCTAGATGGCTTCTTCACTCTCTTTGGATCTCAATACAAAGTTCTCCTCGATCTTCGAGGTGATCTATTCATTGTAATATTTTTGTGGTGTGTTTGTCGAGATCCGATGAATTGTGGGTTTATGATCAAGATTGTCTATGAACAATATTGGATTCTTTTCTGAAATCTTTTATGTATGATTATAATATCCTTGCAAGTCTCTTCGAATTATCCATTTGTTTGGATTACTAGATCTATAGTTCTTGCAATGGGAGAAGTGCTTGGCTTTGGGTTCGATCTTGCGGTGTCCTTTCCCAGTGATAGTAGGGGCAGCAAGGCACATATAGTATTGTTGCCATCGAGGATAAAAAGATGGGGTTTATATCATATTGTGTGAATTTATCCCTATACATCATGTCATCTTGCTTAAGGCGTTACTCTGTTCTTATGAACTTAATACTCTAGATGCATGCTGGATAGCGGTCGATGTGTGGAGTAATAGTAGTAGATGCAGAATCATTTTGGTCTACTTGTCACGGACGTGATGCCTATATACAATGATCATGCCTAGATATTCTCATAACTATGAGCTTTTCAATCAATTGCTCGATAGTAATTTGTGCACCCACCGTAGAATTCTGCTATCATGAGAGAATCCACTAGTTAAACCTATGGCCCCCGGGTCTATCTTCAATTCTTCATCATATTACTTTTCCTTCAACTAGCCAATTTCTGTTGCCGTTGCTTATTTGCTTTATTTACTTTCTGTTTCTATACGAAAAATACCAAAAATATCATCCTATCCTATCTATCATACCTCACTCTCGTAAGTGACCATGAAGGGATTGACAACCCCTTATCGCGTTTGCTGGGGGGTTCCTATTTGTTTGTGCAGGTGTGAGGGACTCGCGCGTGGTCTCCTACTGGATTGATACCTTGGTTCTCAAAAACTGAGGGAAATACTTACGCTACTGTGCTGCACCACCCTTTCCTCTTCGAGGGAATACAACGCAAGATCGAGAAGTAGTAGCAAGCAGAGGAGTTGGGCAACCCAACTATTGACGAAAGACATGATTAAGAGCCGATGCATATAACGCAATATCCGGGACGCCGAACAGTTCCCTATAGGTGTTCGGACTTTGGTAGGTGTGCCAGGCTGAGTACAGCCCCTGGTATTAAGTCCAGGTATTAGGGCATACGTGTCGACCTGTCTTGGGGGTTGAGAGTATAGGTGGTGAAAATAAACAACAACCCAAACAAAATTGGAACCAAACTGTCTCTTTTATATCCCGTTTAATACGGCGAGCCATTAGGTTACAGGTAGCGCCGATAACAACCTCAGGAATTTGACATGCCAACACATAAGATAGTAAAAAAAGAGAAAAAAGGTGTACACAGAGCCCTAATCTACGGGAAAGAAATTTTCAACTACTGGCCCTGATGCACGTCTATGCCTTTTTCTCCGTGGTAATTTGTCCTTGAGAAGGAGAGTTGTAATGGCCGCCTATAAAAAATAAAAAGGTAAAGGCAGGATCCTGGAAAAGAGTACCCTGTACGACCGTAAACAATGCAGGTTTTTAAATGAACCTGAAGAAGATATATTTTAGAGTCCAAACAGGGTCAAGCCGAACTATGGACTAATGGTATGCTGTATGGCCCTATCGCTGCCCAAGGTATTTTAAGGTCATAATAGTGTACGTGAGGTACGTGAGCTGCTACCTTATGGGGCAGTCGACGAGGGTACAACTGCTAATCATGCTCAGGTTCCTCTGAGCTGCCGCATTCTAGTGCGGACCGAGCACATATAGCCGTATCAGTAGTCTTGACGACTGATGAGCTGTTTGGCCTGAATAAGCCACTTTGGACCTCGGATGCTAGGGCCGCAGTGTCTTCCTCCGTTCGGAGGGAACGCTCCATGTTTCCATTGACCGTGATAATGCCCCATGGTCCAGGCATTTTGAGCTTGATATAGGCGTAATGCGGGACATCGTTAAGGCAGGTGAAGGATATTCTTTCGAGTAGTGCGTGACATCCACTTCGAAATGGAGCAATGTCAAAGATTAACTCTTCGCTTCGGAAATTATCGGGCGAACCGAATACGACTTCCAATGTTAATGAACCTGTGCAGCGGGATTCGATGCCTGGAATCACTCCTTTAAAGGTAGTGCTACTGGGCTTAATTCTTGACGGGTCGATCCCCATCTTGCGGATAGTGTCCTGATATATCAGATTGAGACTACTGCCGCCGTTCATAAGGACCCAAGTGAGATGGTTGAAGGAAATATGCCCTAGAGGCAATAATAAAGTTGTTATTTATATTTCCTTATATCATGATAAATGTTTATTATTCATGCTAGAATTGTATTAACCGGAAACTTAGTACATGTGTGAATACATAGACAAAACAGAGTGTCCCTAGTATGCCTCTACTAGACTAGCTCATTGATCAAAGATGGTTATGTTTCCTAACCATAGACATGAGTTGTCATTTGATCAACGGGATCACATCATTAGGAGAATGATGTGATGGACAAGACCCATCCGTTAGCTTAGCACTATGATCGTTTAGTTTTACTGCTATTGCTTTCTTCATGACTTATACATGTTCCTATGACTATGAGATTATGCAACTCCCGAATACCGTAGGAACACCTTGTGTGCTATCAACCGTCACAACGTAACTGGGTGATCATAAAGATGCTCTACAGGTGTCTCCGAAAGTGTTCGTGGTGTTGGCATAGATCAAGACTAGGATTTGTCACTCCGAGTGTCGGAGAGGTATCTCTGGGCCCTCTCGGTAATGCACATCATAATAAGCCTTGCAAGCAAAAGACTAATGAGTTAGTCACGAGATGATGTATTACGGAACGAGTAAAGAGACTTGCCGGTAACGAGATTGAACTAGGTATAGAGATACCGACGATCGAATCTCGGGCAAGTAACATACCAATGACAAAAGGAACAACGTATGTTGTTATGCGGTTTGACCGATAAAGATCTTCGTAGAATATGTAGGAGCCAATATGAGCATCCAGGTTCCGCTATTGGTTATTGACTGGAGATGAGTCTCGGTCATGTCTACATAGTTCTCGAACCTGTAGGGTCCGCACGCTTAACGTTTGATGACGATCGGTATTATGAGTTTATGAGTTTTGATGTACCGAAGGTAGTTCGGAGTCCCGGATGAGATCACGGACATGACGAGGAGTCTCGAAATGGTCGAGACATAAAGATCGATATATTGGACGACTATATTCGGACATCGGAAAGGTTCCGAGTGATTCGGGTATTTTTCGGAGTATATGGGCCTTATTGGGCCATACGGGAATTGAGGAGAAAGGCCAAAAGGAAGGAGGCGCGTGCCCCCCCTCTGGTCCGAATTGGACAAGGGGTGCAGCCCCCTTTTCCTTCCCCCTCTCCACCTCTTTCCTTCTCTCCTACTCCGGAAAGGAAAGGGGAATCCTACTAGGACTTGGGAGTCCTAGTAGGACTCCCCACACTTGGCGCGCCCCCTCTAGGGCCGGCCTCTCCCTTGCTCCTTTATATACGGGGGCAGGGGGCACCCTAGGACACACAAGTTGAATTGTTCTAGCCGTGTGCGGTGCCCCCCTCCACAGAAACACACCTCGGTCATACCATCGCAGTGCTTAGGCGAAGCCCTGCGCCGGTAGATACATCATATCCGTCACCACGCCGTCGTGCTGACGAAACTCTCCCTTGAAGCTCAACTGGATCAAGAGCTCGTGGGACGTCATCAAGCTGAACGTGTGCTGAACGCGAAGGTGCCGTACGTTCGGTGCTTGATCGGTTGAATCGCGAAGAAGTTCGACTACATCAACCGCGTCACTTGATGCTTCCGCTTCCGGTCTACGAGGGTACGTAGACACACTCTTCCCTCTCGTTGCTATGCATCTGGTAGATAGATCTTGCGTGATCGTAGGAAAATTTTAAAATACTACGTTCCCCAACAGTGGTATTAGAGCCAGGTCTATGCGTAGATGATATGCACGAGTAGAACACAATGAGTTGTGGGCGATACTAGTCATACTGCTTACCAACATGTCATACTTTGCTTCGGCGGTATTGTGAGATGAAGCGGCCCGGACCGACATTACGCGTACGCTTACGCGAGACTGGTTTTACCGTTACGAGCACTCGTTGCTTAAAGGTGACTGGCGGGTGTCTGTCTCTCTCACTTTAGCTGAATCAAGTGTGGCTACGCCCGGTCCTTGTGAAGGTTAAAACAACACATACTTGACGAAACATCGTTGGGTTTTGTATGCGTAGGTAAGAACGGTTCTTGCTAAGCCCGTATCAGCCACGTAAAAACTTGCAACAACAAAGTAGAGGACGTCTAACTTGTTTTTGCAGGGCATGTTGTGATGTGATATGGTCAAGACATGATGAGTTATACGGATTTGTATGAGATGATCATGTTTTGTAATATTATCGGCAACTGGCAGGAGCCATATAGTTGTCGCTTTATTGTATGAAATGCAATCTCCATGTAATTGCTTTACTTTATCACTAAGTGGTAGCGATAGTCGTAGAAGCAATAGTTGGCGAGACGACAACGATGCTACGATGGAGATGAAGGTGTCGTGCCGGTGACGAAGGTGATCATGACGGTGTTTTGGGGATGGAGATCAAAAGCACAAGATGATGATGGCCATATCATGTCACATATTTTGATTGCATGTGATGTTTATCTTATTATGCTTCTTATTTTGCTTTGTACGGAGGTAGCATTATAAGATGATCCCTTACAAAATTTCAAGGTACAAGTGTTCTCCCTGAGTATGCACCGTTGCGAAAGTTCTTCGTGCCGAGACACCACGTGATGATCGGGTGTGATAAGCTCTACGTTCAAATACAACGGGTGTAAGCCGGTTTTGCACACGCAGAATACTCGGGTTAAACTTGATGAGCCTAGCATATGCAGATATGGCCTCAGAACACTGGAGACCGAAAGGTCGAGCGTGAATCATATAGTAGATATGATCAACATAAGATGTTCACCATTGAAACTACTCCATCTCACGTGATGATCGGACATGGTTTAGTTGATTTGGATCACGTGATCATTTAGATGACCGGAGGGATGTCTATCTAAGTGGGAGTTCTTAAGTAATATGATTAATTGAACTTTAATTTATCATGAACTTAGTCCTGGTAGTATTAGCATATCTATGTTGTAGATCAATAGCTCGCGATGTTGCTCCACGTTTATTTTTTATATGTTCCTAGAGAAAACCAAGTTGAAATATGTTAGTAGCAATGATGCGGAATTGTTCCGTGATCTGAGGATTATCCTCATTGCTGCACAGAAGAATTATGTCCTTGATGCACCGCTAGGTGACAGACCTATTGCAGGAGCAGATGTAGACGTTATGAACGTTTTGACAAAAGCTCGATATGATGACTACTTGATAGTTTAGTGCACCATGCTTTACGGCTTATAACCGGGACTTCAAAAATGTTTTGAAACGCCACGGAGCATATGAGATGTTCCAAGAGTTGAAATTAGTATTTCATACTCATGCCCGTGTCGAGAGGTATAAGACCTCTAACAGTACTTTGCCTACAAGATGGAGGAGAATAGCTCAACCAGTGAGCATGTGCTCAGATTGTCTGGGTAGTACAATTGCTTGAATCAAGTGGGAGTTAATCTTCCAGATAAGATAGTAATTGACAAAGTTCTCTAGACACTATCACCAAGTTAGTAGAACTTCGTGATGAACTATAATATGCAAGGGATGACGAAAGTAATTCCCGAGCTCTTCACGATGCTGAAATCGGCGAAGGTAGAAATCAAGAAAGAGCATCAAGTGTTGATGGTTAACCAGACCACTTGTTTCAAGTAAAGGGCAAAGGGATAGAAGGGGAACTTCAAGAAGAATGACAAGCAAGTTGTCACTCCCGTGAAGAAACCCAACGCTAAACTCAAGCCTGAAACTAAGTGCTTCTACTGCAAAGGAAATGGTCACTAGAAGTGGAACTGCCCTAGATATTTGGCGGATAAGAAGGATGGCAAAGTGAACAAAGGTATATTTGATATACAGATTATTGATGTGTATTTTACTAGTGTTCATATCAACCCATCGGTATTTGATATTGGTTCAGTTGCTAAAGAGTAGTAACTCGAAATGGGAGTTGCATAATGAACAGAAACTAGTTAAAGGATGAAGTGACGATGTGTATTGGAAGTAGTTCCAAGATTGATATGATCATCATCGCACACTCCCTATACTTTCGGGATTAGTGTTGAACCTAAATAAGTGTTATTTGGTGTTTGTGTTGAGCATGAATATGATTTGATCATGTTTATTGCAATACGGTTATTCATGTAAGTTAGAGAATAATTGTTGTTCTGTTTACATGAATAAAACCTTCTATGGTCATACACCCAATGAAAATGGTTTGTTGGATCTCGATCGTGTGATACACATATTCATAATATTGAAGCCAAAAGATGCAAGGTTAATAATGATAGTGCAACTTATTTGTGGCGCTGCCGTTTAGGTCATATTGGTGTAAAGCGCATGAAGAAACTCCATAGTGATGGACTTTTGGAATCACTTGATTATGAATCACTTGGTGCTTGCGAACCATGCCTCATGGACAAGATGACTAAAACTCCGTTCTCCGGAACCGTGGAGCGAGCAACAGAGTTGTTGGAAATCATACATACTGATGTATGCGGACCAATGAGTGTTGAAGCTCGCGGCAGGTATCGTTATTTTCTGACCTTCACTGATGATTTGAGCAGATATGGGTATATCTACTTAATGAAGCACAAGTCTGAAACATTTGAAAAGTTCAAAGAATTTCAGAGTGAAGTGGAGAATCATCGTAACAAGAAAATAAGAGTTTCTACGATATGATCGTAGAGGTAAAATATTTGAGTTAGCGAGTTTGGCCTTCAATAAAAACAATGTGAAATAGTTTCACTACTCACGCCACCTGGAACACCACAGTGTAATAGTGTTTCCGAACGTCATAACCGTACTTTATTAGATATGGTGCGATCGATGATGTCTCTTACCGATCTACCACTATCGCTTTTGGGGTTACGCATTAGAGACAGCTACATTCATGTTAAATAGGGCACCATCTAAATCCGTGGAGATGACACCGTATGAACTGTGGTTTGACAAGAAACCTAAGCTGTCATTTCTTTAAGTTTGGGACAGCGATGCTTATGTGAAAAAGTTTCAACATGATAAGCTCGAACCCAAATCGGAGAAGTAAATCTTCATAGGATACCCAAAAAGAAACTGTTGGGTACACCTTCTATCACAGATCCTAAGGCAAGGTCTTTATTGCTAAGAGTGGATCCTTTCTAGAGAAGGAGTTTCTCTCGAAAGAAGTGAGTGGGAGGAAAGTAGAACTTGATGAGGTAATTGTACATTCTCCCAAATTGGAAGGTAGTACATCACAGAAACTCGTTCCAGTGATTCCTACACCAATTAGTGAGGAAGCTAATGATGATGATCATGAAACTTCAGATCAAGTTTCTGCTGAACTTCGTAGATCAACCAGAGTTCGTTCCACACCAGAGTGGTACGGCAACCCAGTTCTGGAGGTCATGTTACTAGACCATGATGAACCTACGAACTATGAGGAAGCGATGATGAGCCCAGATTCCGCAAAATGGCTTGAGACCATGAAATCTGAGATGGGATCCATGTATTAGAACAAAGTATGGACTTTGGTTGACTTGCCCGATGATCGGCAAGCCATCGAAAATAAATGGATCTTCAAGAGGAAGACCGACGCGAACGGTAATGTTACTGTTTACAAAGCTCGACTTGTTGCGAAAGGGTTTCGACAAGTTCAAGGAGTTGACTACGATGAGACTTTCTCACCCGTAGCGATGCTTAAGTCTGTCCGAATCATGTTAGTAATTGCCGTATTTTGTGAAATCTCGCAAATGGATAACAAAACTGCATTCTTTAATGGATTTATTAAAGAAGACTTGTATATGATGCAACCAGAAGGTTTTGTCAATCCTAAAGGTGCTAACAAAATGTGCAAGCTCCAGCGATCCATCTATGGACCGGTGCAAGCATCTCGGAGTTGGAATATACGCTTTGATAAGTTGATCAAAGCATATATATTTATACAGACTTGCGGTGAAGCCTGATTTACAAGAAGTGAGTGGGAGCACTACAACCTTTCTGATAAGTATATGTGAATGACATATTGTCGATCGGAAATGATGTAGAATTTTCTGGAAAGCATAAAGGAGTGTTTGAAAGGAGTTTTTCAAAGAAAGACCTTGGTGAAGCTGCTTACATATTGGGCATCAAGATCTATAGAGATAGATCAAGATGCTTGATAAGACTTTCGATGAGTACATACCTTGATAAGATTTTGAAGTAGTTCACAATGGATCAGTCAAAGAAGGAGTTCTTGCCTGACTTGTATGGTGTGAAGTTGAGTAAGACTCAAAGCCAGACCACGGCAGAAAAATATAGAGAGAATGAAAGTCATTCCCTATGCCTCAGCCATAGGTTCTATAAAGTATGCCATGTTGTGTACCAAACATGTTGTGTACCTTGCCATGAGTTTGTCAAGGGGGTACAATAGTGATCCAGGAGTAGATCACTGTACAACGGTCAAAATTATTCTTAGTAACTGGATGACTAAGGAAATGTTTCTCGATTATGGAGGTGATAAAGAGTTTGTCGTAAAGGGTTACGCCGATGCAAGCTTTGACACTAAATCCAGATGACTCTAAGTATCAATCTGGATGCGTATTGACAGTGGGAGCAATTAGCTAGAGTAGCTCTATGCAGAGCATTATAGACATAGAAATTTGCGAAATACATACGGATCCGAATGTGACAGACCCATTGACTAAACTTCTCTCACAAGCAAAACATTATCACACCTTATTACTCTTGGGTATTAATCACATAGCGATGTGAACTAGATTATTGACTCTAGTAAACATTTTGGGTGTTGGTCACATGCGATGTGAACTATGGGTGTTATTCACATAACGATGTGAACTATCGGTATTTAATCACATGGCGATGTGAGCTAGATTATTGACTCTAGTGCAAGTGGGAGACTGAAGGAAATATGCCCTAGAGGCAATAATAAAGTTGTTATTTATATTTCCTTATATCATGATAAATGTTTATTATTCATGCTAGAATTGTATTAACCGAAAACTTAGTACATGTGTGAATACATAGACAAAACAGAGTGTCCCAAGTATGCCTCTACTAGACTAGCTCATTGATCAAAGATGGTTATGTTTCCTAACCATAGACATGAGTTGTCATTTGATCAACGGGATCACATCATTAGGAGAATGATGTGATGGACAAGACCCATCCGTTAGCTTATCACTATGATTGTTTAGTTTTACTGCTATTGCTTTCTTCATGACTTATACATGTTCCTATGACTATGAGATTATGCAACTCCCGAATACCGTAGGAACACCTTGTGTGCTATCAACCGTCACAACGTAACTGGGTGATCATAAAGATGCTCTACAGGTGTCTCCGAAAGTGTTCGTGGTGTTGGCATAGATCAAGACTAGGATTTGTCACTCCGAGTGTCGGAGAGGTATCTCTGGGCCCTCTCGGTAATGCACATCATAATAAGCCTTGCAAGCAAAAGACTAATGAGTTAGTCACGAGATGATGTATTACGGAACGAGTAAAGAGACTTGCCAGTAACGAGATTGAACTAGGTATAGAGATACCGACGATCAAATCTCGGGCAAGTAACATACCAGTGACAAAAGGAACAACGTATGTTGTTATGCGGTTTGACCGATAAAGATCTTCGTAGAATATGTAGGAGCCAATATGAGCATCCAGGTTCCGCTATTGGTTATTGACTGGAGATGAGTCTCGGTCATGTCTACATAGTTCTCGAACCTGTAGGGTCCGCACGCTTAACGTTTGATGACGATCGGTATTATGAGTTTATGAGTTTTGATGTACCGAAGGTAGTTCGGAGTCCCGGATGAGATCACGGACATGACGAGGAGTCTCGAAATGGTCGAGACGTAAAGATCGATATATTGGACGACTATATTCGGACATCGGAAAGGTTCCGAGTGATTCGGGTATTTTTCGGAGTACATGGGCCTTATTGGGCCATACGGGAATAGAGGAGAAAGGCCAAAAGGAAGGAGGCGCGTGCCCCCCCTCTGGTCCGAATTGGACAAGGGGTGCAGCCCCCTTTTCCTTCCCCCTCTCCACCTCTTTCCTTCTCTCCTACTCCGGAAAGGAAAGGGGAATCCTACTAGGACTTGGAAGTCCTAGTAGGACTCCCCACACTTGGCGCGCCCCTCTAGGGCCGGCCTCTCCCTTGCTCCTTTATATACGGGGGCAGGGGGCACCCTAGGACACACAAGTTGAATTGTTCTAGCCGTGTGCGGTGCCCCCCTCCACAGAAACACACCTCGGTCATACCATCGTAGTGCTTAGGCGAAGCCCTGCGCCGGTAGATACATCATATCCGTCACCACGCCGTCGTGCTGACGAAACTCTCCCGTGAAGCTCAACTGGATCAAGAGCTCGTGGGACGTCATCAAGCTGAACGTGTGCTGAACGCGGAGGTGCCGTACGTTCGGTGCTTGATCGGTTGAATCGCGAAGAAGTTCGACTACATCAACCGCGTCACTTGACGCTTCCGCTTCCGGTCTACGAGGGTACGTAGACACACTCTTCCCTCTCGTTGCTATGCATCTGGTAGATAGATCTTGCGTGATCGTAGGAAAATTTTAAAATACTACGTTCCCCAACAATGGTATCCGTCTATTATGGGGTCGAGCACTAAGGCGACCGAACCTCCATGGCAAATACTTGTTGGGTGATCCGTATGATCAAAGGTGATCGGGCAAGCCGACCATGGGTTGAACTTGGGTGCGAGAGGCTCGACGGCGTATATGTCCCGGAGTGCGCGCTTGCGCTCCCTCTTGGGGATGTGAGTGACATAGATCATGTTCAACGTTTTTACCTCCCGAGGAATTTTTTTCTGCCCCCCTGTGTTCGGTAGGCGAGGTTCGTCCCCGTCTTCACTTTGGGGTCCTTTTCCCTTGTGTTTGACGTTTAGCTTGCCGGCCTGCTTGAAGACCCAACAACTGCGGTTGGTGTGATTTGCAGGTTTGTCAGGGGTGCCATAGATTTGGCAGGACATGTCTAGTATCTTGTCCAAGCTGGATGGACTATCCCTGTTGCCTTTAAATGGCTTCTTCCGTTGACCGGGCCTAGAGCCACTGAATCCGGCGTTTACCGATGTATCCTCTGTGTTTCCATTGTTGTTTCAGCGCTTATTCTTATTGCGCCGTGGCTTACCACTGCCATCCCCGACTTCAGATGCGCCAGGGTCGCTGGTACTGTTGCTGCTACGAGCCAGCCAATTATCCTCGCCCGCACAAAAGCGGGTCATGAGTGTGGTCAGGGCTGCCATTGTTCTCGGCTTCTCCTAGCCGAGGTGTCTAGCCAGCCATTCGTCCCGGACGCAGTGTTTGAATGCCGCTAAGGCTTCGGCGTCCGGACAATTAACAATCTGGTTCTTTTTAGTTAAGAACCGATTCCAAAGCTTGCGGGCTGACTCCTTGGGTTGCTGGATTATATGACTTAAATCATCAACATTCGGGGGTCGGACATAAGTCCCCTGAAAGTTGGCCCTAAAAGCATCCTCAAGTTCTTCCCAGCTTCCTATAGAGTTCTCTGGAAGGCTATTAAGCTAGTGCCGAGCTGGCCCTTTCAGCTTCATGGGTAAATATTTAATGGCGTGGAGATCATCTCCCCGGACCATGTGTATGCAAAGAATAAAGTATTCTATCTAGAAAGCTGGATCTATTGTTCCATCGTACGCCTCGATGTTTACGGGTTTGAACCCTTCTGGAAATTCATGATCCATCACCTCATTGGTGAAGCACAGAGGGTTGGACGCACCCCTGCATTTTGTGATTTCGTGGCGTAGCTTGGACGGTATTGGTGCTCGGTGTTGACTCCGAACCGGGATGTGCCCGGTCTGTTTGGCTTGATAGCCACCGCCCTGTGTGTATGTATGTTCCCTTGGCCCGTAGATTGATCTAGTTTAGCCCGCCTTTTTATTCAGGTCTTGGCGTAGGTCGTACTTATGAGCCTGAGCCTCTGTATCCTTGCCTTTATGATGAGGAGGTGTGGGCTTGTGCATGACGTTAATTGCCGCTTTGTCCCATCCACGGGCTGGTTGGTCTGGTAGATCGGCCTGATCATACTTCGGCAGAATTGGCGCTGGGGCCTCGTCGTAAAATTGGGGCAGCAATTTACGCCTAGGATAGCTCTTTGTTTGGCCTTTAGAGGCATACTGTTCTTCAGCGTCTAGCACATCGTTCCATCTATGGTTGAGCATATCCTATTCGGCTCTAAGCCGCTGCTGCTACTTTTTCAGGTTCCTTGCGGTGGCAATGGGCTGTTGTTGAAAACACTTCTCCTCGAGCGGTTCTTCTGGGACGATATACTCTTCGTCTCCCAGGCTGATGTCCTCTTCGGAGATAGGTCGGTAGCTGCTAGCATCTGCATCGCTGTGATCGGCCAGCGGTTCCTTTGGACTATGTTTGCCATCCTCCCATTCGTCCTGCTCTGTCGCTGGCTCCACGGTATCATCGGCTTGTTCCAGATCTACATTGTCGTCAGTGACAGTGTTACTCTTTTTCCCCTTACGGGATCAAGATCTTTGCTTCTGACGCTGGCATTTGGGGGGTTCATCGGCGGGCTTGTCCTGTTCTGGATTGATATCGCCATCTCCCTCCTTTTCGTGAGGTGTGTCCACCATGTATACGTCATATGTAGAAGTACCGTCCACCGCACGGTTGCGGGCGGGTTTGTACTTAGATCGGCTTCGGCATCGTGGTCCATCCCGTCGATGTCTTCGGAAGTGTAATCTAATAGGTCAGTTCACTCCTCGACCATGGCTACCAAGTGGGTGGTGGGTGGGAACCGAAATTCCCTGTCCTCAGCCCCACTTAGAACTGGGCATAATTCAGCTGGGAATCCTTCGCTAGGGAGAGAGATTTTAGTAAGTCCAGCACTTTGTCTAAAGGCGCATGTGTGGCATGTGTTCGGATATCTGCAGGGCTGTGTTCGGCAATGGCCACTCGGTCGGGCCCAAGAGATGCAGATCCTGAGAGTTCGGAACCTGTAGATGGAAACAAGTCCGGAGATCCGATGAGGGAAAACCCGCTCCAGCCCGGGCATGTGTGCGGCTCAAGCGTCGCTGAGCTTGCGATCTCCGTGGCGGGGTTAATCTTCCCATCCTCGGATGAAGTGACCTGCTCTGGATCTAAGGCTGGAGCTGTTGTAGGTGTTATCTCATGTACGAGCCTGATGACAGATCTAGGTCATGTTCATCATGGTGGTAGGGAGCAGCTGCCATGGGTGCGAATCCGTTGAAGATCAAATCTCCACGCGCCAATGTCGGTGTCAAAACCAACATATCTCGGGTAGGGGTTCCCGAACTATGCGCCTGACGATCGATGGTAACAGGAGACACGGGACATGATGTTTACCCAGGTTCAGGCCCTCTCGATCAAGGTAATACCCTACTTCCTGCTTGATTGATCTTGATGAATATGATTACAAGAGTTGATCTACCTCGAGATCGTAATGTCTAAACCCTAGAAGTCTAGCCTATGAGATTGCTATAATTCTGCGATCCTTGTTCCTACGGACTAAACCCTTCAGTTTATATATGCACTGGAGGGACCTAGGGTTGTACATGATCACCTTGCAGAGGAAGGAAAGTATTACACCCGGACTCTAAACTTGCTATTTTACACATGGGGAGTCCTATCCGGATATGGGAGATAGTCTTCATTGATAATCTTCACGGCCCACCTGTCCGGCCCATAGTAAATGATCCGACCACCCGAGGACCCCTTAATCCAGGACTCCCTCACCCCAAACAAAACTTCCAGAGAAATCTGTCCATGCGACTTTGCCTTTTTGCCAGGGATTACTCCATGAAACTACATTCCGCTGGCGTCGAGTTCATATATGAGAATGTCCACTTCTTTCAACGTGTTAGCGTATATGATATTTAGTCTGGTGCCTTCATCCATGAGGACATTACCTAGTCGGAAGGCACTTACCAAAGGGTCCACTATCAGCGCTTGCCTCCTGGTGGTCCGGATGTTGGTTGGGTGATCCATTTGGTGAAAGGCTATAGGCATATTGGCTCAATCCAAGTACTTGGGAATAGGTGGCATCAATGTGTTGACTTCCCTATTGACAACTTTCAGGGCTTGCATTCGAGATCAACAAAGATCAGAAGAACTCCTTCAACCAAAAGAGAACCGCATGATGGCTTCATATTGTCATCATCGTTGTTACTTTGAATCTTTCTGTCCGACTAAACGTGCTTTCCACAGATCATCTTCTTGAGCAGCCTACACTCCTGAGTAGTGTGTTTTGGCAAGATAAGATTGTCGCCATCATATTTCTTTGTATGGATTTGACAGGGTTGGTACAAAACATCATCTTCTACGTTGGCCATATTCCTGAGAATCCACTCCTTTTTTGTCCTTTACCCTTGAGCTGACTCGCAAGGGCTGCAAGCTCGGCAGTGTCTACTCCATCGGCCTTGCGCTTGTTTCTGTTATCATTGTTATGGTTTTCATTTTGGCTCATCTGGTTATTTCGCCACTACCTCGACCTTTACCACTCCCGAGGTAGTCATCTCCTTCGGCATTTGCATAATGGTTGGCGATGACCATCAGTCGACTTTATGAATAGACGTCTGAGCGACCAAACTTGAGTATCAATTCTCTGTATCTAACGCCCTACTTGATGATGACCCACAAGTATAGGGGATCTATCATAGTCCTTTCAATAAATAAGAGTGTCGAACCCAACGAGGACCAGAAGGAAATGATAGGCAGTTTTCAGTAAGGTATTCTCTGCAAGCACTGAAATTATCGGCAACAGATAGTTTTGTGATAAGGTAATTTGTAACGAGTAACAAGTAATAAAAGTAAATAAGGTGCAGCAAGATGGCCCAATCCTTTTTGTAGCAAAGGACAAGCCTGGACAAACTCTTATATAAGGAGAAGCGCTCCCGAGGACACATGGGAATTATCGTCAAGCTAGTTTTAATCACGCTCATATGATTCGCGTTCGTTACTTTGATAATTTGATATGTGGGTGGACCTGTGCTTGGGTACTGCCCTTCCTTGGAAAAGCATCCCACTTATGATTAACCCATATTGCAAGCATTCGCAACTACAAAAGAAGTTTTAAGGTAGACCTAACCATAGCATGAAACATATGGATCCAAATCAGCCCCTTACGAAGCAACACATAAACTAGGGTTTAAGCTTCTGTCACTCTAGTAGCCCATCATCTACTTATTACTTCCCAGTGCCTTCCTCTAGGCCCAAACAATGGTGAATTGTCATGTAGTCGACGTTCACATAACACCACTAGAGGAAAGACAACATACATCTCATCAAAATATCGAACAAATACCAAATTCACATGACTACTTATAGCAAGACTTCTCCCATGTCCTCAGGAACAAACATAACTACTCACAAATCATGTTCATGTTCATAATCAGAGGGGTATTAATATGCATAAAGGATTTGAACATATGATCTTCCACCGAATAAACAAACTATCATTAACTACAAGTAGTAATCAACACTACTAGCAACCCACAGGTACGAATCTAAGGTTTGGAGACAAAGATTGGATACAAGAGATGACCTAGGGTTTGAGAGGAGACGGTGCTGGTGAAGATGTTGATGGATATTTACCCCCTCCTAATGAGAGGATCGATGATGATGACGATGGTGATGATTTCCCCCTCCCGGAGGGAGGTTTCCCCGGCAGAACAGCTCCGCCAGAGCCCTAGATTGGTTCCGCCAAGGTTCCGCCTCGAGACGGCGGCGCTTCATCCCGAAAGCTTCCTTATGATTTTTTCTACGGCGAAAGACACCTTATACCAGAAGATGGGCATCGGGGGGCTTCCAGGTGGCCCACAAGGCAGGGGCGCGCCCTCCACCCTCGTGGACGGTGGGTGGCCCCCCTTTGGTGCTTTCTTCGCCCGATATTTTTAATATATTCCAAAACCGACTTTCGTGGAGTTTCAGGACTTCTGGAGTTGTGCAGAATAGGTCTCTAATATTTTCTACTTTTCCAGCCCAGAATTCCAGCTGCCGGCATTCTCCCTCTTCATGTAATCCTTGCAAAATAAGTGAGAAAAGACATAAGTATTGTGACATAATGTGTAATAACATCCCATAATGCAATAAATATCGATATAAAAGCATGCTGCAAAATGGACGTATCAACTCCCCCAAGCTTAGACCTCGCTTGTCCTCATGTGACGCCCCATGACCGACGCTCCAGAAGACTTCCATATTTTTCGATGTACCGGGTGTTTTATTTACTTGCTCTATTTTATTTTTGCATTGCATCATGTCATCATGCCATTATATCATTAATCTTTGAAACTCAACTAAATAAATTTTGTGGATCTTCGGTCCATTTAAATCGAGGGAATGCACATGGTGTTTTCTCTTTATAACATATCAAAAGTCTCTCTATATCATTAGGGAGCTATTATAATAATTATTCCATTCTTTGGAATTCACCTAAACACACTTGCAAATATTCCCCATGTCTTTTCTACTTCGGGTTTGACCTTCAAATCTTGTCCACAATTCTTATCCCTTTTATCGAGGTTCCTCCAAAAATACTCATCATTTTTTGGGCTTTTCTAAATATTGTCCTAGTTCAAACCATTCGAATTTAAATTCAAATGGATTTGGATTTAAATCCTTCAATTAGGCAACTTGTATTTTTATTGGATCGAACTCATTTTTGTGTGTCCGGGGAAATCAAAACCATGCTTAGATTATATCCCTATCTTTTCCTTCTTCTCCTTTTTCTTTGCTATTTCCTTTTCTGTTTTTGAGAAATAGTAAGAAAGAGGAAGGAGAGCAGCCCAGCTAGGCCGACCCATCTCATCCTTGCCCTAAGGCCTCCCTAGGCCCAGCGCCTCCCATCTTAACCCTATCCCGATCCCCTTCGTCCCATCTGTCCCTCCTAGCGCCGCCAGAGGGATCGAGAGATCCCTCGACCTCTCCCTCTGCTCAATCCCCGCGCTCGATCCCCCGCCTCTCTCCCTCGATCCCTCGTCCTCCTCGCAACACCCCACCTCTCCTCCTCGACGCCGGCCCTGCCACCAAGCTCCTCCCTCCGTCGCCGCCTCCCTGCCATGGGCGCGTGCTGCCCTCTCCTCCGAGCTCCGCCCGGCCGGATCCCGTCCCCGTCGCCCCGCTGGACCCCGCCGCCTCCCGCGTCTCCTCGACGACGCGCAGTCCCCGCCGAGCTCGCCGCTGCTCCCGCCCGCCAAGGTCTCCGCCCGTCGAGCTCTACCAGCAGGTCGTCCTCGCCACCACCACGACCAGGAGGAGCTCGACCACCGTGACAGCGCCGCCGCCGCCCCTCCGCATCGTCCCTGTGCGCCTACGCCTCGTCGTGGCGCTGATCCCCGACCACCAGGCTCGAGCTCCTGGAGCCGGAGTCGTCCCTGAGTGCCGCCCCGATCTGGACCGGTTTCTCCCGTCCGCTCCACACCAACTCCACCCGCATCAGCCCCTGCTTCTCGAGTTCGAGCGCTGTCGCCAGAGGCCCTCCTGTATTGCTTCATTTTGGATCGGCAATCACGTCTCCAAGACCCATACGTGGACCGTCAAGCATCGTCTGCATGATTTTTCGCCAAGTACACATTCGTGAAGACCGATGCCTGAACAAGCACCGGTTGCATGGATTGCGTCAAGTACCTCTATGAATGACTACACACGAAACCCATGTACGATTACACATCCAAAACACGACAAGTACCACGACGTCGACAACCCTCAAGTTCAACTACATCAACTACTGACGACCCCGAACATCTACGAAAACGTGTACCACTACCGTCGCCGAAGACCCGTGTACAACTATCGTCGTTGTGTACAACTACTTCCACTACCGTCACGTGAACGCCTACTTCCCTTGACGACCCTTGAACGACTACTTCCACTACGAACTCGATCCATCCCGAACGCATGCTTCAAAGGTATATCGCCAAGACGACGCCCGTGAATGGATGCATGTTGTGTTGTATGAGATGTTCACTTGTTTGCACCGTGCTCAAATCGTTGCTTGTGATGCCTCTCGTTTTCCTTGCCACCAACCCGTGGGAACTCGGTAACGGGATCACCCCACCTATATCTTGCATGACATGCTCCCATCATCCTTCTTTTGCACCGGTCTCTCAACAAGTTACCGGAACTGATATGTTGTCGTGGCTTCATTTTCGGTTATCGCTCCCGTGACACCCTTTGTTTCCACCACGGTGACTAATACCTCATATCTTTTATGTCAACTTTTAACTAAAAATTGCATAAAACTTGCATTTGTCATCCGCATCATGATAACAACATTTAAAATATTTGTATTGTTATTTGCATTAATAATTGCTATATGTACATGGGGAGTTTCCGGAATTGTTGTTGTTATTTCCGGCCTCATTTAAAATGCCTAGACAGTGTAGTTACTTATGCTTCACCTCTTAACATGTTAAAAAAACATTTAAACTTGTTGGGTTCATAACCGAGAGCAAACTAAATAATTAGATGTGGTGTTTCGTCAATATGCAACTCGTTGCATATTGAGCTCCACTTAACTTGTAGTATTGTTTGTGCACTTTGCCATGCCATGCCTATTTGAACCGGACACGCATCATATTTGTTTGTGCATCATGCCATGGTTATGATAGGTGTGTTTACCATGTTGTTTGCTTCTCTCGTTAGCTTCGGTTTCGTTTCGGAGTTGTGAGGTTTTGTTCGACTACTTCATGGACTCGTTCTTCTTCCTTGCGGGATCCCAGGCAAGATATTGTTCCCCAATAGCACCTCTACCTTTCTTTTGCTAGTTGTCTCGCTCTATAGTTATGCCTCGATGCCTATTCCTGATTTGTCAGCCTCCTATGTTGCCATGAAACACTCTAACCGCCTTCCTAGCAAACCGTTGTTTGGCTAAGTATGCTTTTCCTCAACCCCTCTTATAACATTATTAGTTGCATGTGAAGTTTGAAGATTGCTCCATGTTTGGACTTGTTATTGGGATAAAACAATATATATCTTAATCAAATTAATGCACATATATATTGGTAATGGGTGGAAGGCTTGGCATTCTGCTTGGTGTTTTGTTCCACTCATGCCACCTTAAGACCCGATAAACCAGTGTTATGTTCCTTGATTTTGCGTTCCTAACACGGTTGGGGTTTATGGGCCCCCCTTGATAATTCGCATTGCTTAAAGCTTTTCCAGCAAGGCCCAACTTTGGTTTTACCATTTTCCTAACAACTAAAACTTGCATAGGGAGTAATTAACCCGAGTTCTTAATCAACAACCCGGGCCAGTGCTCCTCATGAGTGTTTGTCCAAACTGGGTGGACTGCAGGGCCACCTCAGGTAAACTTGAGGTATCTGGTATTTACCTGTAGGATGTCCCATCCGGTCATGGCCTGAGACGAGATACGCGCGGCTACTATCAGAGTGTCGGCACGCCGGGAGGTCTTGCTGGATTAGTTTTATCTTTGTATAAATATCTTGAGCACGGGATTCCGAGAATACTCTGGTCTTCCCAATATGGAGTTGCGACTTCGCGGATCGTGAGCTTGTGATGGGCTAAGTTGGGACACCCCTGCAGGGTTATGAACTTTCGAAAGCCATGCCCGCGGTTGTGTGGCAGATGGGAATTTGTTAATATCCGGTTGTAGATAACTTGACACCATATCCTTAAGAATACACCACCTGTGTGAGTAACCGTGATGGTCTCTTTTAGAAGGGTTTTCAGAAAGTGAACACGGTGGGGTTATGCATGAATGTGAG
This sequence comes from Secale cereale, assembly GCA_902687465.1. Taxonomy (NCBI): domain Eukaryota; kingdom Viridiplantae; phylum Streptophyta; class Magnoliopsida; order Poales; family Poaceae; genus Secale; species Secale cereale. The sequence continues at coordinate 581,159,263 of LR738710.1, forward strand.
TAGCTAGGATCGCTTATGGATCATCTTTGGCGACCGTTGGCACATATCCTCATCTCGCTCTGAATTCGTAAGCTAGTTGCTTAATGCTTGCTGCAACCACTTTATTACCTCTCCACACCTAAAGGCTTTGTTAGTTTTGATACCCGGGAATGGGATTGCTGAGTCCTTGTGACTCACAGATTACAACACACACCAGATGCAAGTACAACTGAGTACGACGTAGGAGATGGTCAAGAAATTCACTGGGAGTTCGATGAAGAGCATGGTCGTATGTATGTGACGTATCCCGACGATTAGTAGTGGTTCCTACTAGGGGCGATCAGGACTTGTGGTTGTGGTTTCTTTTCTCGTTTGATTTCGTCAGTAGTCCGACCCTGTGTTGTTTGGATGAATGTATGCTATTGTATTAATTGTGTGACGTGGCGAGTGTAAGCCAACTATTTTACTCTTTCATCCATGTTCATTACATGAGTTGTGCAAAGATACCACGCTTGCGATCATTCCAGAATGCGCTTATGTCTCTAACTCGTGCCTCAACACGTAGGAGACATAGTCACATCCTGGGCATTACAAGTTGGTATCAGAGCCTTCTCCGACCTAGGAGCCCCCTGATTGATCGAACAGCTGACGGTTGAGTCTAGGTACACACACAAAATATGTTTTGAGTCATATATATATATATATATATATATATATATATTACTCCTCATCCCCTTCGTCGCTCTGGTGAGGATTTCTGACGTTGTTTTAACATCACTATCCTCAATTTTCACCCAAAACAATTTAGGATCACACGGGTATTGTTTGGATTGTTCCGATATCTTTGTGACCAGAATTCTGTCTTGGTGCCTCCCGTCTGTTTAGGCTGAGTCCCGGGGAGTTGAGCTCTAAGGTATTGTCGTCCCATGGTGTATCGTTACAGTTCTGGAATACCAGAGGCGGCCGACATCGAAAACTCCTCTATGCGTGTCTGGTGGTGAGATAACCCCGACGTCACCCAGTACTGGTGGGATAGTTCAGGAGTATTGCCACAGCTAGTATAGCGGATGCGTTTCGAAGGTCCGAGGTAAATGGTTTCCGAAGGTGTCTGGTTTTGTGTTGACGGATGGATACGGCTAGATGTAGGTATTGCTAGTTGGGTGAGATATTGTTCTTCCCCTGTATCCCCAACACCAGATTGCATAACTGGAAAGCTTCGGGAATTAATAGATGGGATTCAAGTAGCTCTTAGGTAATCTTCCAACGGGTGCATGATATGAGGTTGGGGTTCAACATCTAGTGGAGAGGTTATCATGGTCGATGTTACACTAGGGGGTTTGCATCTTAAAGGATCCTTGGCTATGCTAATCCGGGGATTGCAAGGCCCTTTGTAACACGTTCCATGGGGCCTCAGCACGAACATGTGGGACGAAACCTCTATTATGTATTTGTTCCATCTGTTACCTTGTTATTTTATTCTATCATTTTGTTCTCCCAAGTGGCTTCTCGACAAGTTGATGTACCATTAAGCTATGGAATTCATCCCAGAAGTAATGTCTTAAATCATAGAAAAACTTTTTCTTTTGTTGGTATGTGAAACTAGGTGGTATAAATTTAGCAACAATGTAATTAGCATAATCAGCATACCATGGAGCAGTACGAGAAGCATTTATAACAGCCAATTGTTCATCAGGAAAACTATCATCAATAGGTAGTGGGTCATCAAGAATATTCTCTAACCTAGACAAGTTGTGTGCAACGAGGTTCTCAGCTCCCTTTCTATCAATAATATGCAAATCAAATTCTTGTAGTAGGAGAACCCATCTAATAAGTCTAGGTTTAGCATCTTTATTTTCCATAAGATATTTAATAGCAGCATGATCGGTGTGAACAGTTACTTTAGAGTCAACAATGTAAGGTCTGAACTTATCACAGGCAAATACAACTGCTAAAAATTCTTTTTCAGTAGTAGCATAATTTCTCTGGGCACTGTCTAGAGTTTTACTAACATATTGGATAACATTTAATTTCTTATCAACTCTTTGTCCTAGAACAGCACCTACAGCATAATCACTAGCATCTCACATAATTTCAAATGGTAAATTCCAATCAGGTGGCTGGACAATAGGTGCAGTGATCAAGGCTTTCTTAAGTATTTCAAATGCTTCTACACAATCATCATCAAAGACAAAATGAACATCTTTTTGTAAGAGGTTGGTCAGAGGCCTCAAATTTTTTGAGAAGTCTTTAATGAACCTCTTATAAAAACCGGCATGAACAAGGAAACTTCTTATACCTTTATTGTCCTTGGGACACGACATCTTTTCAATAGCATCAACTTTAGCTTTATCAACTTCAATACCTCTTTCAAAAAATTTATGCCCAAAGACAATACCTTCATTAACCATAAAGTGGCACTTCTCCCAATTCAAGACAAGATTAGTTTCCTCACATCTCTGCAAAACTCGATCAAGGTTGCTCAAGCAATCATCAAAAGAAGTTCCAAAAATGGAAACATCATCCATGAAAACCTCAACAATCTTTTCACAAAAATCAGAGAATATAGCCATCACGCATCTTTGAAAGGTAGCAGGCGCATTACATAAGCCAAAAGGCATACGCCTATAAGCAAAGGTACCAAAAGGGCAAGTAAAAGTCATTTTTTCTTGATCCTCTTTTGACACAGGTATTTAAGAGAAACCAGAATAGCCATCTAGAAAGCAAAAATGTGTATGTTTGGATAATCTTTCTAGCATTTGATCAATAAAAGGTAAGGGGTAGTGATCCTTTTTAGTAGCTTTATTTAATTTGCGAAAATCAATTACCATTCTATAGCCTGTAACAATTCTTTGTGGGATCAATTCATCTTTATCATTAGGAACAACAGTAATACCTCCCTTCTTAGGGACACAATGGACAGGACTTACCCACTGACTATCAGCAACATGATAAATTATACCTGCCTCTAGAAGCTTTAGTATTTCTTTCCTTACCACTTCTTTCATCTTAGGATTTAACCGTCATTGGTGATCAACAACCGGTTTAGCGTCTTTCTCCAATTTTATTTTGTGTTGGCATAGAGCGGGACTTATGCCCTTAAGATCATCAAGAGTATATCCAATAGCAGCACGGTACTTCTTCAGAGTTTTCAATAATTTCTCTACTTTCTGCTCTGAAAGGTTAGCACTAATAATAACATGATATATCTTCTTTTCATCAAGATAAGCATACTTAAGAGTATCAGGTAATGGTTTGAGCTCAAACACGGGATCACCCTTGGGTGGAGGAGGATCTCCTAGGATTTCAACAGGCAAGTTGTGTTTCAATGAAGGTCCCTGATTAAAGAATACTTCATCTATTTCCCTTCTCTTATTCATAAACATATCATTTTCATGGTCTAGCAAATATTGTTCTAAAGGATCGTTAGGAGGCACGACAATAGAAGCAAGACCAATAATTTCATCCTTACTAGGCAATTCTTTATCATGGGGTTGTCTACGAAATTTAGCAAAGTTAAAATCATGAGACATATCACCTAATCCAATAGTAACAATATCCTTTCCATAGTCTATCCTAGCATTAACAGTATTCTAGAAGGGTCTACCAAATATAATGGGACACAAATCATCTTGTGGGGAACCAAGAACAAGAAAATCAGTACGATATTTAACTTTCCCACACAAGACTTCAACATCTCTTACAATCCCAACTGGTGAAATAGTATCTCTATTAGCAAGCTTAATTGTAACATTAATAGCTTCTAACTCAGCAGGTGCAATATCATGCATAATTTCTTCGTATAAAGAATGAGGTATTGCACTCGCACTAGCACTCATGTCACATAAACCATGATAGCAATGATCTCCTATTTTAACAGAAATAACAGGCATGCCTACAATAGATCTATGTTTATTTTTAGTATCGGTTCTAGCAATTCTAGAAGCTTCGTTACATAAGTAAATAACATGCCCATCAATATTATCGACCAAGAGATCCTTAACCATAGCAATACAAGGTTCAACTTTAATTTTCTCACAAGGTGTAGGTGTTCTAGTATTACTCTCACGAACCACAGTTGAAGCTTTGGCATGATCCTTTATTCTAACAAGGAAGGGTGGTTTCTCAATATAAGCGGTAGGAACAATAGGATCAACATTATAAGTGATAGTCTTTTCTTCAACTTTAACAGGTTCATCTACTTTTACTTCAATGGGAGGATGATTTTAAACCACTTCTCCTTAGGGAGATCAACATGAGTAGCAAATTATTCACAGAAAGAAGCTACTATCTCAGAGTCAAGTCCATATTTAGTGCTAAATTCACGGATACATCGATATCCATAAAAGTTTTAACACAATCAAACTTAGGTGTTATACCTGACTCCTTACCTTCGTCAAGATCCTAATCTTCAGAGTTGCGTTTAATTCTTTCCAATAAATCCCATTTGAATTCAATTGTCTTCATCATAAAAGAACCAGTACAAGAAGTATTGAGCATGGAGCGGTTATTGAGAGAAAGTCGAGCATACTTTTTTTGAATAATAATTTATCTTGAGAGCTCGTGATTGGGGCATGAATATAACATTGACTTAAGCCTCCCCCAAGCTTGAGTGACGCTTTCTCCTTCGCGAGGCCAAAAATTATATATATAATTACGATCACGATGAACCTGATGCATAGGATAAAACTTCTGATGGAATTCCAATTTCAATCAGTTGTAGTTCCATGATCCAATATCATCGTGTCGGGGAAACTGATCCACCCACGAACACCTATGGGGACGGAGCCCCTTTCGGTACGGCAAGGGCCGGAGATCGCGCGAAGAGCAGATCGAGGTGAGCACACGAGTAGTTTACCCAGGTTTGGGCCGCACGGATGCGTAAAACCCTACTCCTGCTTTGGTTTGTATTGAGTTCTTGCTCGAGAGCGCTGAGAGCTACAGTACCCTCTAGCAGCTAACGAGACCGAGCGTGAGCCTTCTGAGTGTTCGAACCCCCCTCTACGTTGCGCATGGGCCTCCTTTTATATGCTCAAGGGGTCACCGACAGGTGGCAACGTAGGCAAGGGAAAAAATGGGAAAGTATTTCGGTTGGTACAACTACCTGTACAGTGTTCCATACCTAACCCTGACGGCAGGGGACAAGGGCATTAAATGCCCATCGCCGTCGCCCAAACAGTGCAAAAAGTTGCCGTCAGGGGCGCCACAGCTCGCCATGATGGCAAGCTTGTCAGCACCGCTTTGCCACTGCGTACCGCTGGCTGCACAGCCTCCCGCCACGTACGCCTGGAAGGGTCCCAGAGCGACACGTGGTGGATGCGCTGGAGCGTTGGTGCGGAGTGGAAGCTTGCCGCGGCAAGCGCCTTGCCGCGGCCGTTGTCTTGTCGCGTCCAGGAGCTTGCCGCTCACCGGGCCTCGCCGGGACGCGTGGCACGTCGCGGCAAGTTCCTTGAGATGCCTTGGTTGGCCTTCCCGGCAAGCGCCTCTTGCTAGGGTCTTGTGCCTCGAGTGGCCTTCCCGGCAAGCTCCTCTTGCCAGGGCCTTGTCTTCTTGGCTTTAATACTTTGTTCTTGAATGGCTCCAAAGGAACCACGGAGGTCCTTGGTGGTCGCCCGGCAAGCCTTGCCGCGGGGTGCTGCGACTGCCCGTGCACAAGTTCGGGATACTAAGGTACCCCTACTTTAGTACACTGACAGGAGCCTCCGGGCCTGGGCCATACACGGTGCCGAGCGCTGTTGGGCCAGACCCAAAACAGGGCATGGGCACACGTATCCACCGCGCCCTCCCCTAACGTCACACGTTGATTGCGGCGTCGTGGGAGAGATCGTGGGCGTTTGTTTATTCGGAAGGGCGAAACGTCTGCTACCTCCCTCTTTATAAGCAGAGGGAGCGGGGGCAGTTTGCCCATTCGCCCGTTGCCATTGCAATCTCAGAATCCTCCGCCGCTCCCCTTCTTCCCAAAGCTGAAAGAGAGCAGCGCTCCGCCCCCATCGCCATCAGCACCACCAACGCCGTCGACCTCCTTCGCCACTTCCGCCATGGCTCCGAAAACCGAGAAGGGGAAGAGCGTGAAGTCGGCCGAGGCGCTGCGGCTCGCTGCGCTGTGGAAGCGGCGGGCTGTCTTCCCCCCAAGCTTGCCGCGAAGGAGCTGAGGGAGAACTTCTATTTCTTCTGGTCAGGGGAGACGCGGGCGCATCCGCGCACGAAGGTACTCCCAGCCGTTGCTTGTAACATGTATCCGACTGGATACGCTTTCTTCGCCTTGTTCTTCTACTGCGGGCTCTGCCCGCCTTTCTCTGAATTCTTCTGCGACATCATGAACACCTACGGGCTCCACCTCCTTGACTTCACCCCCTACGCTGTTCTGACCATGGCAGTTTTCGCACATCTCTGCGAAAACTTTGTCGGAGTCAATCCCAATGTAGCCCTCTTCCGCCACTTCTTCATGCCCCGAGTCGAGAGAGGAGAGCCTTTGTCCGACGGAGTCTCCTGGATCTCGAGGACCCACAAGAAGGAAGCTTATCTGGAGGGAGAGCTTCGCGGCAAATGGGATGAGTGGAGAGCACACTGGTGCTGGATCGTCGAGGAGGACCCACAGCCATTCACTGCCCGGCGCCAAGCCCCAGTAAGACGCGGCAAGGATTGGAGCGACTTGGCCCCGGAAGATAGCAGGCTGAAGATTGCCACCGCTCGGATCCAACGCCTCAGGCTTGCCGGGCTCACCGTAGGCGCAGTTGGCGCATATTTTCTTTTCCGCCGCATCACCCCCTTGCAAGAGAGGAAAAGACCCGCTTGGGAGTTTGAGAATGCGGCGGATATCATGAGGTTGCGCCCGGGCCTCAATTATAACTTCACTGTCCTGGAGCTCAACGCGATGCTCCAGGAGCTGTTCAAGTATGACCCAGATCATCCTGAGGTCTTCAGGTTGCCGAAGCGTGTCGTCCCGTTGTGCAACAACTCCGCGCTCAGCCGCATCCGCGCAATGATGCCGCTGTGCGACTCGCACGGGATTGACCCAACTTGGCAAGAGCCTACAGATGAAGCCGTGCAGGAGTTCTTCGACAACTTGGAAGAAGTGCCAATCCTCTCCGACGAGAAGAAAGACCTCACCCGCGACGCCACTGACCAGGAGATGGCATACATCGCCACTAGGCTGGAAGAGGCGGCGGCAGCCGCAGCCGCGGGTGAGTTCGGATTCACCGTAGAGGAGGCAGAGGCAGCAGAGGCGGCAAGCCTTGCCGAGCGAGAGGAGTTTATCGGCGCGGGAAAGCTTGCCGGCGAGGAAGAGCCTGCCGTGCCTGTCGCTGAGCCGAGCGAGCCCGCCGAGCGCGACGCTGAGTCAAGCGAGCCCGTCGAGGACACGAGCGGCTCGCTACAGATCGCCTCCTCCTCCTCGTCTTCAGGCAGCTCGCCACCAGCAGAGCCTCCAGCTCCACCAAGAAGGCGTCTCCGCAAGGCCGGGGACGTAACGGAGCGGCGGACGAGTCAACAGCCACTGCGCCACGCGACACGCTCCTCCGCCGCAAGCACGGTGGCCGCGGGAGCACCTCGCGCTTCTGCAACAACTGGAGCGGGGTCTTCCTGGACCGCCGCTTCTGATCCCGCCGCTCCTCGCGCCGCGGCGGCAGCTGGAGCGGGGTCGTCTCAGACCACCGCCACTACCCCCGCCAAGCGGCCAAGGGAGCCTACTCCTCCGCCTCCTCGCGCCGGGCATGAGCCAGACTTCGACTTCTCCGCGCTCAGCTCCGACGAGGAAGAAGAAGAGTAAGATTCTTGTTGTACTCGTATTTCTTCAATTTTTGCTGTTTTGGTCTTGTAACTCATTTGCCTCACTCTGAACCTGTTCCTTTTCAGGACACTGGCCCAGAGAGCGGCAAAGAAAGCCAAGGTCCCAGTGATTGTCATCGAGGACGAGCCCACTGTGACGGCAGGGGGTGCGCCTGAGACAAACTTGCCGGACCCGGCAACTGATCTTCAAAGCAGCCCCCAGCGCAGCCCCCAGCGTAAGTGTATGGTTCACTTTCCGCTATTAGGCGCGCCTAGGTGTTCTATTTTTGCTGATATCTTAATTGTTGATTTGTGTAGCAGCAGAGCAGCCTCACCAGGAGCGCCCAGAGGCCACCCCCGACGTGCCACTTGCTTCAATTACGCCACCAAGGGAAAGTTCTCCTGCAAGGGAGAGCTCTCCGCCAAGGCAGAGCTCTCCGGAAAGGGAGAGTTCTCCGCCAAGGGGGAGTTCTCCGCCAAGGCAGAGCTCTCCGGCGAAGGAGACTGCAGAACTTGGCGCAGGTAAGCCCCTTGCTTCAAAACTTCCTTTGGGTTCTTCTTCTTTTGATTTTCTTTTTGGATATTTGCTTGACTCTTCTCCCCTTTTCGGCCGTCCGACCCATCTGCTGCGGAGCCGATGGAAACGTAGGTTGCTGATGAAGAGAACGTGCGCGGCAACACCGGCGACGCCGCTGCTACCGAAGAAGCAGCCGATGCTGACGATCCCGCCGGCGGTGAGGCTGCCAAGGCTGCCGCCGCAGTGGCTGACGAGGGGCCCGATGATCGTATTGACGGCCCTGAGGCCGCAGGAGCGCCAGGCACTACACCGACCGCCGAGCCCTCCGCCGCTGCCGCAGCCCCAGGCTCCGAAGAGCCCGAGCCAGGCGCCTACTTGAAGGCCGGCGACGGCGTCTTCATCAAACTCCCCTGGGCCTCAAGCTCCAGGGCGCCGATCGAGGGAGAAGTCTTCGACGGAGAGGTGCTCGCCTCCACGGGGCTGACGCTTGTCGACGCGCCAAGCAGCAGCAACGGCGAGCCTGAGGAGGAGCGGCTGCTGCGGAAGTTAATGTCGCTATACCGCGCTCGGCTGGCCAAGGTGGAGTCCCGCGAGGCGCTCGCCGCGAGGGCAGGAGCGGACATGGAGAAGCATGCAGAGGAGCTCCGGGCCCTCAACCAGGCAGCTCTCCGGTCCTTGGCAGAGGAGCGGGAGCAACTTACCGGGGAGCAACAGGCCTTCTTCCTTGAGAAGGCTGAGGTCGAAGAACAGCAGCAGCTTGCTGCTGAGAGGCTGTCCACGCGGGAAGGTGAGCTGGCGCAGCGGAAAGTCAACCTCGACAGCCATGAGGAGGAACTTGCCGCGCGCAAGCAATCACTTGGCGGGGCCCTCCAGGAAGCAAAGGACGCTGCCGCAGCTGCCGAGACCACCAAGAAGTAACTGGAGGCGAAGGTGGCACAGCTAGAGGCCGACCTCAAGACGAGCGGCGAGGAGCTTGCAGCGCTCAAGCATGAGCGCGAGAAGGATGCCCACAGCCACTCAGAATTGCAGGTCCGCCTCACCGAGAAGGGCAAGGAGCTCGCCGTCGCAAAGGATTCCAACGCCGATCTGGAGTTGAAGCTGACCACTTTGACCCAGACGCTGGACGGCGCCAGGGAACGGGAGGCGGCCTTGAAGGAGGAGGTCAAGGCCGAGAAGGCACTGCTGGCGAGTGCTGCCGTCACCCAAAACACCTTTAGGGAGACCGTGGAGCACTGGACGGAAGGTCTTGACAATGCTGCCGCAGCCATTGACGGGGAGTTGGCGCAACTAGGGACGGAATACCTCGGGTACTCCTCCGATGAGAACCTCCACCCCAGCGCCAAGCTCACTCTGTTCTTCAATGGCGTGGCGACGGCCCTCCAGCAGCTCCGGGAGAGGATCCCAAAGCAGCTGGCGGACGAGTCGCGTAAGCTCTGCGCGGGAGCCCTCGAAAAGGTGCTGGTGAAGGTGGCCTTCCGCAACCCTGGCCTCAACTTCACCAACGTCCTCAAGTCCCTGCCGCCGGATGCTGATCTGGAGGCGCTCAAGGCCCTTGTCGCACCCATTGTGAACAAGGTGGGCGAGATCAAGAGGGTTGAGGGCGGCCGCGCGGATTAGGTCGCCTGTTTTCTTCTTCTCTTGTCGCTGTTGATCATGTTATGAGAACAATCTATTAGAGCCGCGACAAGCTATTTGTAATATAACTCTATTTTGGGTAGTGATTGCAACGTTATTTTCTTTACTTGACTCCTTCCTTTGTATGTTTTAGCCCTACGCTTTTAGGGAACTTGCCGGTGTAGGCACCTTAGCCGCGAGCGCTGAGTGCGGGACGTCAGCAGCTTGCTGGCGGTGCCGTTGCCGACAAGAAACCTTGTCGCAACTAGTTGCAGCACACTTAAGTTGTTGAGCGTACTCAAAACAAAGTAAGGGCGCGACACTTAGTCGCAACACACTTAAGCTGTTGAGTGGACTCGAAACAAAGTAAGGGCGCAACTAGCTACGAGTTGGTTCCTTCGCGCACAGGTTATCCATACAAAGCACGGTCGTTCAAGGAAGATAACTTAAAAATTTGATTGCTCAAACTTTGGCAACTTAGATTTTCTGTTGTTTGCTTCCCGGCAAGGCAGAACTTCCTTGAACGACACCTGGTCCATACCATTATCTTCTCCTTCCCCCCCGGCAAACTTGTGCGCGAGGGAACCTTCCTTTCCTTGAGAAAAAGAAAGAAGAAAAAATAAAAGATATGGAGCCTTACGGCTCGTTATTGCTTACCGGGGGTTGGTGCTGCACAAAGTGTCAGATTACATATGCAAAAGAAGTAAAAAGCATGAAATTGACAAGATGTGCGGAACACATGAGCTTTACTTATGCACGGGGTCTGCGCCCGGCTTTGTACAAAGGATTACATGCAACAGCGGCAAGACTTGTACAAAAGGTGGTTGCGGAAACTGGTTCCGGCAACCGCGCCTTACGGGTAAAACTTGCGAAGATGCTCAATGTTCCAGGAGTTGCTCACCGGTAAGCCATCTTCGGTCTCAAGGCGGACAGCGCCAGGCCTAGTGACTCGTTTCACCCGATAAGGGCCTTCCCACTTCGGCGTCAACTTGTTGGAATTCTTGGCGGACTGAACGCGCCGAAGAACAAGGTCACCTTCCTCGAGACTTCTGGCATTAACTTTGCGGCTATGGTAGCGGCGCAAAGCTTGCTGGTATCGAGCAGCTCGTACAGCAGCCTGAAGACGGTCTTTCTCAAGGAGCAGCGCGTCATCTTGTCGTAGCTGCTCTTGCTCGAGCTCATCATAAGCGAGCACTCGAGGTGACCCGTATACGAGTTCCGTGGGGAGAACTGCCTCCGCTCCATAGACTAGAGCGAAAGGTGTCTGTCCAGTGGCTCAATTTGGCATCGTCCTGATCGACCAAAGAACCACCGGCAGCTCCTCGATCCAGTTTCTTCCGCACTTGTGCAGCCTGTCGAAAGTTCTGGTCTTGAGGCCACGCAGCACTTCAGCATTCGCCCTCTCCGCTTGACCGTTGCTTCTCGGGTGAGCAACGGAAGCGAAGCAGACCTTGGCGCCAAGATCTTGGACGTACTGCATGAAGGTGCGGCTCGTGAATTGTGTACCGTTGTCGGTGATGATCCTGTTAGGGATCCCGAAGCGGCAAACAATCGACCTGAAGAACTTGACTGCTGACTGTGCTGTCACCTTCCTCACTGCTTCCACTTCCGGCCACTTTGTGAACTTGTTGATTGCAACGTACAAGTACTCAAAGCCCCCGACTGCGCGGGGAAAGGGGCCGAGGATGTCGAGCCCCCAGACCGAAAATGGCCAGGATAAAGAGATCGTTTGGAGAGCTTGAGCTGGCTCGTGTATCTGCTTGGAATGGAACTGGCACGCTTCACACTTGTTACTTGTGCAGTTGCATCTTGGAGGGCTGTCGGCCAAAAGAAACCTTGCCGGAACGCTTTGCCGGCAAGTGCTCTTGCGCCAATATGGTGACCACATATGCCTCCATGTATCTCTGCCAACAGCCTCTGTCCGTCTTCCCGGCGAATACACTTCAATTTCACACCGTTGAGTCTTGTTCTGTACAGTGTGTTGTCGACAAACTTGTACATACTTGACTGCCGGGATACTCTTTCCGCTTCTTCTTGTTCTTCGGGAAGTTCTCATGTCTGAAGAAAACGGACAATCTGCTGTGCCCATGCTGGAGCTTGTGGCTCAACAACAAGGACTAAAGGCACATCTGCTGCTACGGGAACATCCGCCTCTACGGCAAGAACCTGCGGCTCAGCCGGAGCTTGATGTTCCCCGGCAAGCTTGCCGGAGCAACACTTGTCGGGAGGCTCTTCTTCAACTGAACAAACCCTAGGGCTTGCAGGAGCAGACTGCTCCTCAGCATTCTTGGTGTTGATCTTGGGGACCTTCTTGGCGGCGGCTTCGGGAAGCTCTGCCGGAAAATAGTCACCAGAAATCAACTTCCTCTTCTTGCACTGTCCAGTTGATGGTGTTACGGATGGTTGAGTCAGCTTGAGCACAAAGATCCCTGGTTCCACAGGTAACTTGAGTGCGGCGCACTTTGACAGGCCGTCAGCAATGTCATTCTGAGCTCTTGGAACATGTTCCATCTGTAGGCCGTCAAAGTGCTCTTCAAGCTTTCTCACTTCATCGACGTATGCTTCCATCAACGGACTGTGGTAATTCTTGTTCACTTGGCGGACGACAAGTTGTGAGTCACCCCTTACAATGAGCTTCTTGATCCCAAGGTCTGCTGCGATCCTGAGACCGGCAAGCAAACCTTCATACTCTGCAGTATTATTTGTTGCTTGCTCCTTGGGAAAGTGCATCTGCACTACGTACTTGAGGTGCTCTCCGGTGGGTGCGACAAGAAGCACACCAGCACCGGCGCCTTGCAGCGAGAAGGCACCATCAAAGTACATCAGCCACTCTTTGCTTGCTTCCTTGACGGGGATGCTCGTTTCTGGAATTTCTTCGTCTGGTGTCAGCGTCCACTCTGCTATGAATTCTGCCAATGCTCTGCTTTGGATAGTTGAAGTGCTTTCAAACTTGAGGCCAAAGCTTGACAGTTCTAGTGCCCACTCAACAATCCTGCCTGTTGCTTCCGGATTGTGTAGTATCCTCTTCAGCGGAAAGCGAGTCACAACTGTGATCTCATGTGCTTGGAAGTAATGGCGCAGCTTTCTCGAGGCCATGAGAAGGCCGAAAAGCAATTTCTGCACACCAGAGTACCTTGACCTAGCCCCCTGTAGAAGGGAACTGACAAAGTAAACTGGGCGCTGCACCATCTTCTTCTGCACCTCCTCTTGTGCCTGCGCAGATCCATCTTTGTCGGGACCAGAGCTTGTCGGGGAAGCCCCCTGCTTGTCGCTGGATGTGCTTGCCGCGGTTGCTGGCTCATCATCTGCCTCCCTCTCCGCTACTAACGCAGCACTAACCACTTGATTGGTTGCCGCTAAATACAGCATCAACTTCTCTTGTGGCTTAGGTGCGACAAGTATTGGAGTGGAGGACAGGTATCTCTTCAAGTCTTGCAGCGCAGCCTCCGCTTCCGGAGTCCATTTCATTGGTCCCGCCTTTTTCAATATTTTGAAAAATGGCAGGGCGCGCTCAGCTGACTTAGAGATGAACCTGCTGAGAGCAGCCACGCAACCGGCAAGTCTTCGTACATCCTTGACGCGCTTTGGTGCTTCAATCTGCTCAATGGCCTTGATCTTGTCGGGATTGGCTTCAATTCCCCTCTGAGACACGAAGAACCCGAGAAGCTTGCCGGAGGGGACTCCAAACACACACTTCTCGGGGTTGAGCTTGAGCTTGATCTTGCGCAGATTTGCAAAGGTCTCTTCTAAATCTTGAATCAGAGTAGCCCTGTCCTTGTTCTTGACCACTATGTCATCCATGTAGGCTTCTACATTTCTGTGTATTTGTGGCTCAAAAGCTGTATGGACTACCCTTGCAAATGTTGAACCAGCATTCTTCAAACCGAAAGGCATCTGTATGAAACAGTACGTGCCACACGCAGTGATGAATGCGGTCTTCTCCTCATCTTCTTCTGCCATGAAGATTTGATGGTATCCTGAGTATGCGTCAAGAAATGAAAGCAAATCACATCCGGCCGTGGAGTCAACAATCTGGTCAATGCGTGGCAAGGGAAATGGGTCTTTGGGACAAGCTTTATTGACATCGGTAAAGTCTATACAAAGCCTCCATTTCCCGTTTGCCTTACGCACGACTACAGGATTGGCCAACCATGTGGGATGGAGCACTCCTCTCACAAGGCATGCTGCTTCCAACTTCTTGATCTCTTCTGCTATGAATTCTTGGCGCTCCACTGCTTGTTTCCTGACTTTCTGCTTGACGGGCCGCGCGTGAGGACAGACGGCAAGATGGTGCTCAATTACCTTCCTGGGAACACCGGGGATGTCATACGGTTGCCACGCAAACACGTCGACATTCGCCCGCAGGAAAGCAACGAGCGCGCTTTCCTATTTAGGGTCTAGGGTGGCACTGATGGTGAAGGTACCACTAGTGCCGTCCTCCTTGGCGGATACTTTCTTGGTCTCTGGCGGAGCTGCCATCGTCTTCTTACACTTGCCGGTGGAGCTCGATAGTGCGTCCTCGACAGTAGCGCAACACCCCAAAGAGGTGCGCTTGCCGGAGTAGGCATCAGAACTCTTGCCGGACTTAGTCTTCTTCTTCCCTCCGGGAGCTTCAGCGGCAAGTGTCTTGCGATCTGTTGCGGCTGCTGCCTCCCGGTAGATCTTGTCGGCGCAGATAAGAGCATCCTTCTTGTCGCCAGGGACAGAGATGACACTTATCGGGCCTGGCATCTTCAGCATGTTGTATGCATAGTGAGAGGCTGCCATGAACTTGGTGAGCGCTGGACGGCCAAGTATCCCATTGTATGGCAATGGAAAATCGGCAACGTCAAAAGTGACCCTCTCAGTCCTGAAGTTTAGCTCGTCGCTAAATGTCACTGGCAGCGTGATCTTCCCCTTCGGCTTGCTCCTTCCCGGGTTGATTCCTTGAAATGTGCCGGTCTCTTCGAGCTCGCTGTCAGGGATCTGGAGTTTCTGGAGTATAGCGGAGGAGATCAGGTTCAAGCCGGCCCCGCCGTCAACTAACATCTTAGTGACCTTGAGGTTGCGGATAGTTGGTGAAACCAACATCGGCAAGCACCCAACCGCAGTTATGCGATCAGGGTGGTCTTCAATATCAAAGATGATAGGCGTGCTGGACCATTTCAGAAGCTTGCGCGACTCGACGGGTGGTTCTGCTGCATTGACTTCCCGCACCCATTGTTTGAGTTGGCGGTGAGAAGTATGCAGAGAAGCACCGCCGTCTACGCACAAGACTTCTGTGGCTTTCTGGAATTCCTTCTCGCTGTTCTCAACATCATCCATGTCTTCGTCGTCGTCGTCATCTTCGTCCTTGTCCCGGCCACGGGGAGGTATGTCTCCTTGTCGCTGCTTGGCCTTGCCGCGACGTCCTCCCCGGCCGGTGTTCTTCTTGCCGGATCCCCCCGTACCTCCTTGGGCCTTCTCCTTGTCGCGCCGCTCGTATTCAGCCTTCTGCTGTTCGACAAGCTGCTCGACCCTCTTGCAGTTCTGGAGGTCATGACCCTTGGTGCGGTGGATCTTGCAATACTGCTTGTCGGTGCCGTCCTGCTTGTCGACGGCCGCCACAGCCTGGCAGTTGGTGCATGCGGCAGCCTCCTTGCTGTAGTTACCTGCCTTGGCTTGCTTGGCACCACCTTCCTTGCCGGACTGCTCAACGACTAGCACCTCTTTGCCTTTCCTCTTCCTATTGTTCTGCCGCCGGTTTTTCTTTGCCGGGGCAGCATCCTCACTGTCAGATCCTCCTGCCCCTGTATCCTCTCTGGGGAGTTTCCTCCCCTCCTCAACGCGTGCGCACTTGTCGGCCAGGGCATACATCTCACTGACGTCCCTGATCTTGCACATCGCCATCTCCTCCCTCATCCTGCGGTTACGCACGTTCTGATGGAACGCGCTGATAACCGCGGCAGGGTGGACGTCTGGGATGTTGTGCTGCACACGGCTGAACCTATGGATGTACTTGCGCAGGGACTCTCCTTCCTTCTGGGCGAGCATGTGAAGGTCACTCTCTTGGCCATGAGGTTTGTGGCCGCCTGTAAAGGCACCAACAAACTGATGCCACAAGTCTGCCCAGGAGGAGATGGAGTTGTCCGGCAAGTGCATGAGCCAGGACCTGACGTTGGGCTTGAGCACCAGCGGGAAGTAATTGGCAAGGATCTTCTCGTCGCGCCCCCCAGCAGCTTGCACCGCGATGGTGTAGATGTTGAGGAACCCCGACGGATGCGTCTTGCCGTCGTACTTCTCGGGCACATCTGGCTTGAAATTCTTTGTACTGGGCCACTGGACTTGCCGCAGCTCACGAGTAAACGCAGGGAAACCTGCCGAGTACGGCAAGTCGCCTGGTTCCCCTGGCGCATGCATGTCGACAGCGGGCCCAGCGTGCTGGTCGGATTGACACCGCGCTTCTCTTCGGCGCTCGATGCGAGTACGAGCGTCTTCTTGTTGTCGTTCGTGAAGAACTTGGCGCTGATCGCGACGAGCTCGCGGATCCGACGACGTGGTGGAGTCGCTATCGAGGTTGATCCGACGAGTTGGCGATCTTGGCCTTCGAGGCGGAGAGTGCACAGTGGTTGCACCCCCACCGGTCTTGTCGCCACCGGCTGGCGCCTGGCTGACTTGCCGCGGCTGCGATGTATTCGGCTGCTGCGGAGTGTCGCCGTTGATGAAGCCGATGAGACTCTGAATGGTGGCCCTCCAGTCGTCGAGCTTGTCGGTCATTGGAGGGTAGTCTAGAAGCAGTTGAGCTCGCGCCAATGCTTCTGCTGCAGTGGTGGGTAGCGGTGGCGAACGGTGCGAGGAGCGGGATATGCTCGGACTTCTAACTACGTTAGAAGGAGCAGCATCCCGTCCAGGTGACCGTGCCCCGCTCGTGCCAGCGCGTTGGCGTGCATGCTGATCTTGAGCGTTCTGAGATCCACCAGCTTGATTTTGATCCAGCAGACGTATGGTACCGTGCGTACCAGGACATTGCCGGTCCCGCGCCTCCTGAGACGGGCGCGGTGCATGCACGGACGCCGAGGTCTTGGAGTACGCCCGGTCGTTGTGGGAGTCGGCTACGCCGCCTATGGGTAGCGCAGCCTTGTCCTTGGACCTGGCAGCACCGTGAGTTTCCTCGTCGCCGCCCTTTCTTCCGCCGGCGCCTCCCCCACCAGCCGTTGGCTCCAGCGGTGGTGGGTTTGACGCGGACGGAGCGGCTGCCTCTGAAGCCTTCTTCTTCGGCGGCATGTTGATGAAGGTGATGATGAAGATCTAGCTCGTGTGGACGCCGGATCAGGTTCACACAACCTCGACGCACCCCCTACCTGGCGCGCCAAAGATGTCGGGGAAACTGATCCACCCACGAACACCTATGGGGACGGAGCCCCTTTCGGTACGGCAGGGGGCGGAGATCGCGCGAAGAGCAGATCGAGGTGAGCACACGAGCAGTTTACCCAGGTTCGGGCCGCACGGATGCGTAAAATCCTACTCCTGCTTTGGTTTGTATTGAGTTCTTGCTCGAGAGCGCTGAGAGCTACAGTACCCTCTAGCAGCTAACGAGACCGAGCGTGAGCCTTCTGAGTGTTCGAACCCCCCTCCACGTTGCGCATGGGCCTCCTTTTATATGCTCAAGGGGTCACCGACAGGTGGCAATGTAGGCAAGGGCAAAAATGGGAAAGTATTTCGGTTGGTACAGCTACCTGTCCAGTGTTCCATACCTAACCCTGACGCCACGGGACAAGGGCATTAAATGCCCATCGCTGTCTCCCAAACAGTGCAAAAAGTTGCCGTCAGGGGCGGCATAGCTCGCCACGATGGCAAGCTTGTCAGCACCGCTTTGCCACTGCGTACCGCTGGCTGCACAGCCTCCCGCCACGTACGCCTGGAAGGGTCCCAGAGCGACACGTGGTGGATGCGCTGGAGCGTTGGTGCGGAGTGGAAGCTTTCCGCAGCAAGCGCCTTGCCGCGATCGTTGTCTTGTCGCGTCCAGGAGCTTGTCGCTCACCGGGCCTCGCCGGGACGCGTGGCGCGTCGCGGCAAGTTCCTTGAGATGCCTTGGTTGGCCTTCTCGGCAAGCGCCTCTTGCCAGGGTCTTGTGCCTCGAGTGGCCTTCCCGGCAAGCTCCTCTTGCCAGGGCCTTGTCTTCTTGGCTTGAATACTTTGTTCTTGAATGGCTCCAAAGGAACCACGGAGGTCCTTGGTGGTCGCTCGGCAAGCCTTGCCGCGGGGTGCTGCGACTGCCCGTGCACAAGTTCGGGATACTAAGGTACCCCTACTTTAGTACACCGACACATCGCATAGCCTAAACCATGTCAATGCATTTCCCTTCAAACATAAAGGGAATACCTTCTTCTTGACAACGTCCTCGGGCATACCTGCAAGCTTCAAAAATCCACAAACTTCATCCACATAGATTAGGTGCAAATCGGGGGTGCATTGTTCCATCTCCTGTAAAGGGATTATCTAGCAGTTTCTCTATCATACCCGATGGAATTTAAAAGTAAACATTTTCAGTAGGTTCAGTAGGTTGAGGAGCAACTCTTTGCTCTACTGGTCGGGATGAAGATACCCCGAACAAGCCCCTCAAAGGATTATGTTCCATAGTAACAAGTGACAGTAAATTTCAGCACACCATATAAATTTTTCCTTACCAAATTCCACTTACCAAAGGCGCTTCACTCCCCGGCAACGGCACCAGAAAAGAGTCTTGATGACCCACAAGTATAGGGTATCTATCGCAGTCCTTTCGATAAGTAAGAGTGTCCAACCCATGAGGAGCAGAAGGAAATGTTAGGCAATTTTCAGTAAGGTATTCTGTGCAAGCACTGAAATTATCGGCAACAGATAGTTTTGTGATAAGGTATTTTGTAACGAGTAACAAGTAATAAAAGTAAATAAGGTGCAGCAAGATGGCCAATCCTTTTTGTAGCAAACGACAAGCATGGGCAAACTCTAATATAAGGAGAAGCGCTCCCGAGGACACATGGGAATTATCGTCAAGCTAGTTTTCATCACGCTCATATGATTCACGTTCGTTACTTTGATAATTTGATATGTGGGTGGACCGGTGCTTGGGTACTGCCCTTCCTTGGAAAAGCATCCCACTTATGATTAACCCCTATTGCAAGCATCCACAACTACAAAAGAAGTATTAAGGTAAACCTAACAATAGCATGAAACATATGGATCCAAATCAGCCCCTTACGAAGCAACGCATAAACTAGGGTTTAAGCTTCTGTCACTCTAGCAACCCATCATCTACTTATTACTTCCCAATGCCTTCCTCTAGGCCCAAACAATGGTGAAGTGTCATGTAGTCGACATTCACATAACACCACTAGAGGAAAGACAACATACATCTCATCAAAATATCAAACAAATACAGAATTCACATGACTACTAATAGCAAAACTTCTCCCATGTCCTCAGGAACAAACATAGCTACTCACAAATCATGTTCATGTTCATAATCAGAGGGGTATTAATATGCATAAAGGATCTGAACATATGATCTTCCACCGAATAAACCAACTAGCATCAACTACAAGGAGTAATCAACACTACTAGCAACCCACATGTACCAATCTGAGGTTTTGAGACACAGATTGGATACAAGAGATGAACTAGGGTTTGAGAGGAGATGTTGCTGGTGAAGATGTTGATGGAGATTGACCCCCTCCCGATGAGAGGATCAATGGTGATGACGACGGTGATGATTTCCCCCTCCCGGAGGGATGTTTCCCCGGCAGAACAGCTCCGCCGGAGCCCTAGATGGGTTCCGCCAAGGTTCCGCCTCGATACGGCGACGCTTCATTCCGAAAGCTTCCTTATGATTTTTTCCAGGACAAAAGTCACCTTATACCAGAATATGCGCATCGGGGGGCTTCCAGGTGGCCCACGAGGCAGGGGAGCGCGCCTAGGGGGTAGGACGCGCCCTCCGCCCTCGTGGACGGTGGGTGGCCCCCCTCTGGTGCTTTCTTCACCTGATATTTTTAATATATTCCAAAACTGACTTTCGTGGAGTTTCAGGACTTCTGGAGTTGTGTAGAATAGGTCTCTAATATATGCTCCTTTTCCAGCCCAGAATTCCAGCTGCCGGCATTCTCCCTCTTCATGTAATCCTTGTAAAATAAGAGAGAAAAGGCATAAGTATTGTGACATAATGTGTAATAACAGCCCATAATGCAATAAATATCAATATAAAAGCATGATGCAAAATGGACGTATCACTTGACGCCATAGATAGTTTGTTGTTCAGTCACATTTTCTACCGAGTTGTGCAAGTGGTCCATCGCTGAATGTACTCATGAAGAGTTTCATTTTGTTTCTAGTTGTAGTGCTGCAACTCGATAGGCTGCTGACGCTTGTAATTTCCTTCAAAAATATTAGAAAAACATGACATAGGTCATCCCAGCTATAGATGTTGCTGGGGACAACTGATTTAGCCACGCCCAAGTAGACCCTTCTAACATAAGGGGGAGATGTTTCATGGACACTTTGCCATTTCCCCTGCCAGTTTGGACTGCCACTCGGTAGTCATCCAACTAAGTCTCTGGATTGGATTCGCCGCTGAACCTACTGATCCCGATGGTGAAACTGAAGTTTGGTGGAATCACAACCAATCAGATGTAGCGACTATAACACATGGGGCATGATGAACTAGACTCGCTTGAAGAATATTTGTCAAATTCATCTTTATCTACCCGTCCTCTATTTACTTGGTTCTAAGCCCAGAGTGACCAAGCATCACACAAAGGATCATTGTACCCTTGAGCCATGCCACCGGTTCCACAGGGATAATAACCACCCCGTGGCATGGAGGAATATGCCTTCGACATCATCATGTCGATATCTATCATCGTACTACCGTGGAAAATACAGAAGATGTCACAGAGGACTTAATCAGTCATGATATCATTCGTCGCACCGTTGAGGACGAGTCACTCGGTCGTGATGCTGGCCATCGCGCTTCAAAGGAAAATCTGGTCATTGAGGGGGATCCATTCCACCCGAAGGAGGATATGCTCTCGGCACTGCCCATGTGTACTGCGGGCTCATTGGATTGTATCTACTCAGTCAAACTTGGGCTGCATCCGATTATGTATGTGACTGAGTGATACAAAATTTTGAGCCATTGCTACCTTTAACAGGGCCTGGATGCGACGAAGATCCTTCGCAGCCGAACCTGCGGGTTGAAAAGTGTCAGCAATCTGAGTAGCCACTGCCGAATTCTGCACCAGAGTGTGTAAGAAATTTTTAAGTTTTAGTGTTCGAAAACACCTGCATTATTTTCTGACCTGAGTTGGGAATGTTGAGAGCTTGATCTTCGAGAGCCTTCTCCCTCTACTCCAAATGCGTCCTTTTGGCTAAAGTGGCCAAATGAGCAGCTTCTAGCGCAACACCATCGGCGGTGTTTGTTGCAATTGGGGCATCAAAGTTTGCTCGTCTATTCTATCGAGCTCGCCGATCTGCTTCCTTGTGGGTGGGACAACCCCACATCAACTCAAGCGCGACCACCATCGCGTCCGTTTGTTGTTTCATTCTTGGGATTCTTGTTATTCTAACCATCATTGCCCCGAGTAGCAAACAGATCTCCATTGGTCGGTCTGTCAACCACTAAAACTTCCGCTATGCGAGAAAGGCTCCTATAACTTTCCTCGTTCTCATAGATGGAGGCAAACAAGTCACCGAAATACTCGTCAGGTTGCAACAACCATCTACTCGGCTGAAGCCTAGTGAGAGATGGTGTGCTGGGCCCAATGCTGAAGCCACGACTTGCCGGAGTGTTTGTGGCGGCACCGGGTCAAGAGATGAAGCGATGCTTGGTACAGAGTGGATGGCTGGTGAAGGAGAACGCCGTATCCATTCACGCGGAAATGTGTCGCATGACACGCGGGTAATGACTTCACATCAGAAGGGGCCTCCTTGAGCCAAGCCGAGTCATCTACGAGGAAGCAGAGGGATCCATAGCAGACTTCGCTGCCCAGAACCAACTCCATGTCGAGAGACAAAGAAGAAGAAAACTCCACCTGCACCATCGATTGCAAGATGGGTAGCCTCACTGTGGGCGCCAACTATTGTAGGGATGATTCAAACAATAGAGAGAGGGCGTAAGAATGAGGCTATACCTTGATGGGCACGTGCCTCACACAAGAATTTTCCAAATTCGGACCCTCTCGAAAGAGGTAGCAACCCTACGTCTTGCACTCTAGGAGCTTTCTTCTTTATCTGTGTTTGATTTATTACAAGGGACGTGAACCCCTTCTCACGAGCTAAGTGGCGGCTTATATATAGTATACCCACCCTTAATCCTTATTGTTGCGGGGAAAGTAAAGAGTTAAATTGATTAAAACCCATTACACGTAGTAACTAATGAAACAATTAGTGGTCATAGACAAAGCACTCAGCCCCTTGGCGCTTAAGATGCCTATGTAGGCGGTTGAAATTTTTGCACCCGAGCATGCTATATGGTTGAGTACACTACTAGGTAAAACCTTATACATAGAGGTATAGCAATAGCGCTGGTCATGGAAGGGCGCTACTGATATTTAGCAGTAGCATGTGTCAAAAAGACACGCTACAGAAATGGTCTTAGCAATAGCGCGCCTCCAGGAAAACGTGCTACTACTAGAATTCCCACAATGTTGCCCATAGACCAGGAATAGTAGTAGCGAGTCTATGGAAAGCACGCTAATGCTAAATGCCTTGTAGCAGCGCTTTGCTGGTGTAGCGCGCTACTGCTAAGAAAAAGAAAATAAATAGAAAAATAAGTAGAAAAGTAAATGAAAATGAATGAAATAGAAAAAGGAGAAATTAAAAAAATAAAAATAAAAATAAAACAGAAAGGCATAGCGGTAGCTCGTTTTCCTGGAAAACGCTATAGCTAACTTAACTATAGCGTGTTTTGCTAGCTATTTTGACTTAACACCCCGCGGGCTCAAAATTTTGCTAAGTCCTTTTCCCCCTCTCCCTGATACGTCTCCAACGTATCTATATTTTTTTATTGTTCCATGCTATTATTTATGAAGTCTTGGATGTTTAATGGGCTTTATCATTCAATTTTATATCATTTTTGGGACTAATCTACTAACCCAAAGGCACAGTCCAGATTGCTGTTTTTTTTTCCTATTTCAGGGTTTTGCAGGAAAAGGAATATCAAACGGAGTCCAAACGGAATGAAACCTTCGCGAGAGATATTTTTGGAGGAAATCACGCTCGGGAGTCTTCGGGGCCAAGTCAGGGGACGTGCGACCAGCCCTCGAGGGTGGGGGGCGCGCCCCCTTCCTCGAGGCTGGCCCACACGGCCCCCGGTGCCCCCTTCTTCCTATATATACCTACGTACCCCAGAAACTCCATACGCAGAGATAAAACCCTAATTCCACCGCCGTAGCTTCTGTTCTCGTGGAGATCCCATCTTGGAGCCTGTTCCGGGAGGGCGATCCATCACGGAGGCCTTCATCATCATCATCATCATCGCCCTCACCATGAGTTGTGAGTAGTTTACCACAGACCTTCGGGTCCATAGCTAGTATCTAGATGGCTTTCTTCTCTCTCTCTGGATCTCAATACAAAGTCCTCCTCGGTCTTCGAGGAGATCTATTCGATGTAATCTCTTTTTGCGGTGTGTTTGTCGAGATCCGATGAATTGTGAGTTTATGATCAAGGTTATCTATGAAAGATATTTGGTTCTTCTCTGAACTTTTTATGTGTGCTCATAATATCCTTGCAAGTCTCTTCGAATTATTGGTTTGGTTTGGCCTACTAGATCTATAGTTCTTGCAATGTGAGAAGTGCTTGGCTTTGGGTTCAATCTTGCGGTGTCCTTTCCCAGTGACAGTAGGGGCAGCAAGGCACGTATTATATTGTTGCCATCGAGGATAAAAAGATGGGGTTTTCATCATATTGCTTGAGTTTATCCCTCTACATCATGTCATCTTGCTTAAGGCGTTACTCTGTTCGTATGAACTCAATACACTAGATGCATGCTGGATAGCGGTCGATGTGTGGAGTAATAGTGGTAGATGCAGAATCGTTTCGGTCTACTTGTCTCGGACGTGATGCCTATATACAATGATCATGCCTAGATAGTCTCATAATTATTCGCTTTTCTTTCAATTGCTTGACAGTAATTTGTTCACCCGCCGTAGAATATCGCTATCATGAGAGAAGCCACTAGAGAAAACTATGGCCCCCGGTTCTATCTTTATCATATTACTTTCCCGTCAACTAGCCTATTTCTGCCGCCGTTGTTTATTTGCTTTATTTATTTTCTGTTTCTATACCAAAAAACACCAAAAATATAATTATCATCTCTATCAGATCTCACTATCGTAAGTGATCGTAAAGGGATTGACAACCCCTTATCGCGTTGGCTGCAAAGTTCTTATTTGTTTGTGCAGGTGCGAGGGACTCGCGCGTGGTCTCCTACTGGATTGATACCTTGGTTCTCAAAAACTGAGGGAAATACTTACGCTACTGTGCTGCATCTCCCTTTCCTCTTCGAGGGAATACAACGCAAGCCCAAGAGGTAGCACTCCCCCTCTCCCCCAACTCCTCCATCGCCGTCGTCGATCGCCCTGCCACCTTCGACCACACCGCCACCGCCCGAGGCCGCTCACCGCCGCCGCCCGAGGCCATCGTCGACCTCTCCGCCACTGCCCGAGGCCATCATCGACCTCACCGTCGCCGCCCTCGACCTCACCGCCGCTGCCCGAGCCCGCCCAGGACCACTGCCGCCCGAGCCTTCCGTCGCCGCCGACCGTAAGGCTCCGCCTCTCCTCTCCCCTACCCTCCTCTCTCTCTCCCTGCTAGGGCAATTCATATGTTGCTTCTGTGTTGATGTTCATATGAACCCTAGGTGTTCATATGAACCTTAGATTTGTTTAGGTCAGTAGGCATTTTTTTAGCATTTAGGAAAAATGATTAGCAATTTTTTTAGGAAATTAGCTAGGGCATTTTTTTATGAAAATTCCTAAACAGTAATTCCATTTAGTTTTAAATTAATAGAGGGTATATAAATAATAGTATCATTTAGCTTTAAATTAATAGAGGCTATAAATAAAAATCAGTTAGCTATAAAAAAATTGGACTATGGACCTGAATCTGGTCCAAATTTCATTCAAACGAAATTTGAGTTATTTGGACTATGGACTTGAATATTTTTGAAGAAATTGGGTGTAGGTACTAAGGTCTTGTTGTGGAAATTTTGGTGAGGTCAGAAGGGTTAGAGAAAATGGAGTTCCTAGACTTTTAGCTAAAAACAAAAGTATTTAGGTATAAATAAAAAACAGTAGCTATGGCATTTAGCTATAAACAAAAAACAGAATTGTTTTTCTTTTCAAAAACTTGGTTAAAGTAATTGTTGCTATGTAAACAAAAATAAAGATTGCTATTATATGATATATGTCATTGATGTTCATTTGCATATTCCATTATTGTTGATTATAGCTTTTCATTAAAGTGGTCATGTTATATATGCAAATTCCTCAATAGTGTTGCCTCATGTTATATGCAACATTGAAGTGGTTCGATTATGCCCAAGTGGCATTTTGTTGTTTCCAGGGAATGAAGCTGAGTGGCCTATGTTTTGCTGGAATGTTGATTCATTTCTGTTCCGGCAAATTTCAGGTGCTCGATTTGTCAACTTTTTAGCAAAGGTCATGCCGAAATTTTCCGTGAATTTCGGCATGACTTGTGCTACAAACTAGGACATATCGAGTGCCCGGGATTTGCCACACCGAGAAGGAGTCAACGTTCCTGCAAAACATAGGCCTTTTTATGCCATTATTCTTTTTATTAGGTCTAGAATTAATTGACTAGACTTAATCGTAGGAAACATGGCTAGCAACGATGAAGGACATGGTTCTGGTGATTGCGACAATGTCTACCTGGTGGCAGACGAATTTTTGAGGCAAGCCGATGATCAACGGTTGATGTTGCCGGGGGACCTGTCACATCGGAGATAGAGACCGACATCGAGATCGGCGCTGAGACTGAGACCGGCGCTGAGACTGAGACCGGCATCGAGACCGGTGCTAAGACTGAGACCGGCGCCGAGACTAGCGGATCCGGTATAGGACTGAAAGCAAAGAGGCAACGGCGGATAAATGAGCTCATGACTACTAGACTGGTGGTCACGGAGGTGGACGACGGCAGTTTTGAGACAAAAGCGCCTGCGGAAGCGCGCGCGTGCTACGACAATCAAATAGGCTGCATCGTACGGAGAACCGCCAGCATCAACGATGAGAAACTACAGAAGATAGATAATATGAGGCCCTCCCTCCTAAAGAAGATGCACTAGATATTCTTGTTCCCGGGTCGGAAAGAAAAGAATTATAAAAGTCTAGATAAAGACATGGCAATGAAAAAGATAAACAAACACGCCATGACCAAGTTTAGCGACACGTTGGCCGCCTGGAAAGCAAGGGTGAAACATCGGATCATCAAGAAAAAGGAAACCTACTCCGAGATTGTAAAGGATAATCCGACCATCACGGAAAAGCAGTTTCAAATATTCAAGGCGGCTTGCGAGATCAAAGCTGCCAAAAAGAAGTCGAGGCACATGAAGGGGCTTCAAGAGAGGAACATGGGGTCCCACTACTTCTGAAGCCGTGGTTACGGCAGGAAGAGGTCCATATGGGCCAAGGAGGATGCCTAACGCGAAAGTCTGGGCATAGAGACCCCTTGGCGGACTTCACCGTCTCGCAAAAGCGTGACGTCCTCAGGGTCCGGCACCAATGGGACCCAGTCAAGAAGGTTTTCAAGACGGACCCGGTCACAACGGAGTTCATGAGACTGCTGGTAATTTTAGTTTCTGATCAATTCAACTGCACATTTAGTCATATTTGTAAACAATCCTTGTTCCTTTTGTAGAGAGAGCAGCACAGGATTGTGGCCGAAAGCGACTCGTCGTCTGAGGCGTTGGCGAGTCACAAGTGAGATGCCCCATTCAACCGGGCATTGGACATATTGAAAGGACTCTCGGTGGACACTCGGCCATCGTATGGACGCGTGCACTGTGTCGGAAATGGCGCCACGTGGAAGAAGTACTACCGTGAGACCATGGAGGAGAGAAAGGAAAGATGGAGCTTAACTGAAGAAAACATCAACAAGAAGGTTGAGATTGCGGTTGAGAAGAAATCAGCTCAGATAGTTGCAACAGCGGTAGCTGCCGCAAAATAGGCGATTGCAGATTTGTTTGGTGGCCTGGTTCCAGCCGTTGTCAGTTTGACCAGGCAAAATCCAGAAAAAATGCAGCGGACTTTCCTCTTGCCGACTTCTTCGGGAGCAACCCGTCTAGCCTTGCACCAGCACCTGCACCTACTCCTTTACCGGCTCCCGCACCTGCTCATAGCAGACCGTCCTCTGTCCCGAACGTGCTCGGTGGTGCTTTGTCTTTGGCTTAGCTCGACGCCCTCACGGTATCTGTCACATCGGCCCTCTTCAATAAATGTATAATCTCCCATTTTCATTGCCTTTTCGGATGTCTCACGTCGCAGACATATCTTTGCAAGCCGACGTATCATATTCTAGACCATCGGCGACCAGAAGGTGGACGTGGGGAATGTGACAATAATGAAGCCGAAGGAACCATTGTTCGATAGCCGGCCGATCCCCCCGGACGTCTTCAAGGTTTCCATGGCCAGTGTCAAACCGGGCCACGAGAATTTGGCTCCTCCGGTACTAGGGGGATGACGATGAGACCCCGTGATACGTCTCCAACTTATCTATAATTTTTTATTGTTACATGCTATTATTTATGATGTTTTGGATGTTTAATGGGCTTTGTTATACACTTTTATATTATTTTTGGTACTAACCTATTAACCCAAAGGCCCAGTCCAGATTGTTGTTTTTGCCTATTTCAGGGTTTTACAGAAAAGGAATATCAAACGGAGTCCAAATGGAATGAAACTTCGGGAGAGATATTTTTGGAGCAAAATACGCACGGGAGACTTGAGAACCACGGAGCAGGGATTACGTGGCGTCCGCGAGGGTGGGGGGCGCGCCCCTGCCTCGTGGGCCCCACGTCTGCCCCCCCGATGCCCTCCTTCCTCCTATATATACCTACGTACCCCGAAAACATCAGACGAATATATAAAACCATAGTTCCACCGCCACAACCTTCTGTTCCCGTGGGATCCCATCTTGGGGCCCGTTCCGGAGCTCCGCTGGAGGGGGGATCTACCACGGAGTGCTTCTACATCATCATCATTGCCTCACCATGAGTTGTGAGTAGTTTACAACAGACCTTCGGGTCCATAGCTAGTATCTAGATGGCTTCTTCTCTCTCTTTGGATCTCAATACCAAGTTCTCCTCGGTCTTCGAGGAGATCTATTCGATGTAATCTCTTTTTGCGGTGTGTTTGTCGAGATCCGATGAATTGTGGGTTTATGATCAAGATTATCTATGAGAAATATTTGGTTCTTTTCTGAACTCTTTTATGTATGATTGTAATATCCTTGCAAGTCTCTTCGAATTATTGGTTTGGTTTGGCCTACTAGATCTATAGTCCTTGCAATGGGAGAAGTTCTTGGATTTGGGTTCAATCTTGCGGTGTCCTTTCCCAGTGACAGTAGGGGCAGCAAGGCACGTATTGTATTGTTGCCATCGAGGATAAAAAGATGGGGTTTATACCATGTTATTTGAGTTTATCCCTCTACATCATGTCATCTTGCTTAAGGCGTTACTCTATTCTTATGAACTTAATACTCTAGATGCATGCTGGATAGTGGTCGATGTGTGGAGTAATAGTAGTAGATGCAGAATCATTTCGGTCTACTTGTCTCGGACGTGATGCCTATATATAATGATCATGCCTAGATAGTCTGATAATTATTCGCTTTTCTATCAATTGCTCGACAGTAATTCGTTCACCCACCGTAGAATTCTGCTATCACGAGAGAAGCCACTAGAGAAACCTATGGCCCCCGGGTCTATTCTCAACATATCAATCTACAATCTACTTTACTTTTCCATTTTTACTTTATGTTCTTATATCCAAAAATATCAAACTATCATATCTATCAGATCTTACTTTCGTAAGTGACCGTAAAGGGATTGACAACCCCTTATCGCGTTGGCTGCGAAGTTCTTATTTGTTTGTGCAAGTGCGAGGGACTTGCGTGTGGTCTCCTACTGGATTGATACCTTGGTTCTCAGAAACTGAGGGAAATACTTAAGCTACTGTGCTGCATCACCCTTTCCTCTTTGATGGAATACAGCGTAAGCTCGAGAACTAGCAAGAAGAATTTCTGGCGCCGTTGCCGGGGAGGCTTACGGAAAAGTCATATACCAAGAACCTATCACAAACCCTTATTCTTCGCATTACATTTATTTTCCTCTCGTTTTCCTCTCCCACTTCACCCTTGCCATTTTATTTGCCCTTCTTTTTGCCGTGTGTTTATCGTTCGCTTGCTTCTTGTTTGCTTGTGTGTTGGATTGCTTGCTTGTCACTATGGCTCAGAACAATACCAAATTGTGTGACTTCTCCAATACCAACAATAATGATTTTATTAGCATTCCAATTACTCCTATTACCAATGCTAAATCTTGTGAGATCAATGCTGCTCTGCTGAATCTTGTTATGAAAGGTCAATTTTCCGGCCTTCCTAGTGAAGATGCCGCTACCCATCTAAACAACTTTGTTGATTTGTGTGATATGCAAAAGAAAAGGAATACGGATAATGATATTGTTAAATTGAAGTTATTTCCGTTTTCACTTAGAGATCGTGCTAAAACTTGGTTTTCCTCTTTGCCTAGAAATAGTATTGATTAGTGGAATAAGTGCAAAGATGCTTTTATCTCTAAGTATTTCCCTCCTGCTAAGATCATCTCTCTTAGAAACAATATTATGAATTTTAAGCAACTAGATCATGAGCATGTTGCACAATCTTGGGAGAGAATGAAATTAATGATACGTAATTGCCCCAAACATGGTTTGAACTTATGGATGATTATTCAAAAAAAAAATATGCTGGCTTGAATTTTGCTTCTAGAAATCTTTTAGATTCGGCCGTAGAAAAAATGGGAACTAATAAAACTAGCAATAGCGAGGGGAATAAAGTTAGCTGTAGCACTCCCTTACCAGTAGCACGTCCTCGTAAAAAGCGCTACATATATTAGCAGCAGCGCGTTTCAATAAAGCCCGCTACTACTATCCATGTATAGCAGCAGCGTGGGATGACACGCGCTATTGCTACATGTTAGTTGTAGTGCCTTATTGATACGTCCAAAATGCATCGCTATTTTGTATCATAATTTATCCTTATTCATTGATATATTTCACGTTACGGTGATGTTCTTATGTTGTTTTGGTCTATTTTACACAGTTTGCAAACTCTCTGATGCCGGAACAGTAGACGCAGGATTCAGCAGTAAAAAGTGGACGCTGAGTGGCTGAAGAAGAATACCTCCAAATTACCTGAAAATTGATGGGAGATATTTTTCAGAAGAATCACGAAGACACGCAAAAGGGGAGCCAGAGGGGGGCCACAGGGTGCCCAGGCGGCCTGGGGGCGCCCCCCCTGGCCGCGCCGGGGGGGCGCCTGGAGCCCCTGGCCCACCTTCGGATGCCCCCTTTTGCCTATATACTCTCCGTTCTCCGAAAACCCTAAAAATAAGACTTTTTACGGAGTTTCGCCGCCGCTCCGAGGCGGAAACCTACAGAGAAGAAAAGGGCATCTCCGGCGGGCAGATTCCGCCGGGGAGATCACCTCCCGGAAGGGGAGATCGTCGCCATCGTCATCACCATCGTCACGGGCATCATCGAGATCATCATCAACATCATCCCCAACACCAGCACCATCTCCATCTTCATCCAAATCTCATCTTACAATCGCAACTCGTGTTGTAACTCATACTACCTATCCTCTCTACTCCATCGGTGTTGATTACTACTTTGTGGTGAATGCTATTGAGTTTTGTTGGAGAAATATTATTATGTCCAGATTGTTTATCACATATTTATCCCCACTGATCATGATCTCTTTTATGTCTCGTGAGTAGTTACCTTAGTTCTTGAGGACATGGGGAAAGTCTTCTTGTTAGTAGTCATATGCTATTGAAGTAATATGTGTTGTTTGATACTTAAGTTGCGTTGTCATTCTACTAGTGGTGTTGTGTGAGTCGAACACCCAACACTTCGCCTTATTAAGGACCTAGGAGAATACATTGTGTATAAAGAATGCTTATGGTGGGTTGCCGGAGTGACAGAAACCTGAACCCCAGTTCGCACGCTTTTGCATAAGGGAATAATGGATCCTCAATCGTATTGCTATGGTTAGGCTTTTGCCTTAAATTCTATCTTGTATTTGCGGATGCTTGCAAGGTGTTTAATCATAAGAGTGCATTCATCTTAGTCTAGAGAGTGCACTAGCATAGATCCACCCACTCAACACTTATCAACACATAACATAGTATCGATACGGAATATGGTGAAAGCACATGACTACCTCTCCCGTGTGTCCTCAGGAACGCTTTAGTCTTTATAAGTTCAGTTGCAAGGCCTCTCCTTTGCTAAGAAAGGATTGGGCCACTTGTTACTCTCAGTACCTTTTACATTACTTGCTTCTACTTTCCTGTTGCTTATACCGAGAAAACCCCTAAAAGTTATCTTTCAGTGCTTGCAGTAAATTCTTGCTCAGAATCGCTTATCAATACCTTCTGCTCCTCGTTGGGTTCGACACTCTTACTTATCGAAAACGCTGCAATAGATCCCTTACGGTTGTGGGTCATCAAGTACCGTTTTCTGGCGCCGTTGCCGGGGAGCGTAGCGCTATTGGTAAAGTGAAACTGGTAAGAAAGTTTTTTATATATAATTCTGTTTTTGTTTTTGCTATTGCTGCTCTTTGTCCTTATGGATAACCCTGTTATTGGATCGTTGCTTGCGGGAAGACGCCCCACGCCTGTGGTGGTTGATCATCCCCCTACTGAAATTGTGCCTTATAAAATACCAGCTGGTATTATCGATTATGTTTTGGCTAATCGTTATGCAGGAGACAGACATCCCGGCGAACACTTGCTATATCTGTCACAACTATGTTCATTATTTAAGCTTGCAGGTGTATCGAGGGAGTTTGTCATGAGGAAATTGTTTGTCGTATCACTTATAGATAAAGCTTCAGATTGGTATGGGCTTCCCGATAACTCACACTTGCTGGACTGGCAGGAGATTATGTCTCTCTTTTATACTAAGTTTTATCCTCTTCATGAAATTCATCGAGACAGGAATTATATCTATAACTTTAGGTCTCGTGACGGAGAAAGCATTGCTCAAGCTTGGGGGAGATTGAAGTCCCTAATGCTCAAATGCCCTATTCATAAGCTTCCCAAGGAAATTATACTTACAAATTTTTATGCCAGGCTTTCTCGTCAGGATAAGGAGATGCTGGATGCCTCGTCTAGTGGGGTGTTTCAGAAGAAGAGTGTTGAAGATAGGTGGGATCTCCTTGAAAGAATCCAGAGGAATACCGAAGATTGGGAAATTGATAAAGGTATTGAACCAGCTATAAATTATGAACATGATTATATTGAGAGCTATGTGGAAACTGATTACTTCAATACTTTTTGCTCTAAGATTGGTCTTGATTCCCATCTAGTGATTGATTTGTGTAAGAATTTTGCCTCTCACGTTGATTCTTTTAAAAAGAAGAGAGACCAGAACCATGAACCTTTTAAAGAACCACCTATTGATATTTATGTTGCTGACCCTATTTTGCCTGCAGTTATATATGAAAAGCCTCCTTTTCCCATGAGGATAAGGGAGCACTCTCTTGTGACAGGCATAATAAATAAAAGTGAGAGAAGAGTTGATGAGCCTGAGGACCAGATCAGGGTCGATCCTCAAGTTGCATTGATTAAAGACCTTGCTACTAATGATGTTTTGGATTCCAATATAAATTTTTGTGCTGTTTCCACTAACCTTGTCACAGCCAAGAATAAAGGCCCAATTTCAGGTACTCCAGTGGTATTTGTTAAAATAGGAGATCACAATTATTATGGGCTATGCGATTTGGGATCGAGTGCGAGTGCTATCCCCTATTCACTTTATGAAGAGATCATCGGTGATATTTCAGGTACTCCAGTGGTATTTGTTAAAATAGGAGATCACAATTATTATGGGCTATGCGATTTGGGATCGAGTGCGAGTGCTATCCCCTATTCACTTTATGAAGAGATCATCGGTGATATTTCCCCTTGTGAACTTGAAGAAGTTGATGTTACTATTCATCTTGCAAATAGAACAACTATCTCTCCTATCGGAATTGTGAGGGACGTTGAAGTCCTATGTGGAAAGGTAAAATACCCTACCGACTTTCTAGTACTTGGTTCAGAGAGGGACAATTTTTGTCCAATTATTTTTGGTAGACCTTTTCTTAGAACTTGTGGAGCTATAATAGATTGCAAGAAAGGTAAAGTTTCTGTTGAATTCGATGGTGAGCCATATGAATTTAATTTTTCTAAGTTCTCTAAGCAGCCTCGTGGTATTGATTTACCTAGTGATGATAAAATTATTGAAAGTATTGCCTCTATTGCTATTCCCCCTAATGATCCTTTGCAGCAATACATGGAGGACCACGAGAATGATTTGCATATGCAGGAAAGAAATGAACTAGATGAAATATTCTTGAGGCAACCTGCTATCCTGAAGCACAACCTTCCGGTTGAACCTTTGGGAATTTTATCAAAACCGAAAGAAGATCCGGTGTTCGATCTTAAACCTCTTCCCGATACGCTCAAGTATGCTTATTTAGATGAAAAGAAAGTATATCCTGTTATTATCAATTCTAACCTTTCAGGATATGAAGAGGAGCGATTATTGGGAGTACTTCGTAAACACCGAGGCGCAATTGGCTATACCCTTGATGACCTTAAGGGGATTAGTCCATCTATCTGTCAACATACTATCAACCTTGAGCCTGATGCTAAACCAGTTGTAGATCATCAACGACGGTTGAACCCGAAGATGATGGATGTCGTGAGAACTGAGATTCTCAAGCTTCTAGCCACAGGTATTATCTACCCTATAGCTGATAGTAAGTGGGTAAGTCCGGTACATTGTGTTCCTAAGAAAGGAGGTACAACTGTGGTTCCTAATGATAAAAATGAATTAATACCTCAGAGAATTAAAGTTGAACAAGGCAACCAGGAAGGATCACTATCCGTTGCCGTTCATCGACCAAATGCTTGAAAGGTTATCCAAAAATACCCACTTTTGTTATCTCGATGGTTATTCTGGCTTCTCTCAAATTCATGTTAACACTGTCGATCAAGAGAAGACCACTTTTACTTGTCCCTTTGGTACTTATGCTTACAGGCGTATGCCTTTTGGTTTATGTAATGCCCCTGCTACTTTTCAAAGGTGTATGTCTGCTATCTTTCATGGTTTCTGCGGGGATATTATGGAAGTCTTCATGGACGATTTCTCCGTCTATGGAACCTCTTTTGACCATTGTCTTCACAACCTTAATAAAGTTTTGCAGAGATGCGAGGAGACAAATTTGGTACTCAACTGGGAAAAGTGCCACTTTATGGTTAATGAAGGAATTGTTCTTGGTCACAAGATTTCCGAAAGGGGAATTGAAGTGGACAAGGCCAAGATCGAAGCTATTGAGAGGATGCCCTATCCTAGGGACATCAAAGGTATTTGCAGTTTTCTCGGTCATGCGGGTTTTTATAGAAGATTTATTAAAGACTTCTCTAAAACCTCGAGACCCCTCACTAATCTTCTCCAGAAGGATGTTCCTTTTGTATTTGATGAAAATTGTAAGGAAGCTTTTGAAGTCCTTAAGAAAGCTTTAATAACTGCTCCTATAGTACAACCACCTGACTGGAATTTACCTTTTGAGATTATGTGTGATGCAAGTGATTTTGCTGTTGGAGCTGTTTTAGGACAAAGAGTTGATAAGAAATTGAATGTTATACATTATGCTAGTAAAACCCTTGATAGTGCCCAAAGAAATTATGCTACTACTGAGAAGGAATTCTTAGCTGTAGTTTTTGCTTGTGATAAGTTTATGCAGTATATTGTTGATTCCAAAGTTATTATTCATACTGATCATGCTGCCATTAAGTATCTTATGACAAAGAAAGATGCCAAGCCAAGGCTTATCAGATGGGTACTCCTTCATCAAGAATTTGATTTGCAGATTGTTGATAGGAAAGGGGAAGACAATCCGGTGGCGGACAATCTTTCAAGGATGGAAGATATACCGCACGACCCCATCCCAGTTAACGATAGTTTTCCAGACGAGCAACTTGCCGTTGTAAAAGTACAATCTCTTTCCGATCCTTGGTATGCAGATTATGCTAATTTTATTGTTGCAAAGTATTTGCCTCCAGGTCTCACATTTCAGCAAAGGAAGAAGTTCTTTCATGATTTGAGGCACTACTTTTGGGATGACCCACATCTTTTCAAAGAAGGTCCCGACGGGATCGTGAGAAGATGCATTCCGGAACATGAGCAGAAGGACATTCTCAGACGATGTCATGATAGTCCCTACGGAGGACATCATGCCGGTGAGAGGACTGCACATAAGGTTCTTCAATCAGGTTTTTATTGGCCTACTCTCTTTAAAGATGCTAGAAATTATGTTTTAGCCTGTGATAAATGTCAGAGAGTTGGTAACATTAGTAGAAGGAATGAGATGCCTATGAATTACTCACTAGTGATTGAACCTTTCGATTGTTGGGGTTTTGATTTTATGGGTCCTTTTCCTTCTTCACACAAGTACACTCACATTTTAGTAGCTGTTGATTATGTGACCAAGTGGGTTGAAGCAATCCCCACTGAAAGTGCTGATCACAAGACATCTTTGAAAATGCTTAAAGATGTAATATTTCCCAGGTTTGGTGTACTAAGGTATCTCATGACTAATGGGGGATCACACTTCACGCACGGAGCTTTTAGAAAAGCTTTGGCCAAATACGATGTTAATCATAGAATTGCTTCACCATATCATCCTCAAACTAGTGGGCAAGTTGAGCTCACCAATAGAGAGATTAAGTTGATCTTGCAGAAAACAGTAAACAGAAATAGGAAGGATTGGTCAAACAAGTTAGGAGATGCTTTGTGGGCATATAGAACTACTTACAAAAACCCCATGGGCATGTCTCCCTATAAGATGGTGTATGGCAAGGCTTGCCATTTGCCATTAGAGTTAGAGCACAAAGCTTTCTGGGATGTTAGAGAGCTTAACGCTGACCCAAAACTAGCTGGTGAGAAGCGTCTCATGAACTTGACTTCTCTAGATGAATGGAGAAGTGAAGCTTATGAGAGCACTAAAATGTTCAAGGAAAAGGTAAAAAAGTGGCATGATAGGAAGATTCTGAAACGTGAATTTAATGTTGGCGATAAAGTTTTGTTGTTTAGATCCCGTTTCAGGTTTTCTCCAGGTAAACTACTTTCCAGGTGGGAAGGACCATTTCATATTGAAGAAGTTTATCGTTCTGGTGCAATTAAGATTAACAATTTTGAAGGCACCAAACCTCAAGTTGTGAATGGGCAAAGACTTAAACATTACATAGCAGGAGACCCTGTCAATGTTGATGTGAATATAATATACACAACAACTCACAAAGAACATGTTGCAGCCCTGTTTCAGACGCCAGCAGAAGCAGAATAAAGAAAGGGTATGTAGTACGGTAAGGAAACACCGCAAACCATCATAAAAGTTCCGTATTACGATTTTTTGCAAAATTAGTAAAATTTTGAGTCTAAGTGGAGCCGGAGACGACCTCCAGGGAGTCCAGGCGCCCCCCTGGCGCGCCCCCCCTGGGCCGCGCCGGCAGGCCGCCTGGACACCCTGGAGCCCGTCTCCGACCCCACTTTGGTCCGTTACCTTCCTTTCTGTGCATAAATTTTTCCTATATATTTGCCCGGATTGTTCCGGCAACGTATCTTGCGATTTCGCGTGTTTTCTCTTTGATCTGTTTCTGCCAGGGAATCTTTCAGCTGAATTTAGGTGCCATGGCTTCTCCAAGTTCCCCCAAGGACAAGTTCGTCATCAACGTCATCAACCCTTACCTCGCTGAGGTGAAGAAGCACCCTCAGGTTGTTCAGATGAAGGACGACGTCCTTCATCAAGAAGATCTGAAGGGACCTATCAAGGAGGGGAGCATCCAGGCCAGGTTGGAAGAAGTGGAGCAAGAAGTCTTCGAGTACAAGAAGATGATCGAGCGTGGTGTTGAAGCTAACTTTGACATCACCAACGAGCTGAAGAACTACTTCCTGAAGGAGATGAAGGAGATGTGGGAAAGAATCACCGCGTCTGAAGAAAGAATTATAGAGCTCCAAGGGCAAATTAATGATCTACATAACTAGAACTATGAGTATGAACTAAGGTTTCTGCGCATGGGTTTGGGTGCTGAATGCAGGATTCAGGAGACGAGCTTCTCATATGAGACTGGAGAACCCCTTCCATGGAAGCGTTTCGCCAAGGACTACTTGATCAACGCCAACAAGGATGATGAGTGAAATCTCCTGGGGTAATGGCATTCCCTTGGCTTGTTCCAAGCTTGGGGGAGTGCCCGGTATCTTTATCTTTACCTTTTGTCTTTTAGAGTCAAGTAGAGTCGTATCATGTCTAGGGAGGTTATTATATGACATAGGTGTGTGCATTGAGGTCTATCACTCCTTCGGTGAAGAATTGTATCCGTGAGTGTGGAGTCGTCCATGATGGAATATTAATGAGAAGTTTATTGGTTCCTTTTGCTGCACTCGGTATTCTCTTCACGCAATCGACCTTATATGATGATTCTTATGGGGAGTATTAACCTTATGTCAGGTATGGCTATGAAACTTTATTTAATCTTGGCAAACATAGTTTTGGTCATAACAACAAGCATGATTTTCTTAAATTATCAACATAGCCAAAACTTTATGTTATTATGCTTGAAGTGTTATGCTGACAAGGAAGACAACTTGATGTGTTATGCTTATTTCAATGTCCATGCTTTATATTGCTTTGCATCTTAGTCATCATCAATTGTCTGTTCTTTCATTACCTTTGCTAGCCTAACTCTGTACTAAGCGGTATTCTGCTTGTGCATCCATACCCTTAAGCCAATACCTTCCATATGAGTCCACCATACCTACCTACTCGTGGTATTCCACTACCACCTCCTAAAAGTATATAATTTATGTGTTATCCTCAAATGTTCAAAATCTTTTATTTTGTGCCTCTGTTTTAGCTCATGAGGAAGTAATAGCTAATTCATAGTCTTTTTGAATTGGACAAGCTTCACCCCGGGATTGCATGTCTAATGTGCAAACCCATAATACGAGAAGGAACTGGCAAGGAGTGCGCCCGGCTTAAAAATAATATAACAAACAAACCCTCCTTCACGCTTTGTTCATGATAAATCAGAAAACTTTGGCAGTGATAAACAAAGGAGAATAAGAGGATGTTATCGTCCTCGTGCGGGAGCCGTTCCTCGAAACTTGTCCAGCTCAAAAAGCAATTGTGTTATCTATTAGCATTCGTTGACAAATCATGCACCCCTAAAAACTTGTTTTCATTCTGTTTGATTTGAGGATAGCACATGAGTTTTCCCTACTACCCTAGAGCAGGGCCTATCTTTTAATTTTAAGCTGAGTCAGTTACTTCTACTTCCTTCTATTTCTCAAAGAGAGCAGACGTTTGATGTTGATAAGGATTCATTCATATAAAGCTGCATTAAGATTTGTCATATCATATCCTTGTTGACATTATCATTCGATAAGTAAGTTGTTTGTCATGCCCAGCTAAGGCAAACATCTTCCTTTGTGTTAACACTTTCACTTCTTGCCTATTAACATGTTATTTTCAAAAAGCTTCAATTGATCTCATCAAATATAAGAGCAAAAGTTAAATCTATTGTTGTTCTTTGACCAAAGGACATGTTTGCCATGATATAATGAGTTTCCTTAGCCCTACTTTCGAATATAAGTGTTATCACTCTTTCATAAGGGCCTTATGAGTTGAAGATTGCTGTTGAGGATATTTGAGTTGGTAAAGAAACTATGATGCTTCTTGTCCGTATCCTATTTATCGACACTTCACTCTCTAAACTTGTGGACAGGTTTACCAAGTTCATATTCGCTTGGGGACAAGCGAGGTCTAAGCTTGGGGGTGTTGATACGTCCAAAATGCATCACTATTTTGTATCATAATTTATCCTTATTCATTGATATATTTCACGTTACGGTGATGTTCTTATGTTGTTTTGGTCTATTTTACACAGTTTGCAAACTCTCCGATGCCGGAACAGCAGACGCAGGATTCAGCAGTAAAAAGTGGACGCTGAGTGGCTGAAGAAGAATACCTCCAAATTACCTGAAAATTGACGGGAGATATTTTTCAGAAGAATCACGAAGACACTCAAAAGGTGAGCCAGAGGGGGGCCACAGCGTGCCCAGGTGGCCTGGGGGCGCCCCCCTGGCCGCGCCGGGGGGCGCCTGGAGCCCCTGCCCACCTCCGGATGCCCCCTTTTGCCTATATACTCTCCGTTCTCCGAAAACCCTAAAAAGAAGACTTTTTACGGAGTTCCGCCGCCGCTCAGAGGCGGAAACCTAGAGAGAAGAAAAGGGCATCTCCGGCGGGCAGATTCCGCCGGGGAGATCACCTCCCGGAAGGGGAGATCGTCGCCATCGTCATCACCATCGTCACGGGCATCATCGAGATCATCATCAACATCATCCCCAACACCAGCACCATCTCCATCTTCATCCAAATCTCATCTTACAATCGCAACTCGTGTTGTAACTCGTACTACCTATCCTCTCTACTCCATCGGTGTTGATTACTACTTTGTGGTGAATGCTATTGAGTTTTGTTGGAGAAATATTATTATGTCCATATTGTTTATCACATATTTATCCCCACTGATCATGATCTCTTTTATGTATCGTGAGTAGTTACCTTAGTTCTTGAGGACATGGGGAAAGTCTTGTTGTTAGTAGTCATATGCTGTTGAAGTAATATGTGTTGTTTGATACTTAAGTTGTGTTGTCATTCTACTAGTGGTGTTGTGTGAGTCGAACACCCAACACTTCGCCTTATTAAAGACCTAGGAGAATACATTGTGTATAAAGAATGCTTATGGTGGGTTGCCGGAGTGACAGAAACCTGAACCCCAGTTCGCACGCTTTTGCATAAGGGAATAATGGATCCTCGATCGTATTGCTATGGTTAGGCTTTTGCCTTAAATTCTATCTTGTATTTGCGGATGCTTGCAAGGTGTTTAATTATAAGAGTGCATTCATCTTAGTCTAGAGAGTGCACTAGCATAGATCCACCCACTCAACACTTATCAACACATAACATAGTATCGATACGGAATATGGTGAAAGCACATGACTACCTCTCCCGTGTGTCCTCAGGAACGCTTTAGTCTTTATAAGTTCAGTTGCTAGGCCTCTCCTTTGCTAAGAAAGGATTGGGCCACTTGTTACTCTCAGTACCTTTTACATTACTTGCTTCTACTTTCCTGTTGCTTATACCGAGAAAACCCCTAAAAGTTATCTTTCAGTGCTTGCAGTAAATTCTTGCTCAGAATCTCTTATCAATACCTTCTGCTCCTCGTTGGGTTCGACACTCTTACTTATCGA
Organism: Secale cereale; assembly: GCA_902687465.1. Lineage (NCBI taxonomy): Eukaryota > Viridiplantae > Streptophyta > Magnoliopsida > Poales > Poaceae > Secale > Secale cereale. The sequence goes on from LR738710.1 coordinate 581,199,721, forward strand.
AAACGCTGCAATAGATCCCTTACGGTTGTGGGTCATCACTTATCAGTAGTGCGGCTTCCCGTGTTACTGAAAGGCAAAATACCCGTGCTACTGCTAGGCTTTTCCCTAGTAGTGGTAGTTCTCACCCATCCGAGTACCCGCCATGCTGGAGCGTCCGAGTGATGACGGTCCTCATGTAATTCGAGTAATTTTTATGTGATGGGGTTGATCTAGGCCCACGCAAACTATGGACCCTGCATTTTATTCTGCCTGCATCTACTACATCCTGCATCTACCACTATTACTCCACACATCGACCGCTATCCAGCATGCATCTAGAGTATTAAGTTCATAAGAATAGAGTAACGCTTTAAGCAAGATGACATGATGTAGAGGGATAAACTCAAGCAATATGATATAAATCCCATCTTTTTATCCTTGATGGCAACAATGCAATATGTGCCTCGCTACCCCTTCTGTCACTGGGTGAGGACACCGCAAGATTGAAGCCAAAACTAAGCACCTCTCCCATTGCAAGAACTACCAATCTAGTTGGCCAAACCAAACCAATAATTCGAAGAGAAATACAAAGATACAAAATCATGCATATAAGAATTCTAAGAAGACTCAAATAATATTCATAGACAATCTGATCATAAATCCACAATTCATCGGGTCTCGACAAATCACAACGCAAAATAAGATTACATCGAATAGATCTCCAAGAACAACAAGGAGAACATTGTATTGAAGATCAAAGAGAGAGAAGAAGCCATCTAGCTACTAGATATGGTCCCGTAGGTCTGTGGTAAACTACTCACGCATCATTGGAGGGGCAACAAGGTTGATGTACAAGCCCTCCTGGTCGAATGCCCCTCCGTCAGAGTACCGGAAAAGGCCTCCAGATGGGATCTCACGAGGTCAGATACTTGCGGCGATGGAAAAGTGTTTTCGTTGCTCCCTCTAAGGTTTCTAGAATATTTGAGAATATATATGGCAAAGAGGTGGTGCAAGAGAGTCGTGGGGGGGGGGGCACAAGCCCATGGGCGCCCCTAGGGGCGCTCCTATGGCTTGTGGCCACCGCGTGGCTTTCCTGACCCCTTCCTGACCCCTACTCCAAGTCACGTAGGTGTGTTTCTATCCAGAAAAAATCATCGCAAAAGTTTCATTCCGTTTGGACTTCTTTGATATTCTTTTTCTGCCAAACTCAAAAGCAAGGAAAAAACATAAACTGGCACTGGGCTCTAGGTTAATAAGTTAGTCCCAAAAATAATATAAAGTAGCATATTAATGCATATAAAACATCCAAAGTTGATAATATAATAGCATGGAACAATCAAAATTATAGATACGTTGGAGACGCATCATACCCCTGCAGGGAAGTTAATCTATTCGAATAGCCGTGTCCACGGTAACAGACGCTCAGAGTTGTATCCCGATCTTTACAACTAGAACTTGATACTGGAGATGATAATTAGATATGATGGCTCCAAGATCGCTTTCTCGCAGGGAGTCGAGGAAGGACCTCTGGGCATCGATACTAGACCATACTTATTACTTATGTTATACTAATCTACTCTCTTCTGTTGCTGCAAGATGCTAGTTTTATATAGGCTAGGACTTCCTTTCTATTCTGGCATTTCCGCAGTATAGTCCACAAATACAGCTCTTTCCCATTGATACCGATGCATACTTGAAAGAACATGCGGTGCCCCCATGTTTGGTTTTGGTAACTGATGACAATCTCTATGGACTGATGGTTGCCTTGAGTTATATTTGAAGGATTTGTCCATAGGCTTTTTTTGGAGTCCATTTGTTGGTTTCAAGAAGATTTTATGATGACCAAGTTGCTATTCAAGGATTTACCTAAAGATTAGTCATGTGAGAGGTTGATCAAGACTAAGTCAAAGAGTGAATCAAGTTGATCAACACACAAAGCATAGAAGATGTATCGAGAGGGATCAAGTGACTTCAAGCAAATATCTTATTGGTATATTTATGACTTCCTTGTGGATATCCTATTCTTTCCTTTTTGCAACAATTTCCTGTGTACATCATTCTTTGTGGATTGATATCATCATGATCTTCATGTACCTAGAATCTTATAGACTTGAGATAAGTTGCATATCTAATTGATATCCCCTTCTTTCACGTCCACCTTTTCTTTCTTGTATTATTTCTTTGGTGGCTCCATGAAGGTGTGTGTATTGAGTGCGGATCTTATATCGTTGCATCTTGATGCACTCTTTTGTGGTGAAGATGATTTTCCTCATGCTTGTCTTGACAAGGTTTGCCATTTAATTGGTATCCCTCGTCTTGACGAGGTTTTCATTTTCTATCTTCTCCATGGGTTGTCACAAGCTTGGTTAATATTTCTCTTTTTAGTGATCTTGTGAATCCATTTGCTTGGTGTGTGTGAGAAGGACATGTCATGCACCTTGTATCTCAACTATTAAAGACTATGTTGATGCTTAATGCTCATCCTTATATTAGTCTTCTCAAGTGCTTTGCCATGACTCACACACATCTCTTTGGTTGAGCCTATTTCCAAGTTGCCTCTTTTATATGTTGCTCAACCATTTGTTTGTTGCAAGTGCTAGGCTTTGTTTCGTAGATGCTCACTTGCACTTGTTGCGAGTTTCTATTGATTTTGGGGGAGTGATGATTCTATTTTGTGCACTTGGTATCCTAATGCAAATATTCTAAGGAGTGCACAAATCATGGGGAGCTTCACTAGTGTCTTTTAGAACGCTTCGTTGGTCTCTTGCACTTGTCGTGAGGTTCTATTGATCTTGGGGGAGTGACGATCCTATTTTGTGCTTGTTGTATCCAATTGCAAATCTAATTTGTGCACAAAACAAGGGGAGCTTCTCTAGTTTCTCTAGAACACTCCTTTGCTCATATCATAATATCCTTTATTCTTGTGGCACGTAGGATCATTGGTCTAGTTGGTTCAATTGGTATCTTTTGATAGCTTGCTTCAATTGGTATCATTTGTTTGCTTGATTGCTTGTTTCTCTCTTTGTTATGCCTTTGTGGCATATCATTCTTTTGCAATCTTTGGGCCTCAATATAGTTTGTCTTCCTCCAAGTATTTACCGTTGGATATGTGTATTGCATTCCACTCTCTTGTTGTGAAATACACAATTTATGGAGGAACACAATTTATATTGGCCTTCTAAGCTTTTCTCCCATTTTGGAAATCGATGCCAATGGGGGAGAAGTTTAAGAGAGATTTTGTGGAGAAGTTTAGAGAGTCATCTCTTCTTGCTTTGGTTTTTTCCCTAAGCTTTTGCATCTCATACACATGCATTATTGGTTGGTGCATTGCATGATGATGCATATTTCCTTGTATAAACTCTCTTGAAAATGATTGTCATCAATTACCAAAATGGAGGATATTGAAAGAACATGCGGTGCCCCCATGTTTGGTTTTGGTAATTGATGACAATCTCTATGGACTAATGGTTGCCTTGAGTTATATTTGAAGGATTTGTCCATAGGCTTTTCTTGGAGTCCATTTGTTGGTTTCAAGGAGAGTTTGTGATGACCAAGTTGCTATTCAAGGATTTACCTAAAGATTGGTCATGTGAGAGGTTGATCAAGTCTAAGTCAAAGAGTGAATCAAGTTGATCAACACACAAAGCGTAGAAGATGTACCGAGAGGGATCAAGTGATCCCATGGTATGGTAATCATTGTCAATTACACTTTGTGTACTAACCCATGGTCTTCACGAGAGTTTTTTGTGCGATTAGGTTGTGGTGTGCAAGTTCAAGTGTTGCATCACGAAGAGATCAAGTTCTTGAAGCTTTCCGTCCATTGTGGTGATAATGGACTTGTGAAGATATGTCGAAGAGTGGCTCACCAATAGTGGAGTATGGGGGAGCAATCTACTAGTCTTCATCGAGTCAACGCAATCAAGAAATCTGGTCCAACTTGAGGAAGTCAAGATCGTCTACATCTATCTCAAGTGGACTTTGTGCAAGACAAAGGTTTGCCCTTGATAGGTTCTTTACTTTTCCGGTCTCATGGTGTTAGTTTGGAGACCGGGTTATATGATTGATTGTCGTACTATCAAGGGGGGATCTTGATGAGTAGCTTGATCATATCGTTCGTAGAGATCTCAAACCATTGCTTCCTTGTGTCATCTTTATTGGTTCTTGTTTGGTTATTCTCCTTGTGAGATTTGGAGCTTATGGTCATTTTCATGACAAACCCGAGTTTATCGAAACTAGAGTTCACATGCATCTCCTATGATGTTTCAGTGTTGGGGGTTTTGCCGGTTCTCTTTGTGGGTCTTAAAGCTTAGGTCATCTTGATGACAAGCTCGAGTTCATCAAAAACGGAATTCACATGCATCTTTTATGATGTTTTCGATGTTGGAGGTTATGCCAGTTCTTCTCTGATGGAGGATTCACTCCTCTATATCCTAGGCATACCTCCCTTGCCTCTTCTTACTATATTTCCTTATATAGAAGTAATAGTTCAAGTGGGAGACTGAATGAAATATGCCCTAGAGGCAATAATAAAGTTGTTATTTATATTTCCTTATATATCATGATAAATGCATTTTATTCATGCTAGAATTGTATTAGTTGGAAACTTGATACATGTGTAAATACATAGACAAAACAGAGTGTCCCTAGTATGCCTCTACTTGACTAGCTCGTTAATCAAAGATGGGTGAGTTTCCTAACCATAGACATGTGTTGTCATTTGATCAATGGGATCACATCATTAGGAGAATGATGTGATGGACAAGACCCATCCGTTAGATTATGCAACTCCCGAATACCGGAGGAACACCTTATGTGCTATCAAACGTCACAATGTATCTGGGTGATTATAAAGATGCTCTACAGGTGTTTCCGAAAGTGTTTGTGGTATTGGCATAGATTAAGAGTAGGATTTGTCACTCCGAATGTCGGAGAGGCATAGATCAAGAGTAGGATTTGTCACTCCGAATGTCGGAGAGGTATCTATGGGCCCTCTCGGTAATGCACATCATAATAAGCCTTGCAAGCAAATGACTAATGAGTTAGTAACGAGATGATGTATTACAGAACGAGTAAAGAGACTTGTCGGTAACGAGATTGAACTAGGTATGATGATACCAACGATTGAATCTCGGGCAAGTAACATACCGATGACAAAGGGAACAACGTATGTTGTTATGCGGTTTGACCGATAAAGATCTTCGTAGAATATGTAGGAACCAATTTGAGCATCCAGGTTCCGCTATTGGTTATTGACCGGAGATGTGTCTCGGTCATGTCTACATAGTTCTCGAACCCGTAGGGTCCGCACGCTTAACGTTCGATCATGATTTGTATTATGAGTTTATGTGATTTGATGAACGAATGTTGTTCGGAGTCCCGGATGAGATCACGAACATGAAGAGGAGTCTCGAAATGGTCGAGACATAAAGATTGACATATTGGACCATGTTATTCGGACACTGGAAGTATTCCAGATAGTTTCGGATAAAACAGGAGTGCCGGAAGGGTTACCGGAACCCTCCTGGGGAAGTAATGGGCCTTAGTGGGCCTTAGGGGAGAGAGAGGGAAGCAACCAAGAGGTGGCGCGCGCCCCCCAAGGGGAGTCCGAATAGGACTAGGGGAGGGGGCGTGGCCCCTCTTTCCCTCTCCCTCTCCCTTTCCTTCCTTCTTCTCCTACTTGGACTAGGAAAGGGGGGCCTATTCCTACTTGGAGTAGGATCCCCCCTTGGGCGCGCCCCTTAGGGCCGGCCGGCCTCCTCCCACCCTCCTTTATATACGGGGAGGGGGTCACCCCATAGACACACAAGTTGATCTTTAGCCATGTGTGGTGCCCCCTCCACAGTTTTCCACCTCGGTCATATTGTTGTAGTGCTTAGTCGAAGCCCTGCGTCGTTAACTTCATCATCATCGTCACCACGCCGCCATGCTGACAAAACTCTCCCGTGGCCTCAACTGGATCAAGAGTACGAGGGATGTTATCGAGCTAAACGTGTGCTGAACACGGAGGTGTCGCACGTTCGGTGCTAGGATCAATCGGATCGTGAAGACATGCGACTACATCAACCACGTTGATATAACACTTCCGCTTTCAGTCTACGAGGGTACGTGGACACACTCTCCCGCTCGTTGATATGCTTCTCCTAGATAGATCTTGCGTGATCATAGGATTTTTTTGAAATACTACGTTGCCCACCAGTGGCATCATGAGCCAGGTCTATGCGTAGATGATATGCACGAGTAGAACACAAAGATTTGTGAGTGATAATAGTCATACTGCTTACCACCAACGTCATACTTTGATTCAGCGGTATTGTTGGATGAAGCTGCCCGGGCCGACATTACATGACCGCTTTCATGAGACTGGTTCTACCGATGTGCTTTGCACATAGGTGGCTGGCGGGTGTCATTTTCTCCAACTTTAGTTGAATTGAGCGTGACTACGGCCGGTCCTTGTTGAAGGTTAAAACAACACACTTGACGAAAAATCGTTGTGGTTTTGATGCGTAGGTAAGAACGGTTCCTACTAGAATCCCGTAGCAGCCACGTAAAACTTGCAACAATAAAGTAGAGGACGTCTAACTTGTTTTTGCAGGGCATGTTGTGATGCGATATGGTCAAGACGTGATGAGTTATACGATGGTGTATGAGATGTTCATGTTTTGTAAATTATCGGCAACCAGCAGGAGCCTTATGGTTGTCTCTTTATTGTATGAATTGCAAACGCCATGTAATTGTTTTACTTTATCGCTATGAGTTAGCGATAGTAGTCGAAGCAATAGTTGGCGAGACGACCACGACGCTACGATGAAGATCATGGTGTCAAGCCGGTGACGATGGAGATCATGACGGTGCTTTGGAGATGGAGATCAAAAGCCCAAGATGATGATGGCCATACATGTCACATAATTTGATTGCATGTGATGTTTATCTTATTGTGCATCTTATTTTGCTTAGTACGACGGTAGCATTATAAGATGATCCCTTACAAAATTTCAAGGTACAAGTGTTCTCCCTGAATATGCACCGTTGCGATAGTTCGTCGTGCCGATACACCATGTGATGATCGGGTGCGATAAGCTCTACGTTCATGTACAACGGGTGCAAGACAGTTTTGCGCATGCAGAATACTCGGGTTAAACTTGACGAGCCTAGCATGTATAGACATGGCCTCGGAACACTGGAGACCGAAAGGTTGAGCATGAATCATATAGTAGATATGATCAACATAAGATGTTCACTATTGAAAACTACTCCATCTCACGTGATGATCGGACATGGTTTAGTTGATTTGGATCACGTGATCATTTAGATGACTTGAGGGATGTCTATCTAAGTGGGAGTTCTTTAGTAATATGATTAATTGAACTTTAATTTATCATGAACTTAGTCCTGATAGTTTTTGCATATCTATGTTGTTGTAGATCAATGGCCCGTGCTACTGTTCCCTTGAATTTCAATGTGTTCCTAGAGAAAGCTAAGTTGAAAGACGATGGTAGCAACTACACGGACTGGGTCCATAACTTGAGGATTATCCTCATTTCTGCACAGAAGAATTATGTCCGTGAAGCACCGCTAGGTGACAAACCCCCTCCTTCTAATGTAGATGCTTTGAACGTATGGCTGACGCGGTCTGATGACTACTCGATAGTTCAGTGTGCCATGCTTTACGGATTAGAATCGGGACTTCAAAGACGTTTTGAACGTCATGGAGCATATGAGATGTTCCTAGAGTTGAAGTTAATATTTCAAGCAAATGCCCAAGTTGAGAGATATGAAGTCTCCAACAAGTTCTATAGCTGCAAGATGGAGGAGAACTGTTCTGTTAGTGAACACATACTCAGAATGTCTGGGTACTACAATCACATGACTCAACTTGGAGTCAAAGTTGATGAAGATAGTGTTATTGATAGAGTTCTTCAATCACTGCCACCAAGCTACAAAGGTTTCATGATAAACTATAATATGCAAGGGATGCAAAAAACAATTCCCAAGCTCTTCGCTACGCTCAAAGCTGCGGGGGTAGAAATCAAAAAGGAGCATCAAGTGTTGATGGCTAACAAGACCACTAGTTTCAAGAAAAAAGGCAAGGGAAAGAAGGGGAACTTCAAAAAGAATAGCAAGCCAGTTGCTACTCCCGGGAAGAAACCCAAGTCTGGAGCCAAGCCTGAAACCGAGTGCTTCTACTGCAAAGGGACCGGTCACTCGAAGTGGAACTGCACCAAGTATTTGGCGGATAAGAAGGATGGCAAAGTAAACAAAGGTATATTTGATATACAAGTTATTGATGTGTACCTTACTAGTGCTCGTAGTAGCGCCTGGGTATTTGATACTGGTTCGGTTGCTCATATTTGTATCTTGAAACAGGGGCTACGGATTAAACGAAGATTGGCTAAGGACGAGGTGACGATGCGTGTGGGAAATGGTTCCAAAGTCGATGTGATCGCCATCGGCACGCTACCTCTACATCTACCTTCTGGATTAGTTTTAGACCTAAATAATTGTTATTTGGTGCCGGCGTTGAGCATGAACATTATATCTGGATCTTGTTTGTTGCGAGACGGTTATTCATTTAAATCAGAGAATAATGGTTGTTCTATTTATATGAGTAATATCTTTTATGGTCATGCACCCTTGATGAGTGGTCTATTTTTGTTGAATCTCGATCGTAGTGATACACATATTCATAATATTCAAGCCAAAAGATGCAAAGTTGATAATGATAGTGCAACTTATTTGTGGCACTGCTGTTTAGGTCATATGTGTAAAGCGCATGAAGAAACTCCATGCTGATGGACTTTTGGAATCACTTGATTATGAATCACTTGGTGCTTGCGAACCATGCCTTATGGGCAAGATGACAAAAACACCATTCTCCGGAACAATGGAGCGAGCAACCAACTTATTGGAAATCATACATACTGATGTATGCGGTCCAATGAGTGTTGAGGCTCGCGGTGGGTATCGTTATTTTCTGACCTTCACAGATGATTTGAGCAGATATGGATATATCTACTTGATGAAACACAAGTTTGAAACATTTGAAAAGTTCAAAGAATTTCAGAGTGAAGTAGAGAATCATCGTAACAAGAAAATAAAGTTTCTACAATCTGATCGCGGAGACAAATATTTGAGTTATGAGTTTGGTCTTCATTTGAAATAATGTGGAATAGTTTCACAACTCAGGCCACCTGGAACACCATGGTGTAATGGTGTGTCCAAACGTCGTAACTGTACTTTATAAGATATGGTGCGATCTATGATGTCTCTTACGGATTTACCATTATCGTTTTGGGGTTATGCTTTAGAGACTGCTGCATCCACGTTAAATAGGGCACCATCTAAATCCGTTGAGACGACACCTTACTGAAAGTGCGTTATATCGACTAGGGGGGGTGAATATGCGATTTTATGAATTCTTCACTTAGGAATTTGCTATTGAGGAAATTCCTTAGCGAAGAACTACTTGCAGCGGAATAAGTACTCAGAAGTAAACATGACAGAATACAAGCATGGTCATTATGAAGAAATGAAGACAAACACAGAGTGCGGAAAGCGTAATCACAAGATAACACAGGATGAAGACAAACAGACTGAAGAAAATGAACTGAGGAAATAGAGAAAGTCTTCACTCAAAGTATTCAAACAGATATGAACAAGCACACAACACAGATATGAGGAAATGAAAGAGGTGAGGAAATAGAACCAGTAAGCTTGGTGAAGACAATGATTTGGTAGACCAGTTCCAACTGCTGTCTCAGTTGTACATCTGGTTAGAGCGGCTAGGTATTTAAACCTGAGGACACACAGTCCCGGACACCCAGTCAAGGACACATAGTCCAAGACACCAAGTCGTCACCATATTCTCCTTGAGCTAAGGTCACACAGACCTCGCCCAATCACTCGTCGTAAGTCTTCAGGTGACTTTCGAACCTTCACAAACTCGGTCACTCGGCGATCCACAATTCCTCTTGGATGCTCTAGACCTTGACGCCTAACCGTCCGGAAGAAGCACAATCTTCAAAGGTAACAAGCGTTGGATCCACGCATGATCAATCTCTTCAGTGATGCTCAATCACTTTTGGGTTTGAAGGTTTTGGGTTTTTCCTCACTTGATGATTTTCGCTCAAAGTCCTCGGAGGAGGGGTTGCTCTTATAACAAGTGTCAGTTTCTCGTGGAGCAGCCAACCAGCTAGTGGTTGTAGGGGGCGGCTATTTATAGCCTAGGGAGCATCCCGACATGATAAGACATAAATGCCCTTTAATGATATGACCGTTAGGTAGGTAGATATTTTGGGACAGCTGGCGCGTAGCACAACAACGGTCGGAAATTTGAGTATCAAATTTGTCACGGCTATATGTTCCTCACTGTGTACGCAATCCACACTGGCGAATTCCTAACTCTTCAGTCAGAACAAATTCCTCAGAGACCAGAAGAACTTCGTCTCTGTCACTGAAGAATATGACTGAACTGTATGAGATTTCCAATGGCTTCACTCGAAGGGATTGGTAGGTGTAGGATTTTGAGTTGAGCATCACATGGAAATTTTACCTTAGTATCTCCTCGACCCCCTTTAACAGTTTGGTGTTTCCTATGACTCAAGAAAGAGAGAAAATGAACCTATAAAAACAAAAGTCTTCAAGCTTCATGTTCCTCAATTGAATACAAAGTCTTCAGGGTCACACCAATTTCTTCACTTTCAAAGTCTTCAGAAAGTCTTCAGAAAGTCTTCAGAAATCCGAAGTCTCTGGTCGAAGAACTTCATTTTTAGGGGTCGACTTTCCCTGTAATAATCAAACTCCTCATAGACTTATAGACCTGTGTACACTCATAAACACATTAGTCCCTTAACCTATAAGTCTTCAATACACCAAAATCACTAAGGGGCACTAGATGCACTTACAATCTCCCCCTTTTTGGTGATTGATGACAATATAGGTTAAGTTTTCAACGGGGATAAACATATGAAGTGTAAGTACTGATATTGAGGAATTTGATTGCAAGATATAGAAGAATTCCCCCTGAAGTTGTGCATAGTGAGGAATTTGCTTTTGAAGCAATGCACACTTGAAGAATATAATCATGAAGATCTCCCCCTATATCTTGTAATTCATACACGCATTTGATATATAATATGAAGAATTTGAAATGCATGATGAAATATGGTGACTGATGTAATTCAGCATGCGTGCATAACATTAATGAGGAATAAGCATGCAGAAACATCACAACAAAAGTATCAGGTCACCATAGAGTTTAAGTTTACAACTCGATCCACAAAGTCATCAGAAGAACGAGAGTTGTAACTTAGCAAAAAACACCCATATATATAGACCCGCTTGAAGACTAACTCAAATTTCTCCCCCTTTGTCATTGAATGACCAAAAGGATTGAAACTGAGGACTAATGCCCTTGAAGAATATCATGATGATGAAGGAGCGCCAGCGTTGTTGGGGTCGATGGTTGAGGTAGGGCCTGCCGCAGTATCGTCCAGGTCTTCATACTCGTCGGACTCGCGTGATGAAGAATAGGAGCTGGCCACCAAGGGAGGAACCTTGACCTTCTTGTATTTATTCGCAGGAGGAGCACACTAGTCAAAGTCATCCTTGAGACCCATTTTCTTCAGATCTTCTTCGCCATACAGATGAGACAGAACAACCCAGGTGCGGTTGAGGGTTTCATGAAGGTAGTAATGGTTTTTCTTCACTGCATTATGTGTAGATGTCATATTGTGAAGAATTGAACCAAACTGACGCTTGACCCATTTGTGGTTGCGATCAACCTTCTGATGAAGACTGAGGGGAAGCTCACGATCAGTCATCACCCTGGGAGCTGTGCCTTGAGGATTTTGCTTTGGAGCGTTGGCGGCAGAGTCATGAGTGGCAGAGTCATCATTGGTGGAATAAGAGGCAGCTTTGCGAAACTGGCCATCCAATGGACGAGTGCCTTCATCAAACACAGCAGTGGCCTTGCCCTTGTCATCAGCTGAGGAAAATGTCCGTTTGAGGACTTCAATTGGGGCCAAGTAGCTGCAATGATTGAGAGTGTCAGCTTTGTAATTCACTGAAGACCTTGCCCTGATGAATCACATAATCCATGGAGCATAAGGCTTCAGGTTGAAAGGGGACAGTGCAAAATTTTCCATTGTCCTCACGAAGAAATCATGGTAGTTGACGGGAACGCCATGGATGATGTTGAATAGAAGATTCTTCATGATGCCAACGAATTCTTCATCACTCAAGTCGTGGCCCTTGATTGGACTCAAAGTCTTCGTCGGAATACGATAGATAGTCCGAGGCAGAAACAACAATTCCTTCACGAGGAATTTGGTTCGTGGGGCTTGCCCTGGCTTCAAAGGCTTCATGAGCACTTGCATGTAGTGATCAGTAAGTTCAGTTTCTTCATACATGCAACGTGCAACTTCATTTGGAGGACTAAGGGCAGAGCCTGAAGCAATTCAGAGGCTGGAGCTTTGTAATGTGTGTTTTCAGACATCCAGTCCAGCACCCATGAATTTATGTCTTCAGAATTGCCAGTGATGTGCAGGGTTGCATAAAATTGAAGAATCATTTCTTCATTCCAGTCGCATATATCTGTGAAAAAACCCAGAATTCCAGCATCATGAAGAACACTAAGGACCGGCACAAAACACGGCAGAGACTCCATGTCCACGTGAGGAATATGCTGATGCGCAAAGACTTTGTCTTTATTGTATATCACTGAGAAATAGAAATTCGCCTGACTGACAGTCTAGAAAAGCCTCTTCCTTATGCGAGCAGAGTCATAGGGATTGAAATCAGTGAAGAACACATGCTCGCCGAAGAAATCAGCCTTCTTGAAAGATTGATTCCTTGAGAAAGAATCCTTTGGCTTTGGTTGAGGAGTATTTGTCAATTGCATCACTACCTCTGGATTTGCAATCTCAGGTTCTTCAGTTTGAGGAATTTCTGGTTCCTCTTCAGCAGCAGTCTTCATCGATTCAGCAACAGCAGTTTCTTCAGCACTAGTGGCTGGAATGTCTTCATGAACAGACTGTGTGGGATGAGTTTCCTCAGAGCCCAATGGAATAGTTGGTGGTGGTGAATGAGGAATTTTTTGGAGTGGCGTGAACAAAGGGGAGTTGGGATGCTGACTATCCCAGAATTCATCAGTCATCAGTGGAGTGGCATTCCCGATGTCCACGTCAGAGTCTTGTTCTTCCATTTCTTCAACACCGGCTCTTCAGCAGTAAACTGAGGCATAGGCGAGGAGATGACAACGGTTGAAGGGATAGTATCCACTTCAATTTCTTCATCCGTCTACTCTAAGGAAGCAGCAGAGGGAATGTCTTCATCCGATTCACTTGGAATCACATAATCATCATCAAAAGGAACAATGTCCTTTGATGGCATAGATGAAACTGGAATGGCATCAATTGGATTCTTAGCTGAGCTTGTCAATGGCTTCATTTTCTTCGGAGCTGAAGAATCTGAAGATGCTGATGCCTTCCTTTTCTTCACAGCTGCACGCTCTGCAGCCTTTGTCTTCTTCACATCTAATGCAGATGGAAGGATTGTAGTTGTAGTAGGCGCATTAGCAGTAGAGGAATTTGGTTCATTTTCTTCAGGCACAACTGATGCAGTTGTCCTGATTTCTTCATGATCTTCAGGCGCATCATTTGTAGCTTCAGCTGGCCTGTCATTTTCTTCAAGCGCAACACTAGAGGTTGCCCTGGCAATTTCTTCAGCGGCTGGAGTGGAGTCTTCAGCCCTGGGATTTTCTTCAGCAGCCAGATTTTCTTCAACGGTGCTGGCATGTCCTTCAGCAGACTGAGTAGATGCTTCAGCCTGAGGAATTTCAATGTGCGTCTTGCGAGCAGCACTTGAAGAAAAACCTTTGGTCAGATTGACAAATCTGACTTTGGCGCCCAACCAGTCAGCACGATATGCTTCTAATTCATTACTGAGGGCTTTGATTTCACCCTGAATCTTGACTAGTTCTTAAGTTGTCATGTTGACAGCATTTTTCTTCAGAAAGCGCTCCTTCTTGTATTGCGCTTTCTTGGTCTGCCTAGCCTGTTCAAACTTCCATTTTTCTTCGCCTATGAAGGTGGTCAGCATATGACTTTGGCCAGGAGTCAAGTTGAAATCGGGCATAGGAGTGTTTGGGTCTTTGTGCCAGAGATCAATGAAATCAAGGATCACCTTGGGATCCAACAGCAGTGGTACTTCACTTCCTTTGGCTCTAGCGGCCCTTTCTTGCCTGTCTCTGATGATTTGAACTAGTTCTTCATCATCAGCTTCGTCATCAGACGGCACTTGGAAAGCAACTTGCTTCTTATGAGGACTTGGGCGAGAGCCTCGTCCAGCAGTTGTCTTTTTCTTCAGCAGCGAGGGACCAGCTGAGGAACTTGGTATCACTGAGGAACTTGGAACAGCTGAGGAGCTTGCAGAGGCTCCTAAGGCAATGGATATGCCTGCAGTCCTCTGAGATGTGGCAAGATGCACCGGAGCAGAAGATTTTGTGGCAGCATCCGAAGACTTTTGCGGAGGAGCTGAGGACTTTGGAGGAGCAGGCGCAGTCTGAGGAATTTGCCGTGAGGGCTTTGAAGAAACTGGCCGTGAGGGCATTGCTGAGGAAGAAGCACTTGGCTTGTGAGCAGGCTTCTTAGCCATGGCCTTCTTAGGCTTGGAAGCAGAAGCCTCAGCAGAGGCAGCAGCAGCAGAGTCTTCATTGAATTTCCTCACTACATCTTTTCCTTGTGTGGCCAACTTGGCCTGGCGCTTAGCCCATTCTTCAGGAAAGTCCTCACCATGCTTGATGCTTGTGGGATCAACAACTTGGCCATGTGCCAGTGGAGGTCTTGGGCAGGGAGGATTGAGTGCGAATTTCTTCATGTATTTTGGAGTGACATATCTGTACTCCCTCCACTCACGTGCCCATCTCCTCTCTATTCTTTGTATGCGCACTTTGCGCTGATTCTTGTCCTCTTTTCCGAATTTTGCCTCATCAGGAGTGCAATAATCAGCATAAATGTCTTCAGGTAGTTCAAAAGCAGTGTTAACCTCTAACTTCTTTCCTCCTTTCCGCGGCTTCTTCCCATCAGCCATTTTCTTCAGATGAGGAATTTGAACAATCGAACTCTCTGAAGAAGTATGCAACTTTTCTTCAAGGAACGCTGCACATGAGTTAAGTTGATGAGAACCTAGTGATTCAGCAGCATACATGAGTACGTGTGAACAGAGTATAGTCGCGAGGAATTTGGAGAGGTCATATGCGTTCTCAGAAGATTTTGTAAAAAGAACAAGTTTGAGGAATTTGACCAGATGAGTCTTGAAGAATTTCACAAAGCGTTCTTTGTCTTAGGTTCCAGAGTTGTGTAGATTGAAAAATCCACACAATTGAGGAATCTTGAAGAAAATCATAGCTTAGAGAAATCAAATCAAGAACAGAGGATATGTGAGGTGTTTTGTGTGTGAAGATTCGATGAAGAAACACCTTTTCAAAATTCTGAAGAACACGTTTGAATCAAAGAGGGCAGTAATAATAACTTTTAATTACCCTGGATGAAGAACACGACGAACTGTGGGATGGAGAAGTGAAGTTCGTCTGTGCAGATCTTCCACGTCCTAACTTGGCAGAGGAAGACAGCAACGGCGGCGGCGGAGTGAAGAAATCTGCGGCCGGCGTGAGTACGACGGAGATGAGGTCGAGGCAGTGAAGCTCTTCCTCACCGGCGACGATGGAGTAGTGGCGGCGCTAGGGTTGGAGAAGCTCGAGCGGGAGAGTGAAAACGAGCGGAGTAAAAAGTGAAGTGAGGGAAGGGGAGGGGTATTTATAGCTAAGATGAAAAACCGTTCGCCCGAAGAAATAGGACGAACATGCCCCTGACCCTTCTCATTCGCACGACATGTGTTACCCACGTACTGTGAAGTGGAGATCGTGTGAGATCGTGGGTGAATAGATAAGTATTGTCGTGGGATGCGGAACGATTTGAGCGGCAAAGCCGAAAATTTTGGAAAGGATAAGTTTTAACATTGCGTTCGCAATTTCTTCAGCTGACAAGGACACAGTGAAGATTTTGAACAAGTTTCAAGTAGAACGCATATGAAGAATTTGCGAATGGAATGGATTGAGTTTAGCATAGATGGGGAAGGGTTCGATCATATTCACTTAGCAGAAAAAGCAATGCGAAGAAATAGCAATAAGTGAATGCTGTAGAGGACATAAACTCATATATATATATATATATATATATATATATATATATATATATATATATATATATATATATATATATATACAGCCGATCTATTCTCATAACATTATGAGAATAATATTCTCATAACACTTCCGAACTGCATTGTTTTATTGCATTGGAAAGCTATGCGCACTGCTTCCTTCTTCTGTTCTGAACCACAGAGAGGGGCAGTAGCAAATCTTCACGGAGCAGCGTTTGTGGCTAGTTTGATCGATTTCTATTGTTTTATTTGTGTGTGCGTTGATTTAATATGTGATTAAACACGTAATTCTGCGAGAAAACGACGGAAATCGTTGGATTTGGCGGATCTGCCTCTGTTCTGCCGCACGTGTAGGAGCTTCGCATCCTGCTGGCGGGTTCATATTCGATTTTATAGCGTGATCCTAGTGTGTTACTAATTTCGCGTTCATGTTTGTGTTATTCCGCGATAGATTAATTTGCTAATAGGATTGACATTTTAGGATAATTGGTCGAGTATCTCTCTGTTCTAGCGCAAAAACGGCAAGGTCTCTGTCCTCCCCTGTCCGGATCGAAATTGTTGTGTTTTTTATGTAATTTTTCTGTTGTTTTCGGCAATTACGTGCTGCCTTGCACCTATCCGTATGAATTGCAGTGGATTAAGTTGTTAATTTTGAAGAATTTAACTTTTCTCCATGTTTTTGTGTTCGAGCGGGCGCCACTGGCTTTGGTCGTTACTCAATGTGTTTTTTGAGTTTTTGCGCATTATATAGTTGTTAGAACTGTATTACAGCCTGTGTTTTTCGTCTACGAATCGTGGAGGGGTGAACTGCAGTAATATGCAATGCGCGGTGAATATTGTAGCGCGGTGAACTGCAGTAATATGCAATGCGAGCCTATATGAACTACATTACAGCCACGGGGGGGGGGGACTAGTTTAATAAGTTTTTTGCTTGGTCAAGCGCGGTCGACTGCAGTAATATGCAATGCAAAATGCACATTGTCATGTTACCGCACTGCTTTATTTGTCGTTTTACTTTTTTTGGGTTGTGTCTGTACATATATATATTGGTGGGTCAATTGGCTCCCCTCCCACCTTATCCCTGGCGGCTCCCCTCCCACTTTATCCCTGGCGGCGAACATTGCCTGCTCTTTTTGCCACTCCTCCTCGATGTGTCTTCTTCCCAACCAGACCCTACGCCTGGTAATGGATTGCGCGTGCGGCTGCCTGGCAAGGTTGGAGCCCATGCTGGAGACATGCGTTTTTTCTGAAGGGTTGGTTCTGAACCAGAGGCAGCGGCACATCGCGCTCTGTTCCCTTGTCTATTCTTCAGGTATTGGATTTCCGGCTCCATTCGTCCATCAGATGACTGACGATGATGTCAATGATTCATGGGTATGTATTACTTGCATAGTCTTTTTCATGTCTTGTGTGTAGTTAACACTATCAGAATATTTGTAGCAGTATTAGTTTCTGAAGAAACATTTTTTCACTAAGTATAAGTGAACTGCTTTTCACATAGAGTTTTATTATGAATATTGTTGGAGCAGCAGCAATTTTGTCTAGTCAATATTATTATATGTTGACATCAATATTTATTATGAAGATTGTAGCAGCAATTTAGTTTCTGAAGATTGTAATCTTGTTCTTATTTGTTCTTATTTTCTGTTCTTGTTGATTTGCTTGCAGAAAATCCCTTCTGGTCTAGTCAGGGTAACAGAAAGCTGTGTTAATTTGGTCTTGGTTAGCAAGAATGGATATCATGATGTTGATGTTATGTATTCTGTTGGCTCTGATGATTGTTTGGTTCTCAAAGATGGCTGGAAGGAATTTGTGGAGGAAGCTGGTCTTCAGGCTGGGGATGTTGTCATGGCTATGTTTTATAGGCATGCAAAGTGTTTGGAAATCAAGTTAAATTTGCTTTAGATCAGTCTTGCTTGAGCAGCAGCAGCATGAGACAATTTTGTTGTAATAATTCGACATTTTTGTGTGGCTTCTAGTTTATTTTCTATAAGAAATCTGAGTATAAGTGAACTGCTTTTCACAGATAGTTTTTCATGTGCATCCTATCAGCAGCAGCAGTTGAAGCAATATACAGACTGGAAACACCCACTGAGCTTTTTTTTCTTTAACCCACATACGGAACTAGAGTGCTTAATAAAAAAGGACTGCATCAACCATTATAGTAGCAGCAGTTTTGTGAAAGAAAACTCTCTGTGAACTGCTTTCATAGATAGTTTTTTATGTGTATCCTAGCTACAGCAGCAGTTGAAGCAATATACATACTGAAAACAAACTACTAAGAACTGCATATTGTTGATAGATACAAACCAAGGTTCTACGCTCATAATTAACAAAGTACATCATCAAGCAAACTAATCCAACATAAGCAAACATTGTGCCAAAGCAAATTACAACGAAAGCAAACTAATCTACATAAGCAGAAGGAAACAAATCGAGCAATTGTGACAGGAATCCTTGGCTATCAGCATCTGGCCTGCTTCACCAGTTCCACCCATGGGAGGTGGAGATGGAAGTTGATCCCCCCTTGCCCGCCACCCTCCAGGATGACCTCGGGAGCTTCCTCGTCTTCTCTTTTGCAGAGCGGGTGAGGCCTTTCTGCACTGTGGTGATGCTGTTCCATAACTCGAACGCAGTGTAGGCGTCCTTGGCACCATACTCAACGTGCTTCATGCTGAGAATCGAAGTCCACTGGCGGTGGTCTTGGTCTGTCATCTTTTTCTTCATCTCTGCGTATTCGTCGTCGATGATGGCAGCAGATACATCGCCAAGTGAGTCCAGTGGCTTCGTTCCATCAGGCACCCTCCAGTTCGCCTGAATGTCGACGAAGTTGGGGATGTGGAGGTTGCAGCGTGAAAGCTTCTCCTTGTCCTGGTCGATACAGAAACCAGCGAACTCATACCTAAGCGAAGTGAACCACAAAGTTATACTTTTCGGAACAGCATACAGAGACATATAGAACTGCAACACAGATGAAAAGGAGAGACCCATCTGCCTGCAACTATATTTTACTCAGCAGAAAGAATGGCTTACCTTGGGTCGCCGAGGAACTTGTCAAAGGTGATGCATCTATCGCCCATTGTAGCGCATACTTGGAAAAGCAGCACTGGGAAAGATCGACCCTGATACGATGAGATTGGACTGCGGGTCAAACAAGGTTCTAGAAATCAATCGTGAGGCTGTCCATCACATTTTTGATTTCCCTATGGGTTCTCACACTGCTCCCAGGCCTGCTGCCAGCGGCCATGATGATTCGCTGGCTAATCTGAAGGATGAACTTGGTTTCAACCGTTCTCGTAGCATAGATGTGAAGGACCTGCTTATTTTAACCGTTCTCGCCAACAGTGAAATGAACTGCATCTTTCGTACTATATATCATTATATATGCAACTGGAGAAATTGCCCTTCAATTTTTCATTCTATAGCAGGGGCACTGGGAGTTAACATGAAGAAACAATGCACTTCAGTTTTAAGCACACGCTCTATATATGTAAGTCATGGTGGACTGCATTTTTCAGCCATACTGCATTTTGATTTTTTTCGAAGTATCTTTTATGTTTTTTACTGGGAGATACATGGGACTGCAGTCGACGCAAGAGGGGCACTGCATGGCGACAAAAAGGGCACTGCAAATTGGATGTGGGGGTTGGGTATGTGATTTTCTTACATTATATGCAGTTCTCTCCTTCTGCAGATGCAGCTCCGCCTGCTGTTAGCGTGCAGTCCACCTCCGCTGCAGGAACTCATGGGCTTTTTCAACTTCTGCCATTGTCGCGGGAGAAGGCTGGATGGGCACCATTGCAGTTCGCATCCACGATGACTGTGATGGAGAAGGCATCCTTGCAGTTCTCTTCCCCCTGCCATGCATAACCGAGGCTGGATGCTTCAGCTGGGTCAACGGCGGCGGATCTCCCAGGTGGTGTTGGGGCGAAGGTGAGGGGCGGCATCGCTTCCTAACTGCCGCCGTGGAAGAAGCCTCGCCGAGGGACTGCATCGCCGGCCGCTCCGCGTGCGCTTTGCGCTACCGGCCGTGGAAGAAGGCGGGGAGGGGTGGGGGTCGCCGTCGGCCGCAGGGCACTGCCGCGCAAGTAGGCTGGGAGGGGAGGGGGGCGCCGCCGGCCGCCGGAGCGCTGTCGCGCAAGGAGGCGGGGAGGGGAGGGGGACGCCGCTGGCCTCAGGGCACTGCCGCGCAAGCAGGCTAGGAGGGGAGGGGGACGCCACCGGCCGCCGGGGCGCTGCCGCGCAAGGAGGCGGGGAGGAAGGGGGAGGCCGCTGGCCGCTGGCCGCCGGCGCTCCCGCGCAAGGAGGTGGGTAGGGGAGGGGGTGTTATGAGAATAAGGGTTTTGTTAGGAGAATAAGGTCTTAAGGGGTGTTATGAGAATAGACCAACCCTATATATACAGTACGGTGTTTCCTCGACCCCTTTAACAGTACGGTGTTTCCTATGACTCAAGAAAGAGAGAAAATGAACCTATAAAAACAAAAGTCTTCAAGCTTCATGTTCCTCAATTGAATACCAAGTCTTCAGGGTCACACCAATTTCTTCACCTTCAAAGTCTTCAAAAAGTCTTCAGAAATCCAAAGTCTTCAGTCGAAGAACTTCATTTTTAGGGGTCGACTTTCCCTATAATAATAAAACTCCTCATAGACTTATTGACCTGTGTACACTCATAAACACATTAGTCCCTTAACCTATAAGTCTTCAATACACCAAAATTACTAAGGGGCACTAGATGCACTTACACTTATGAACTGTGGTTTGGCAAGAAACCCAAATTGTCGTTTCTTAAAGTTTGGGGCTGCGATGCTCATGTGAAAAAGCTTCAACCAGATAATCTTGAACCCAAGTCGGAGAAATGTGCCTTCATAGGATACCCAAAGGAAACTGTTGGGTACACCTTCTATCACAGATCCGAAAGCAAGATATTCGTTGCTAAGAATGGATCCTTTCTAGAGAAGGAGTTTCTCTCGAAAGAAGTGAGTGGGAGGAAAGTAGAACTTGATGAGGTAATTGTACCTTCTCCCGAATTGGAAAGTAGTTCATCACATAAATTAGTTCCAGTGATTCCTACATGAATTAGTGAGGAAGCTAATGATGATGATCATGAAACTTCAGATCAAGTTACTACTAAACCTCGTAGGTCAACCAGAGTACGTTTCGCACTAGAGTGGTACAGTAACCCTGTTCTGGAAGTCATGTTACTAGACCATGATGAACCTATGAACTATGAGGAAGCGATGATGAGCCCATATTCCGCAAAATGTCTTGAGGCCATGAAATCCGAGATGGGATACATGTATGAGAACAAAGTGTGGACTTTGGTTGACTTGCCCGATGATTGGCAAGCCATTGAATATAAATGGATCTTTAAGAGGAAGACTAACGCCGATGGTAATGTTACTGTCTACAAAGCTCAACTTGTAGCGAAAGGTTTTCGACAAGTTCAAGGAGTTGACTATGATGAGACTTTCTCACCAGTAGTGATGCTTAAGTCTGTCCGAATCATGTTAGAAATTGCCGCATTTTATGATTATGAAATCTGGCAAATGGATGTCAAAACTGCATTCCTGAATGAATATCTCAAAGAAGAGTTGTATATGATACAACCAGAAGGTTTTGTCGATCCTAAAGGTGCTACCGAAGTGTGCAAGCTTCAGCGATCCATCTATGGACCGGTGCAATAATCTCGGAGTTGGAATATACACTTTGATGAGGTGATCAAAGCATATGGTTTTATACAGACTTTTGGAGAAGCATGTATTTACAAGAAAGTGAGTGGGAGCTCTGTAGCATTTCTGATATTATATGTGGATGACATATTGTTGATTGGAAATGATGTAGAATTACTGGATAGCATAAAAGGATACTTGAATAAGAATTTTTCAATGAAAGACCTCGGTGAAGCTGCTTATATATTGGGCATAAAGAACTATATATATGGATCAAGACGCTTAATTGAACTTTGACAGAGCACATACCTTGATAAAGTTTTGAAGACGTTCAAAATGGACCAGTCAAAGAAAGGGTTCTTGCGTGTGTTACAAGGTGTGAAGTTGAGTCGGACTCAATGCCCGACCACTGTAGAAGATAGAGAGAAAATGAAATTCATTCCCTATGCTTCAGCCATAGGTTCTATCATGTATGCAATGCTGTGTACCAGACCTGATGTGTGCCTTGCTATAAGTCTAGCAGGGAGGTACCAAAGTAATCCAGGAGTGGATCACTGGACAGCGGTCAAGAACATCTTGAAATACCTGAAAAGGAAGAAGGATATCTTTCTCATTTATGGAGGTGACAAAGAGCTCGTCGTAAATGGTTACGTCGATGCAAGCTTTGACACAGATCCAAATGAATCTAAGCCACAAACCGGGTAGGTATTTTTATTGAATGGTGGAGCTGTTAGTTGGTGCAGTTCCAAGCACAGCGTCGTGGCGGGATCTACATGTGAAGCGGAATACATAGCTGCTTCGAAAGCAGCAAATGAAGGAGTCTGGATGAAGGAGTTCATATCCGATCTAGGTGTAATACCTAGCGCATCGGGTCCAATGAAAATCTTTTATGACAACACTAGAGCAATAGCATTGGCGAGGGAATCCAGGTTTCACAAGAGAACCAAGCACATCAAGAGACACTTCAACTCCATCCGCGATCAAGTCAAGGAAGGAAACATAGAGATTTGAAAAATACATATGGATCTGAATGTCGCGGACCCGTTGACTAAGCCTCTTCCACGAGCAAAACATAATCAGCACCAAGACTCCATGGGTGTTAGAATCATTACTCTGTAATCTAGATTATTGACTCTAGTGCAAGTGGGAGGCTGAAGGAAATATGCCCTAGAGGCAATAATAAAGTTGTTATTTATATTTCCTTATATATCATGATAAATGTCTTTTATTCATGCTAGAATTGCATTAACCCAAAACTTTATACATGTGTGAATACATAGACAAAACAGAGTGTCCCTAGTATGCCTCTACTTGAATAGCTCGTTAATCAAAGATGGTTGAGTTTCCTAACCATAGACATGTGTTGTCATTTGATCAACGGGATCACATCATTAGGAGAATGATGTGATGGAAAAGACCCATACATTAGCACTATGATCGTTTAGTTTTATTGCTATTGATTTCTTCATGACTTATACATGTTCCTCTAACTATGAGATTATGCAACTCCCGAATACCGGAGGAACACCGTGTGTGCTATCAAACGTCACAACGTAACTGAGTGATTACAAAGATGCTCTACAGGTGTTTCCAAAAGTGTTTGTGGTGTTGGCATAGATCAAGAGTAGGATTTGTCACTCCGAATGTCGGAGAGGTATCTCTGGGCCCTCTCGGCAATACACATCATAATAAGCCTTGCAAGAAAATGACTAATGAGTTAGTCACGAGATGATTTATTACAAAACGAGTAAAGAGACTTGTCGATAACGAGATTGAACTAGGTATGATGATACCGACGATCGAATCTCGGGCAAGTAACATACCGATGACAAAGGGAACAACGTATGTTGTTGTGCGGTTTGACCGATAAAGATCTTCATAGAATATGTAGGAACCAATATGAGCATCTAGGTTCCGCTATTGGTTATTGATCGGAGATTTGTCTCGGTCTTGTCTACATAGTTCTCGAACCCGTAGGGTCCGCACGCTTAACATTTGATGATGATTTGTATTATGACTTTATGTGATTTGATGACCGAATGTTGCTCGGAGTCCCGTATGAGATCATGAACATGACGAGGAGTCTCGATATGGTCGAGACATAAAGACTGATATATTGGACCATGTTATTCGGACACTGGAAGTGTTCCGGATAGTTTCGGATAAAACCGGAGTGCCGGAGGGGTTACCGGAACCCCCCGGGGAAGTAATGGGCCTTAGTGGGCCTTAGGGGAGAGAGAGGGCAGCAACGAGGAGGTGA
This sequence comes from Secale cereale, assembly GCA_902687465.1. Lineage (NCBI taxonomy): Eukaryota > Viridiplantae > Streptophyta > Magnoliopsida > Poales > Poaceae > Secale > Secale cereale. The sequence continues at coordinate 581,223,848 of LR738710.1, forward strand.
CGCGCCCCCCAAGGGGAGTCTGAATAGGACTAGGGGAGGGGGCGCAGCCCCTCTTTCCCTCTTCCTCTCCCTCTCCTTCCTTTTTCTCCTACTTGGACTAGGAAATGGGGGGGGGATTCCTACTTGGAGTATGACCCCCCCTTGGGCGCGCCCCTTAGGGTCGGCCGGCCTCCTCCCTCCCTCCTTTATATACGGGGAGGGGGGCACCCCGTAGACACACAAGTTGATCTTTAGCCGTGTGCGGTGCCCCCCTCCACAGTTTTCCACCTCGGTCATATTGTCGTAGTGCTTAGGCGAAGCCCTTCATTGGTAACTTCATCATCACCATCACCATGCCGTCGTGCTGACGAAACTCTCCCGCGGCCTCAACTGGATCAAGAGTACGAGGGACGTCATCGAGCTGAACATGTGCTGAACACGGAGGTGCTAGGATCGGTCAGCATGAATACGTACAACTACATCAACCACGTTGATATAACGCTTCCACTTTTGGTCTACGAGGGTACGTGGACACACTCTCCTGCTCGTTGCTATGCTTCTCCTAGATAGATCTTGCGTGATCGTAGGAATTTTTTGAAATACTACGTTCCCCATCAAGTACCACTCCTAGTGAGTGGTAGTACCGCTGCCCCCAACCCTGACGCAAACGATGCGGAAGTAGGCACAGATGTAATTTTTTACATCCGCCCTCATGTGGTAGTACCGCCACTCTTGTCCGGTACTACCGTGCCGGACTTTCGCCAGCTCCAACCTCAGCGGAAGTAGTCATGAAAGTAACTTATTACTTTCGTGCATTTTTCCGCGTCAGTTGACGCCTGCCTTATGGTAGTACCGTATGGGCGCGCGGTATTACCGCTCCGGCTGTTCTACTACTCGTTGCCCTGTGCAACAGGCCCTCGTCTAGCCTCTTCGCGCAAGCGGTACCACAACGTGTAGTTGTAGTACCACATCCCTCCGCGGTAGTACCCCGGCGGTGTGCGGTATTACCGCGTTGTGCGGGCTAAGAGAGGGGATAACAGTTGGATTTTCCCCCTCCTATAAAAGGGGGTCTTCTTCCCCATTGAACCTCATCCTTTGAGCTCATGTTCTTCCCCCATTGTTGACCTTCTTCGAGCTTGCTATCTCTCAATCCCTCCATGGATTCTTGCTAGTTTTGGGGGGGAAAGAGAGAGGAGATATAGATCCACATTTCCACCAATCACTTTCTCCTCTTTGTGAGGGGAACCCTTTGGATCTAGATCTTGGAGCTCTTCGTGTTCTCTTCTTCGTTCTTCCTCTCATTTCCTCCCTAGCATTTGTTGCTTTGGTGGGATTTGGGAGAGAAGGACTTGGGCACTCCGTGTGCCCTTGCCATTGCATTTGGTGCATCGGTTTGAGTTCTCCACGGTAATACGTGGAAGTTTCAAGTTGAGAAGCTCTTTACTCTTGAGTGCTTGGTACCCTTGAGCATGTTCCTCCTGGGTGCTTGGGCACCCTAGATGGTTGAGGTCACCTCGGAGCCATATTCCATTGTGGTGAAGCTTCGTGGCGTCGTTGGGGAGATAGCCCCAACCTTTGTGGTGTTCGGAGCTCAATCATTTTGGTGTAAAGCTACGAACAAGCGTCAGGGTCTCCAATTAGGTTATGAAGATCTCCTCGAGGAATTTGACGGCTTCCGCTGACCGCCCCCAAGGGTTGCCAAAGTGTACGGGTTTGGTGACCGCCCCCAAGGGTTGCCATTTGTACGGGTTCGGTGACCGCCCTCAAGGGTCCCTTAGTGGAATCACGACATCTTGCATTGTGAGAGGGCGTGAGGAGGTTACGGTGGCCCTAGTGGCTTCTTGGGGAGCATTGTGCCTCCACACCACTCCATACGGAGATTAGCATCCGCAAGGGTGTGAACTTCGGGATACATCATCGTCTCCGCGTGCCTTGGCTATATCTTACCCGAGCCCTTTACTTATGCACTTTTCTTTGTGACAGACATATTGTTTCTTGTCATATATCTTGCTATCACATAGTTGTTTATCTTGCCTAGCATAAGTTGTTGGTGCACTTAGGTGAGCCTAGTTGTTGTAGGTTTAGTGCTTGATAAATTAACCGCTAGGTTTATTCCGCATTTGTTCAAGCCTAAACCGTAATTATTTTAAAGTGCCTATTCACCCCCCCCCTCTAGGCGACATCCACGGTCTTTCAATACTTATCATATATCTAATGTAAGCCTTGCGAGTACTTCAAATGAGTACTCACATATGCTTTGCTTCATTTTCCCCCTACTTTATTCTCTCCGAATGTTGCGATTAGATGACAGAGCCCAGGAGCTAGTTGATCCCACCGCCGACTACTACTACCCCGACGGTGCCTACTACTATTTGGAGACCGCCGACTACCAGGAGTAGATAGGAGGCTTCCAGGCAGGAGGCCTTGCCTTTTCGATCGAAGTTGTTGTTTTTGCTAGCCTTCTTAAGGCAGACTTGTTTGCTTATGTCTGTACACAGATATTATTGCTTCCACTGACTCGTTGTTATTTGAGCTTATGTATTCGAGCCCTCGAGGCCTCTGGCTTGCAATACAAAGCTTGTATGACTTTAATTTGTGTCTAGAGTTGTGTTGTGATATCTTCTCGTGAGTCTCGGATCTTGATCGTGCACATTTGCGTGTATAATTAGTGCACGATCGAGTCGAGGGCATCACACCGAGGATGCTGCCTCGTCAGCCGATGCAGCTACATCGGGCGTTGTGCCCTCTGTTGTGGCAGCCGTACGGGTCAGTGAATAGGCTGCCACCGCCGAAGCACCTGTAGTGCGTGCCAGCGGGTCGAAGCCAGGGGAGGCCCAAGGGAGGCCCGAGGGAGCACACCATGAGAAACCAACGACGAGCCGCCGGTGGCCGGCGGCGAGGGCGAGGGCGAGATGACCGGTGGCACCTTCTGAAATGGAAAGACCCTTTCATCAAATTAAACATGGCAGGAAGTGAATACACGATGTGAGATGGGGTCATAACAGCGGTAGCCTTTGGTGTTAGGAGGGTAGCCCAGAAAGATGCACACAATGGAGCGAGGAGCAAGTTTATGAGGGGTGGTGGAGGTGATGCTAGGATAGCAAAGACACCCAAAGATGCGAAGGTCGTCATAGGATGGTGGGCTCCCAAAGAGCAAGTGATGCGGTGCAAAGTTTCCGCAAACACAGAATGGATGAATATTAATAAGGAGTGATGCGGTGGCAATGGCGTCATGCCAAAAACGGGGCGGCACATTAGCGTGGAATAATAGTGTGCAGACACAATCGTTAAAAGTGCATAAGACCCGTTCGGCGCACCTATTTTGTTGCAAAGGATTAGAAGGCGGTAATGATGGATATGACATCAGATTTCAACCGCAACGGGAAGGTCCACACATAGTGCCAAAAAACATCAAGAATGACAAGATAATAAATATAGCCGGTATTACTCGCAACTGGAGAAGTTCGGACATCACTATGAGGTAGTCCAAACGGATACGATGTAACCGAGGAGGATGCGCTAAAGGGAAAACGAGTATGTTTTCCTAGATGACATGCATGATAAGTGTGACCATCGGTCTTATTACAAGTGAATGAAAAACTCCGAATAATGTGACGAAGGGTGGCGGGGTTGGGATGTCACAAGCGAGCGTGCCAGAGGTCCACACCAGTGGAGAGGGCGACTGGAGAGGTGTTGGTGGAGGCAGGTGGGTGGACCGGGTAGAAATCGTCGGGGCTATCACATCGGTGGAGCACCATCCGGGTACGGGCATCCTCAACAGAAAAACCACACATGTCAAACTCAATGGAGAACGGGATTTTCATGAGTAAAAGAACGAATGGAAACTAGGTTCTTCATAAGATCGGGAGACACAAGTATGTTAGATAGTGACCAAGGCATGGATGTAGATGGAAAATAAGCATGACCAATATGTGTAATGGGAAGTGATGATCCATCACCGACAATAATACGAGTGGAAGTATTGATGGGATAGGAGGTGTGGAGATTACCGGGATGAGAAGTCATATGAGCGGTGGCTCCGTGTCCATATACCAATCACCACCACCCGTATAGTTGGCCGGAGACGGAGCGGAGTGAAGGGCGGAGAGTAACGTCGAATCCCATGGAGCTGGAGGGAGGGGGCGCGAGGGTGTTGTAGTACGCATCACCATGCTGCTGCCCGGGCTACGGTGGCGCGGCGTACGGCGCCTACGGCACGACGAACATCTCATGATGCATAGCGGGGCGTGGGTCCAGGAGGCTAGGGGCTGGGGGACGTGGGATGGGCATGTTGTATGCATGCACCATGCCCGTCCAAGGGTTCTGGGCGGCGGCCCAGGGCGCCGTGGCCTGCTGCTGCTGGCGAGGCGCGCCGCCGGGGGCGTTGGCCTTGCAGCCATGGCGACGGTCGGAGGAGGACGGCTGGAAGAAGCCGGCGAGCGGCGGCGGGTACTGGTGGTATGAGTCCGCCGGCGTGGGGAACCGCGGCACAGGAGGCGCCGGCGAGGACGCCTGTTGTGGGCCGCTACGGGATGTCCCGACAGCAAGGGCGGTGTGGGTAGCCCTAGTTTTGTCCATCGTCATCCGACGCTCGTCCAAGGACAAATACACCACAACCTTAGGAAAGGTCGGCCGCGGAATCAAGATTCAAAGCGGCAGTGCCGAACTCCTCATTGAGGCCGACGGTGAGGGTGCTCAGGAGGAGCTCATCAGAGATTGTTTCACCAAGATCACATAGCTCATCTGCAAGTTTCTTGAGACGCATGCAAAAATCATCAACGGATGAGTCAAGTTGGTGGCACCCAAAAAATTCTTGCTGAAGGAAAACCCGGCGCTGGAGTTGGTTGTCAGTGAAGAGTCCGTTGAGCTTGGTCCAAACAGTGTGGGCATCGTCCCCGCCGATGACCACCGTGTGGAAGAGATCCTTGGAGATGGTGAGGTAGAACCAACGAATAAGTGTGGCGTCGATGGTCATCCACTCGTCATCGCCATGCATGAGACTGGAGTCGACGGAGCCGTCGATGTGGTCATGGAGATGACACTCGTGGAACACCAAGGATAAGTAGGTTTTCCAAGCGTAGTAGGTGGAGGTGTAGTGATCGAGGCACGCAGGAATAATGCGATGGATGTCGAGATCACTGATGAGGTTGGGATCGGGACCGACAAAAGGATTGGTGGCACCGGAGGAGGATGAAATGAACCGGGTGAGGGCATGGCGACAGGGAGATGCGGGTGGAGATGGGATTGGTGGAAATGAGGGAGGAGGGGAGGTGGTGTTGCGGCGGCTTGGGAAAGGAAGCGGCGGCAGAGGGGGGGTGCGGCGCCGGCGACCTAGGTGCGGCGGCGGCATGGAAGGTGCGGTGGCGGCAGGAAGGGTGCGGCGGGGGCAGTAACGGGAGGTTTAGGTGAAGGATGGTAGTAGGGAAACTGATACCATATTATTAAGCAATACAACTCTCTATTAGAATGGGTGCATACACATACATATATATATATGTACCATAGTTTTCACTTTCGAAACCAATTATTTTTCGCTCACCCTCGAAAGCACCGAAATTTTGGAAATTTCGTAAATTTCGAAAACCATTTCGAGCAAATTAACGAAATTTTTAATTAAATTTGAATAAATTCGAGCACAAAGTATTGAATAAGTAACTTTTTAGCACGAATATTTCATCAAAACTCGTCTATCTGAATGGTGCGATCACTACTTCGGTATTTGTAGATCCAGGTTCGAATCCCAGTGACATTTATTTATTTTTCAAATTTTCGTATAGCAGGAATAGTATAGTAGTAAAAAAAAATGTTCTCCCCTAGGATTCGAACCGAGGACCTGAAGTATTTAATAACACCAGCCTACCACTCTGCTAAGCATATGAATGCAACTAAGTTTGATTCCAGCTCTCTCTTATATGTTTAATTTTAAAATACCGAAATAATTTAAACGAAACATAAATGTTTCGAGGACCCTCGAAATGAGCGAAATTTCGAGAAATTTCGGAAATTTCGTCGAATTGTTTTTCTATGATATGTACAGGATGTAGCCCATGGCCTCGACTATAAAAGGGAAAAAGATCCTAATCATACATGCGGTTGATAGCCTATACATGTATTCAGCACCCATCACCACAAGTGTCGTGACGCGGAAGGACCTGTCCGCTCCACTGCATGCGCACGTCGGTTTCAGATTTCATACGCGGTCGGAGGTCGCTATGCGCTGTGGCAAGTGAAGCTGTCATGCGTGTGTGTCGGTGCTGGCTAATTTTTCAGGCCAATAAACTTGCTACTAATGCTCAGCTCAGCTACCTGCCCACCTCCAATGATGCTGCCTGTTTGCCACACGATCATTAGTTTCAGTCGACCTGCTAATGCTAGGCTGTGACGCTGGTCGTGCTCTTGCCCTTTGCACGGACCTGACGTGACCCGCTGCCAAATTCCGTTTCACACGTACGTACGTACGTGCGTACGTTGGCCTGTCACTCTCCATCCCTAGCTCAAAAAACCATCGTACATTCCTCTTTCGCATGGCACCATCCTCAACCAAACATGAACACGTACGTATGTACAGCAAATCAGCAACGCGGACACTGAGATGCATGCAGTTGTAGGGAAACTCTGCTTTCACAAGTAAACTCTGCTCGCCCGGCGTACAGTGCAGATTGCCAAGTGAGAAACAAATTTGATGCTCAGTGGTAACAAGAATAGCTTATACGATGTATAAAAAGTAGTAGCATTATTCTGCACAGATTTAGAAACTGGGTAAGGAAATTGGTGATAATTATACACTATCATATCATGGTTGCTACTCTACAAGATTTACTCCTGCAAATAATTAAGAGCGCTCGACGTCGCTCTGAACGTCGCCCCGGCGAGGCGGCGTGCATCCGCGTCACACGTCGACGGTGCAGTAGGCCGGCTGCGTGAACTTGAGCGTGACTGCCTGCTTGCCGCCCGCCGTGGCGCTCATGGCGAAGGCGCCGCCGACGGAGCCACCGCTGGCGGAGAGCAGCGCGGGGCAGTTGACGAAGATGTGGTAGCCGCCGGACACCCAGCTGCCGACCTTCCACTTGACGCGGCCGTCCACCTTCACGTGCAGGAGCACGTACCCGGCGGCGATGTCCTGCTTCATGGCGTCCGCCACGTACGGCGCCACCGGCACCGAGTCCCCGGACATCACCGGCGACCACACCGACTGGTCCTTGTGCCCCTGGTAGATCGCCGGCAGCGACACGGGCACCGTCACCGGCTCGTCGCGGTACGTGGTGAAGGCGTGCAGGGTCTTGTAGTAGATGCCCACCCTGTCGTTCGGGTTCCGCGACGCGATGGTCACCTGCGTCAGATACCAGAGCAAATGCTGCTTCAGATACCATGTACTCCGGTACGAAATATACTTTATTTCGCGATGACAAAATTGGGTATGCTTAGCTTGCTAGATTCCCTCTTACTGATGTTACTCTTCTAAGAAAAACATCCTCTCATTCTCATACTCCTACTAGCTAGCATGATTCACTACCTATAGTAGCTCTGCGATTTTAACAGTAGAACAAAAACAGAAACAGGACGCTAAAACACTCCGCTTTTACTACTAATTATGTGCGTTGTTGCCTAATTGGGAGCGATGACCAAACTGTGAACTGTCCGAGATGAATGAAAACAAGAAGTTTGAGATGTGCAACCTGGACGTCAAGGGAGAGAGCCGGATCGGCGAGGTCGATGGAGCGGAGCTGGATGTCCTGGAGGTAGAAGGAGGGCTTGGAAGGGTGCAGGGCGAGGTAGATGACGAGCGCGACGAAGCCGACGAGGACGGCGAGCGTGAGGATGCAGGCGGCGATGGAGCCGCAGCACCGCCGGAGGATCCAGTCGTGGTGAACCTTGCCCTTGCTCATGGTGACCTGATCTGATCAACTGGGCTCTGGTGTGTCTTGTGTGTGAGTGAGAGCTGCTAGCTAGGACTGTGGCCGTTTGCGATGTGTAGCATGTGGGTTGAAGGAAGGCTCGGAGTGAGTGGGAGTGGCTATAGGCTAACAAAAGTCCTAAATAGATTACACACAGGAGGTGAGGTGGTGTGGTGTGGCGCATGTTTCAAAAGGTTGATTATCTTTTGGGGGTTAGGGGAGGGGGCGAGGTGGCGAGGTGGCGAAAGGTACAGCTCAACTGACGAAGATTCTTCTGCTTCTTCTTCCTGGGCCCCGGCGGCGGTATGGAGCTTACCCATCTGTTAATCCGAGATCGCTGCTCCGCGGCCTGCAGTGCGTGAGTCTGGTGTGCTTCTGGTCCTTGTGAATTGCGATTCACTCCGATCTCACCTCAGGTGGTCAAGTGCCTCAGACTCCTTCTCTTGTACTAGGACCTTTTACTACGAAGGTTGGTGTCTTGCATTGCATGTGCACGTACACCTACTTGTGAGAATATGAGCCCATCTTTTTGTGGTTGGTCTGTCAATCATTGACCTGTGCTAGCGGTGCTGAAACTTCATGCTGCTAGGAGTTACGAAAAAGCAGAGCCGTTAAACACTGGTTACGTCTTTTTTTTTTGAAACAAGGCAAAAGATTTGCCATTTCATTGAATAAGGAAGAAGTTTCAGAACAAAGCCGCAAAGCGGCGAAACAAGAGAGCACTACTCTCGCGGCATTACAATACCCAACTGTTTCGCACCGGCCAAAGCCCAAAGAGACACCTCCTCTTTAATCTTGGAAATGAGAACCGTCGAAGGGACGGCCGTGTTACGGAAGACTCTAGCATTGCGTTCGGTCCAAATCTCCCATGAGATGAGCATCATCAGAGAGGCCAGCGCCTTGGGAGATCCAACCCGAATGTGTATGTTACTGGTCCACCAGTCTCTCACCGAGACCCTCGTCGCCCAGGTGGCCGTGTTGACGTGGTGCATTCCAAGCCACGGAATAATATCATTCCATACCCGAAGAGTAAATCGGCATTGGAAGAGGAGATGGATCGCAGATTCTTGACATTGTTTGCATAGAGGGCATACACCACAATTGGGCCAACCCCGCCTAATTAAGCGATCAGACGTCCAGATCCTATTTTGTAGAACGAGCCAAGCAAAAAATTTGCACCGCGGGGGAGCCCACACCTTCCAGACTGATTGCACCAGATACGAAGTAGTAAGCCCTTCGAACTGTGCCTTGTATGCTGAAGAGGCGGAGTACATACCATCTTTAGTGAACTTCCATACAATTGAATCCTCCCTCCCCTCCTGAAGGGTTACAGCATTCAGCTTTCCTCAAAGATTTGCAAACTCTTGGACGTGACCAAGGGAAAGGCCATTGGAAATGTCGATGTTAGAGATCCACAGATTGTTGTGTAGAGCTAGCTGGACGGTGCAGTTTTTCTTTCGGGAGAGGTCAAAGATACGGGGCGCGATGTCACGGGGTCTCAAGCCCTGTAGCCAAGAGGAGTTCCAAAATTTTGCCGTTCGTCCATTGCCCACTGTGACGCGGGTGGCAGCCGCAAAAAAGGCCTGGTCATCATCCGTGCACGGCGTGCCCATACCAATCCATGGTTTTGTGGGCTCCTTCCACTCCAACCAAAGCCACCTTAGCCGGAGAGCCTTAGCAAATTTGCCCAGATTTAACACGCCCAGGCCACCGTTCTTCTTCGGCTTGCAAACAAGGTCCCAGTTTATTTTGCATTTTCCACCGGAAACTGTATCTGTGCCCGCCCAAAGATAGGCGCGTCGTAGACTATCGATTTTCTTCAAAACTTCCACCGGGATGTCGAGAGGCGTAAGGTGATATATGGCAATAGCAGTGAGGACAGCCTTAACAAGAATAGCCCGGCCCGCAGTGGCGACATGTCTGCTTTGCCAAGGGGGGAGCTTGCCGGCCACCTTATCCTCGAGGTGCTGAAAGTGAATCCGCTTGAGACGCTTAACAGACAACGGCAGCCCAAGGTATCTCATCGGGAACGAGGTGCGAACAGCCGGGAAAGCATGGAGAATATCCTCAAGATCAACATCTTCGCAACGAATAGGGGCCACGAGGCTTTTCGTGCAGTTAGTGACGAGGCCGGTAACCTCCCCAAAGGAGGCCAAGGTGGAAGCAAGGAATTGAACATCTTCTTTGATGGGCTTGACAAATATGGCCGCGTCGTCGGCATATAGCGATGCACGGATGGTCGTGGCTCTTCCACAAAGCGGTTGGAGGTGTCCTTGGGCAGTGGCCTTGTTTAGGAGGTGGTGTAGAGGGTCAATTGCCAGGACGAACAAAAGGGGAGACATGGGGTCTCCCTGTCGCAGACCACAACCATGCTTCAGCGGGTCACCTATCACTCCATTGATCAAGACTCTCGAAGAGGCCGTGGAAAGGAGGGCTGAAACCCACTCCCGAAATCTGCTTGGGAAGCCGAGGTGTCGCAGAAGATCAAGGAGGAAGTCCCATCGCACCGAATCAAAAGCTTTCTTGATGTCGAGCTTGAAGAGCAAAGTTGGGGTTTTTTGGCGGTGAAGCTTCCTCGCCAAGTTTCTGACATACATGAAATTATCATGGATACTTCTCTTCTTTATAAAAGCGCTTTGGGCATTTGAGACTAGGCTTTGCATGTGCGGGGCGAGGCGCGTGGCCATCATCTTAGCGATAATCTTAGCAATGGCGTGGATGAGACTAATGGGCCGAAAATCTGAGATGCACTCCGCACCATCCTTCTTAGGGATGAGGGCGATGTTCGCCGAGTTGAGCCAATGGACTGGTTACGTCTTCGCTCAAAGCTTAACTTGATCGCTTGATGAGAGTGGCATGGATCCGGGGAGGCATGGTCGGCCGCACCTCGCACGCATGGCGGTGACTGGCCAGGCCTAGCTCGGCAGTCGGCACGGCACCAGAGAAATCTCCGATCCCTAGCTAGCATCTCCCATCCCGCTGCAGCCTAGAGCACAGCGCGGCGCGCAATAATTTAGATCGAGGCGTAGGTACGTGCAAGTGCCCGATCTCTCATGGCCCGGCCGTCCGCCGATCCGGTGGACGCGCGCGCGCGCGCGCGCGCGCACGTAGTGGAAGTGGGAGTGGGGAAAGGTTGGTGGCGCGTACTACTAGCATAGCACGCGAGCGTCGACGACGGTTCCGACGTCGCCTCACGCAACAGGCAAAAGGCCCCCGAATTGGCCCAAGCAAGCGCGCATGGCGCCGCGCAACGTTCCGGCCGGGAGCGTGCGTTGGGCTGGTGCCCTTCATTCCTTATCTCCCCTTCCCCCACCGGCCGCCCTGTGCCCCATGGCACCATGTGCTCGAGTTAAATAAACATGCAGCCTTGCCACCCCCTACCTAATCATTCATTCGAGTTGCATCAGAATTTAGAAGGATCGATCATATATGCACACAGCCTTCATAAAATGCTCTGATAATCGTCTCTCGTTCTTTCTTTCAAAAAAAAAAAAAAACCGTTTCTGAATCACATGCTTCGACCGCATCGGCGAATATACTAGCCGCTCAAAAGCTGTGGTTAAGGGAGGAAATAAAAACATTCAGTATTCTTGCTGGATAGCGTTGTCGCGTAGTGGTGTGGATGGTGGTGCCATGGTCCGGCATTATTTTCTTTATAATTTCGGCTTTCGGATAGAAAAGCGTTAAAGCAAGGTTGTGGAAGCGCTTTGGGATCGCTAGATTCATTTCCGAGTCACAGATGACTTGTGACTTTGTGAGAGGGGGTCTTTTTTTGGGAAAGGGAGAGTTTGCTTGGTAAACATGCGCCGAAAAGAAGATATGAGGAAAGTTCCTCTTTTATCTCCTCCATCGCAGTGTGGGGCAGAAGGCGGGCACCAAAAGGAAGCTGCATGAGGGTGGTTCTTTAACTTAGTCTACAAGTAACATTACCACTGATTTTGCAAATTTTATGCAGATCGACCCTGAAGTTTGGGGCTACGGTTTGCGAGGCGCCCAATCACTCTAACACTCAGACAAAACGATTGCCAAGTTGTTGGAGCAACTCCAACGCGTCGATTCAGATGAAATCATTCTCGTAAGTGTTACCATTATGAAATGCTTCTCGGATTACCTTGCTTAGATCTGCCGCATCCTTCAGCATTTTATTATCTTCCCACAGCTGTAATATTAGACTGCCTGTAGGCTGACCCTTCAACATTTTTGTGAGGTCTTCACCCGTAAATTCGTATGGTTCTCTGTCAACTCATACACTTTTCTAAAGACGACTTTACTCCAAAGAATTTTTCCTTCTTATCTTGACTTGATCTCACGAAATTGGCTGGGCTGGCAGGTTCTAGTTTGTTCGCACAAGAAAGAGAAAGAAGTGCCGCGTGCTTTGTCCGTTTTCCATCTGTTTGGGTCAGGCAGGCGGACGTGCGCATCCACTTTTACATTTGGGTCGACAGGTGCGCCCAACAGGAAGCATACACATCTTTACCGACGTGACCGACACTGACTTCGTTAAGCATAATTATACATAAATGGCATGTCAAACGCCGACCAAAATCCATTTAACAAGACTACAAATTAAGAAAAACTCTAATAAACACCCGCATGGTGCCCTAGTAGACCGACTTGCCCTTGCCCTTATCGTTGTCGTCGTCGCCGCCGGTGAGGTCGATGAAGACGGGAGGCGGCTCAGCCCAACCGAATGCGGCTTGGTAGGCCGCCAGGGCAGCCTCCTCGGGTGTCTACTGTTGCGGCGACATTGCGGTGAGGCGGGCGCGCTCCTCCTCCTCCTCGCCGCATCGCCTCCTCCTCACGGCGCATCTGCTGCTTGGCGTCGCCCCCCTCCTTCGTGATCCAATGCACCTTCCGGCGCTCAACGTGGGACGCCTCCTCTTCGAGCATCGAGACGAAGTAGCAGGGAGGCACGCTCACCCACTTGCGAAGCTGGACGGTCCATGAATAGGACTCCTCGGGCCATGTGCGCGGCGGCGATGACCGCTTCTGCGTGGGCGTAGGCTCACGCTCCGGCTCCGACTCGGCCTTGGGCTCGACGAGGGGCGGTGCCAACGGCGTTGGCGGCACGAACATGGCGCATGGACGTAGTCCCCTGCCGCGGACAAAGCAATCGCTTGCTCCAGCCCATCCTAATAGGCGTCCTCCTCGAGTCGGCTCACCTCCAGCGCGTGCTACAAGGTCTCCTCGAGGCGGCTTGGTGCTCCGCCCGCCTCCGCCTGCTCTTTCTCCAACTTTACCCGCAGGGGCGGCGGTGGAACCTCGTGGTCGATGTGGGCGCCGAGGCGGCGCTACTCCTCGTGCTCTAGTGTAAACCAGTACTCCCAGTTGGGAGAGTCTGGCGCGTAGGCACGCATGGCGCGCTGCTCCGGCGGGAAACATCCTCCGCGTGCGCCCGCGCGGACGACGCCGCTGAGATGGGGATGCGCGGGTCCAGATGCCAGCCGTGCGGCAAGTTCACATCTGGATATGGCAGGGGCTGGCGGTACTCCCAGTGCACCGCGCTTGGTGGACTAGGATGTACAACCGCTCTTGCTCCCGCGGTGGTGTGCCGCGTCTAGCCGGCGGCGGTGGAGGAGGGAGCCCGCGGGAAGAGCTTGCTCCGGCGTTGAACCTCCCCTTTCTTCCTCCCTTCCTACTGAATATGCCCATGGCTTGCAAGTGTTTGGGGCTTGGCTAGGGTTTACTGATCGCTAGCGAGGGAGAAAAGGTGGCCACATGTGGACGGGAGGAGTGGATGAGGCCGGCCCCACCACATGCGTCCATTAGAAGGGACGGGCACGCGGCTCTTCCACACACTATCAGGTGGGACCTTAGTAGGTGGCCGCATTAATTATGACCGCTTAGGGTTGGCCGCCACCATGTAGGGCCGCGGCAGACACCGAGTGGGCGCGCAGCGCATCTTCTTCGTGTCCGCACCGACGCATTTCAGAAGCAAATTTGGGCTGAAATGGGTCCACGCAAATGCGAAACAGACGTGTTTTGAGAATGGGTCGGCGCATTGGGCCATCATTTTTGTCTGCGGCAACTCAAACGAACGTGGGCGAACGAAATGAGTTGCCCGGTTGGAGTTGCTCTTAGAGCTGGAACTGAATGTAAACTAGTTCGTTAAGATTGTGCATATAGTAGATGACAGGAAGATAATGCTAAATAGATTAGTACAACTTGCATCATGAAACCCTATCCATCATCCATCTCCCCGACAAGGCCGAATTCCCCGCTCGGCCTATTGCTTAGGTCTAGCCCCGCTGCTTAGGTCTAGCCCTGCTCGCCCCACCACTGGCCACCCCGGCCACGGCGGCCACCGCCGTAACTGCCTAGACTTGCCGCTTCTCTGCCCGGTCATGGTGGACACAGTATGTAACACCCCATATGTGATACTTTCCATATATGGCAATAAAGCATTTATCATTTTGATCCTTGTCCTTTTCCTTGGGAGTTCTTGTCATTTAAGCTTTATTTTGTTTTGCATTGTCATTTTATTTTCTTATGCATCCATGCATTGCTTCATCATCAACATGGCATCATACTCATCTTAGCTTCTTTTACTTGTCTTTGGTTGTGATGTGAGGTCACCTTGATGATTGTTGTGTGTTGTTGGTGTCAAGCCATGTCCTTTCTCAAGCCCTAAACCTCCTCCTTCTTCTTCACCTCTTCTCTTTCCTCCTTTTTCTTCCTTCTTTAAGTAATTTTGCAAGTGTCCTAGCCTATTCCATTAATGTTCATCTCCTCCCCTTTTCTTTGTTGCTTTGACATGAGTCACCATGCAAAGCCATGCCCCATTTTAAAGTGATTTGGTTAGGTTCAAAAATGACAGAAGTTTGAACCATATTCGAACTCATTTTTATTTTTCTACCTCTAAAAATGCCCAAACCAATTTTATAAAATAGGGCATAAATCCAGGAGCATGGGAATATTTTATTTTTCTCCTAACTCTATTTCTTTGAGCCTGTACTTTTTCTTTTATTTTCTGTCTGAAGAAAATAGAAAAAGAAAAGGATTAACACAAGTAGCAGCCGTAGCAGTGTAGCCCAGCCAGCAGGTCCAGCTCTTCCCTCGGCCCAGCTCCAGCAAGCCCGCGCCAGTAGCCCAGCATGTCCCTCGCACCTCTTCTCACCCACGCGCCCACATACCCCCGCTACCTCTCGCCCACGTGGACTCCCCGGCCCCACTCGTCAACGTCTGTGCCCGTGGGTTCACCCACCTTTTCTTCCTCCTTCCGCGACGCCATGGGGACCGCGAGCCCGACGCCGTTGTCGCACCGTCGCGCCTCTGGCCCCCCTTTTAAGCTCGCCCCGTGTCCAACCCACTCCCTAGGGTTCCTCCTTCCTCCTCCCGCCGCCTGGTGAGCTGAGGGCCACCAGATCCGCCGCACTCTAGCTGTCCCGAGCACATCTGGGAGCGCGAGCACGTTGCCGGCATGCCTCCCGTCGACCTCGACCTCGCCAACCTTGCCGGACTGCTTCCTCGTCGTCGACTACGTCCACTACACGGAGCCGAACGCCTCGCCTGTGACTTCTTCTTCCTCTTCTTCAACTCCGGCGGCTGCAGCTGCTCGATCGTCGCCGTCGTCGACTCCGACCACCTCCGGGCCAGCCGAACACCTCGCCGTGTTCGTGGTGAGCATCCGCACCTCCCCGTGCACTTTTCCCCTTCCTTCGCGCCGTCTAGGCCATAGTTCGTCGTGCACCCGAGCATGTCGTCGTCGGGACTCGTCTCCGGCGAGTATTCCGACCACCGTAGGCCTTCCTCTGTTGCCCGTTTGCTTCGTCTTGTCGCGTAGAATATGTTAGCACAGTCACCGCTCCATTTAGGCCTCTGCTTCTTCCCGTCGAGGTCCGTCGCCGCCGTTCTGTTTTGAGCTCGCTGCCGGCGTTGTAGTTGTTGCTAGGAGCTGCTAGTGCGTGGCGTGGATGCGAAGTCCCCCAGGAACAGCCCGCACCCCTCCGCCGTCAGTTTAGGTCGCCGGAGCAGCTCCGACGTGCCCCTGTTTTTCCGTGCTGCTTGCATCTTCAGTTAACTCATAAGGCATTTCGCCTGTATTCTATCAGTAACGCTCGCCTAGCCCAATGGCTTGGCTCGTCGTCAGATATGCAGGAGGTCGTGCGTTCAAAACCCACCGGGGGCTGTTGTTTCCCCAATTTTTGTTTTTCCTGTGAGGCTGACAGGCAAGCCCCACCTGTCATCCTCTGTGTGCCTTTCCACCCACGCGCGCACACTCCATTGCCACGTCAGTGCCCCTGACCCCACAGCTCAGTGGCTGCGGCTAGCTCAGCCTGGGTCAGTTTGGCCTTTTCCTTTTGTTTTTCTTTTCTCTTTTTCTTTTTCTTTTTCTGCATTTACCTAGCATATTTAATATCTGTTTTAATATGCATCTGATGAAAATGAGTTATATATGGAAGCTGCTTAGTTTTTCATGTAGAATATTTATATGCTGTTTGTTGCCATGTTTAAAACATTTAAAATGATGTTTGAATTATTTTATGTTTAATATGTGCTTCAACTTGTAAAAATCATAACTAAATATCTACAAGTCCAAATTTAACAAACTTTATATGCTTTTGGGGTGAAAAAATGTGTAGAATAATGTGGTGCTGTTGTTTTGCATGTTTAACAACTTTAAAATATGAGTTTCTCATTTCTGTCCCAAATGTATATATATGAATATGGGAGTTTCCGGAAATTGTTGTTTGTTCTTTCCGGCCCATTTAAAAATGCTAGCATGTTGTTGTAGTCCTAGATGCACCCTTGCCATGTTAATCAACTCTTTTAAACTTGTTGGGTGCTTGTTTAAATAATCTACATAACCTTGTGAACATGTTAGTTTTGTTCTTTTGCTTGTGTTCATACATGTGTTGTGATCTTGTTTGCGATGATGCTTGTGCATTCTTTGTGTCCCTATGAGATGCATCATGTCCTACCATGTACATATGCATCATATTCATGCATCATGTGTCTGAGCATTGCATGATGATTGATTGTTGTTCCGGTGTTGCATTGTTGTGTTGGTTAGAGCCCGGTGACGATTCGGAGTTCGAGGTTCCTACCGAGGCTGAGTTTCAGGAGCAAGGTTACGATCCCTCCCTGGAATCAACAGGCAAGATGACCATTCCCAGATATCACTTCTATCTTTACCTATGCTAGATGTCTCGCTCTTTAGATATTGCCTCGATGCCTATTCCTGTTTGTCAGCCCTCCTATTGTTGCCATGAAACACCCTAACTACCTTCCTAGCAACCGTTGTTTGGCTAAGTACGCATCGCTCGGCCCCTCTTATAGCGTTGTTAGTTGCAGGTGAAGTTTTGAAGATTGCTCCGTGATGAAGTTGTTGTTGGGATAACACAATATATAATACCTATTAAACTAATTCACCTATATATATTGGTAATGGGTGGAAGGCTAAGCCTTTATGCTTGGTGTTTTGTTCCATTCATGCCACCATAGGAACCGATAAACCGGTGTTATGATCCTTGATTTTGCGTTCCTAACACGGTTGGGGTTTATGGGCCCCCCTTGATAATTCGCTCTATATTAAAGCTTTTCCAGCAAGGCCCAACATTGGTTTTACATTTGCCTAATAACTAAAACTTGCATAGGGCATTGCAAACCCGAGTTCTTAATTAACAGCCCGGGCCAGTGCTCCTCATAAGTGTTGGTCCAAACTGGGCAAACTGCAGGGCCACCACGGGGAAACCCGAGGTCTGTAGGATGTCCCATCCGGTCGTGGCCTGAGACGAGATACGCGCGGCTACTATCAGGGTGTCAGCATGCCGGGAGGTCTTGCTGGATTAGTTTTACCTTTGTCGAAATATCTTGAGCACGGGATTCCGAGGATACTCGGGTCTTCCCACTTTGGAGTTGTGACTCGGCATATCGTGAGCTTGTGATGGGCTAAGTTGGGACACCCCTGCAAGGTTTTGATCTTTCGAAAGCCGTGCCCGCGGTTATGTGGCAGATGAGATTTTTTTAATATCCGGTTGTAGATAACTTGACACCTTTATTCATGAATACACTACCTGTGTGAGTAACCGTGATGGTCTCTTTCCGAAGGGCTTCGGGAAGTATACACGGTGGGGTTATGTTTGATCGTGAGTGGCTAGGATCACTCAACTTGGCGATCGTTGGCACTTGTTCTCTTCTCGCTCTAAACTCGTAAGCTAGTGCTTAGTGCTTGCTGCAACCTTTGTTTACAGCCTTTCCACACCTAAGGCTTTGGTGGTTTTGATACCCGGGAACGGGATTGCTGAGTCCTCTGTGGCTCACAGATTCAACACACACCAGATGCAGGTACCGTTGAGAACTATGCAGGAGATGGTTCAGAGTTGTACTGGGAGTTCGATGAAGAGTGTGGACGTTACTATGTGTCTTATCCCGACGATCAGTAGTGGTTCTTACTAGGAGGATCCAGACTTGTGTTATTTATGGTATCTTTTCGTTTGGCTTTCGTCCTTAGTCGGACTCTGATGTTCTTTGGATGATGTATGTTATTGTATTTCATTGTGTGACGTGTCGAGTGTAAGCCAACTATCATTTTACACTTTCATCCCTGAATTTTACATGAGTTGTGCAAAGATACCATACTTGAGATCATTCTAGTATGCGTTTATGTCCTTAAGTCGTGCCTCGACACGTGGGGGACATAGCCGCATACTGGGCATTACAAGTTGGTATTCAGAGCCTTCTCCAATCTAGGAGCCCCCCTGATTGATCGAATCATTGACGGTTGAGTCTAGGCACACACAAAAAATGTTTTGAGTCCTATATATATTTGGAGAGTAGGAATTCTTTTTACTCCTCATCCCTTCATCGCTCTGGTGAGGACTCCTAACGTTGTTCTATCTCCTCTACTCTAAAAAATTCACTAATTTTTTTTAGGATCACGCGAGTTTTGTTTGGATTGTTTTGATATCTTTGTCACGAGAACATTGTTCTCGATGCCTCCTGTCATTTAGGGGTTGTGGCAGTGTCTCGGGGAGTTGAGCTCCGAGGTGTTGTCGTCACAAATGTATCGCAGTGGTTCTAGAATACTTAAGACGACCGACATCGAAAACTCTTCTATGCGGTTAGTGGTGAGATAACCCCGACGTCACCCAGTACTGGTGGGATAGTTCGGGAGTATTTCCACGGCTAGTATAGCGGATGCATTTCGAAGGTCCGAGGTAAACAGTTTCCGAGGATGACTGGTTATGTGTTGACGGATGGATACAGCTGGATGTAGGTTTAGAGTTGAGTGCGCGGTGCTTTCCCTGTATCCCCAACACCAGATTGCATAACCGGAAACCTTCGGGAATTAATAGGTGGGTTCTTCAAGTAGCTCGTAGGCATTCTTCCAACGAGTGCATGGTTGGAGGTTTGGGGTTCAACATCGAGTGAAGAGGTTTCATGGGCGTTGTTCCAATTGGGAGTTGCATCTTAAAGGGTCCTTGGCTATGCTGATCCGG
Organism: Secale cereale; assembly: GCA_902687465.1. Classification (NCBI taxonomy): domain Eukaryota; kingdom Viridiplantae; phylum Streptophyta; class Magnoliopsida; order Poales; family Poaceae; genus Secale; species Secale cereale. Next base: position 581,243,163 of record LR738710.1, read on the forward strand.
GGATTGCAACACCCTTTGTAACACGTTCCATGGAGCATTCAGCACGAACATGTTGGACGAAGCTTCTATCATGTATTTGTTCCATCTACACCTTATTGTTTTTATTTACCTTTTGTTGTCCCAAGTGGCTTCTCGAGAAGATTGTTGTACCATTAAACTATGGAATTCATTTGTTCATTTTGTTCGAATGTTTATTGTGAAGACTTATGTTGCAAATATCTAGCCGTTGATTCATCTTATCTATTTTGCATCAATGGCTAACGGTTGTCATCATATTCAGGATGGCTCCTAAGAAGGTTCCCAACCCTAACCAAGAGGGCGAAGAAGAGCGTCCTCCTGAACGTCCTCCTTCCCCTCCTCCTCCGTCTGAGGCATGGAGAGCAATTATGCAAGCGACCAAACAGAACACTCAGAAGCTCATGCAAATGATGCAGAACTTTCAAGCCAACCAAGGCCAAGGCAATCTGTTCAATCAACCTCACTTTGCGACACTAAACCAATTCCTGCCAAATCAACCGAAGTCTTTCAGTTACTGTGTGGACCCGCTGGATGCTGAAGATTGGATCACAGACATCAAAAAGCACTTTGAATGCAGTAACGCGAGGCCTGGGGATTATGTCAAGTTTGCCACTTTCCAACTCAAAGATCAAGCTGCTGATTGGTGGAAACAGTACAAAGATTCCAGAGGTGATCGTGAGATCTTGTGGACTGACTTCTGCAAAGATTTCCGCTCTCACCATATTCCAACTAGTGTCATTGAAGGCATGCGTGAGCAATTCCGCAACCTGAAGCAAGGCACCATGTCAGTCTATGAATACAATGTCAAGTTCCATAATCTTGCCCGTTATGCGAAGCAAGACATCCCCAATGCCAAGAGCCAGATATATCAGTTCCAAGGTGGTCTGAAAGATGAACTCCAACTTGCTCTCACCTTGTTCGAGCCGGATGAATTTGACCAATTCTACAATATTGCTCTCAAGCAAGAGGCAGCTCAGCTCAAGAGTGAAGCTTCCAAAAAGAGGATTAGAGATGTTGTTCACTCCTCCTCTTCCTCTCAAGTGGTTGCCAAGCAGTAGAAGTTCTGGCTACCGCCTGCTTCAGTGCTTCGTCCTCCAAACAACAACAAGCACTCAGGTGGTCGTGGTTTCTCCCACCCACCCAACCCAAGCAATCAGTCCAAGCCTCAGTTTCAAGCTTCAAGATTAAGTGATCCTTATCATCGGCCTCTGTCAGAAGTTACTTGCAATAAGTGTTCTCAGAAGGGTCACTATGCCAACAAGTGTCCCAACCCAAGGCGCCTTCCGCCTCCTCCACCAGTCAGCACTGCTATTGTCAAGCATAATCCCAAGGCAGCAAGAGTGAATCTGATGAATGCAGCTCAAGCAGAGAATTCTTCAGATGTGATAATTGGTAATCTTCTAGTTAACCTTAAACCTGCTAAAGTTTTGTTTGATTCTGGTGCATCACATTCCTTCATGTCATGTCCATTTGCATCTAAGCATAACGTGGACACAGTTGCCTTACCTCAAAAGTTGCAAGTTATTTCTCCGGGTAAACACATGACTTCTAGTATGGTGGCTTCGGATATATCTATTCACATGGGTGATTACAGTTTTCTGGTTTCTCCGGTTATTCTCGGCAACTCCGACATTGATCTTATTCTTGGGATGGATTGGCTCTCCAAACATGATGCAAACATTGATTGTGCGAACAAGGAGGTCAAGCTAACTCATCCTGACGAAGACGTGATTATCTTCGCAGCTCGAGATAACACAATCAGGCTATTCTCTCTCAATGACAAGGGCGAGATTAATGCCATTTCTCAGATTCCGGTGGTTCGTGAATATGAGGATGTATTCCCTGAAGAGCTTCCAGGCATGCCTCCCCATCGTCAAGTTGAATTTGTCATCGAACTTGAGCCCGGTACCGAGCCAACATGTCGGCGTCCGTACAAGCTTTCTCCTGATGAGTTGAAGGAGCTGAAGAAACAACTCGATGAGCAAGAAAGTATGGGTCTAATCAGGCCTAGTACTTCTCCTTGGGGCTGTGGTGTTCTATTTGTCAAGAAGAAGGATGGCATGGAACGCCTTTGCGTTGATTACCGGCCATTGAACAAGAAGACAATAAATAATAAGTACCCGCTCCCCAATATCAATGAATTGTTAGAGCATCTCAAAGGAGCAAAGGTGTTCTCGAAGCTCGATCTCCGGATGGGTTACCATCAGATTCGTATCCGTGAAGAGGATATTCCTAAGACCCCATTCAGAACGAGTTTTGGCTCTTATGAATACACGGTCATGTCTTTCGGCCTTGCAAATGCTCCACCCACTTTCTCTCGGATGATGCACTTCATATTCAACCCCTACACCAATGAATTTGTTCTCGTCTATCTCGATGATATCTTGGTATTCTCCAAGAATGAAGAAGACCATGCCAAGCACCTCCGTTTGGTCCTTGACAGGCTCTGTGAACACAAGTTCTATGCGAAGTTCTCCAAATGTGATTTCTGGCTGGATAAAGTCCTCTATCTTGGCCATATTATCTCCGCCGAGGGCATTTCTGTGAACCCCGAGAAGGTTGAAGCTATTGTCAACTGGGAACCTCCGCAGAATGCCAAGCAACTCCGAAGCTTCCCTGGTCTCGCTAGCTATTGCAGAAGGTTCGTTGAGAACTTCTCCAAGATTGCCAAGCCTCTTTCCAACTTGCTCCAGAAGAATGTCAAGTACTCGTGGACTCCTGATTGTGATGTGGCATTCAAGACACTCAAAGAGAAGCTCATTTCTGCTCCGGTTCTTACTCCTCTGGATGAGTCCAAGCAACATGAAGTCTTTTGTGATGCTTCATTGCAAGGTCTTGGTGGTGTTCTCATGCAAGACAAGAAGATTGTGGCATACACTTCTCGTCAGCTGAAACCAAATGAGAAGAATTACCCCACACATGATCTTGAGCTAGCAGCAGTTGTACATGCCTTGATCACGTGGAGACACCTTCAGTTGGGCAGAAAAGTGGACATCTTCACCGATCACAAGAGCTTGAAGTACATCTTCACTCAGCCAAACCTTAACCTTCGCCAGACTCGTTGGGTTGAGATGATTCAAGAGTACGACCCAAGCATTGAGTATACTCCTAGCAAGGCCAATGTCATTGCAGATGCCTTGAGCAGAAAGGCGTATTGCAACAGTCTCCTTCTCAAACCGTTCTAGCCTGAACTTTGTGAATCATTCAGGAAGCTCAACCTCCAAGTCGTTCCGCAAGGCTTTCTTGCAAACCTTCAAGTTGCTCCTACCTTGGAAGATCAAATCCGTGAGGCCCAACTCAGTAATGCTATGGTGCAGAAAGGGAAACATGGTATTGCTAAGGGTACTCCCAAGTACAAGTGCTATCGCGTTGATGAGAAAGGCACCTTGTTCTTTGAGGACAGGATTGTGGTTCCCAAGGGTGATCTCAGGAAGCTCATAATGAACGAAGCACATGACTCCCTCCTCTCGATACATCCCGGAAGTTCTAAGATGTACCAAGACATCAAGAAATCATATTGGTGGACTCGCATGAAAAGGGAGATTGCCCAATTCGTGAATGAATGTGATGTCTGCAGAAGAGTGAAGGCAGAGCATCAACGTCCAGCCAGACTCCTTCAACCTCTACCTATTCCTGAGTGGAAATTTGATCACATTGAGATGGATTTCGTCACTGGGTTTCCCAAGTCCAAGAAGGGAAACGATGCAATCTTTGTGGTGATTGACAAGCTAACTAAAGTAGCTCATTTTCTTCCCGCCAAAGAATCCATCAACGCAGCTCAGCTGGCAGAGATGTACACCTCTAGAATTGTTTCTTTGCATGGCATTCTATTGGGGAACGTAGTATTTTAAAATTTTCCTACGATCACGCAAGATCTATCTACTAGATGCATAGCAACGAGAGGGGAGAGTGTGTCTACGTACCCTCGTAGACCGGGAGCGGAAGCGTCAAGTGACGCGGTTGATGTAGTCGAACTTCTTCGCGATCCAACCGATCAAGTACCGAACGTACGACACCTCCGCGTTCAACACACGTTTAGCTTGATGACGTCCCACGAGCTCTTGATTCAGTTGAGCTTCACGGGAGAGTTTCGTCAGCACGACGGCGTGGTGACGGATATGATGTATCTACCGGCGCAGGGCTTCGCCTAAGCACTGCAACGGTATTATCGAGGTGTGTTTCTGTGGAGGGGGGCACCGCACACGGTTGGGAGAGATCAACTGATCAACTTATGTGTCCTAGGGTGCCCCCCTGCCCCCGTATATAAAGGAGCAAGGGAGGGGCTGGCCAGCCCTTCTATGGCGCGCCAGGGAGGCAATCCTACTAGGAATAGGATTGCAATCCTATTCCTAGTAGGAGTCCACCAAGAAGGAAGAGAGGGAAAGGAAGGAGAAGGAGAGGTGGCGCCCCCCAATCCTAGTCCAACTAGGATTCCCTTGGTGGGGCGCCGGCCAGCCTCTATGGGCTGCCTCTCTTCTTTCCTCAAGGTCCACTATGGACCATCCCCCCTCGTGGGGGGTTCCGGTAACCCCCTCCGGCAATCCGGTTAAACCGGAAACTTTTCCAGAACACTTCCGGTGTCTGAATATAGTCGTCCAATATATCAATCTTTATGTCTCGGACATTCCGAGACGCCTCGTCATGTCCGTGATCTCATCCGGGACTCCGAACTTCCTTCGATACATCAAAACTCATAAACTCATAATACCGATCGTCATCAAACGTTAAGCGTGCGGACCCTACGGGTTCGAGAACTATGTAGACATGACCGAGACTCATCTCCGGTCAATAACCAATAGCGAAACCTGGATGCTCCTATTGGTTCCTACATATTCTACGAAGATCTTTATCGGTCAAACCGCATAACAACATACGTTGTTCCCTTTGTCATCGGTATGTTACTTGCCCAAGATTCGATCATCGGTATCTCAATACCTAGTTCAATCTCATTACCGGCAAGTCTCTTTACTCGTTCTGTAATACATCATCTCGTGACTAACTCTCTTGCAAGGCTTATTATGATGTGCATTACCGAGAGGGCCCAGAGATACCTCTCCGACACTCGGAGTGACAAATCCCAATCTTGATCTATGCCAACACCACGAACACCTTCGGAGACACCTGTAGAGCATCTTTATAATCACCCAGTTACGTTGTGACGTTTGATAGCACACAAGGTGTTCCTCCGGTATTCGGGAGTTGCATAATCTCATAGTCATAGGAACATGTATAAGTCATGAAGAAAGCAATAGCAGTAAAACTAAACGATCATAGTGCTAAGCTAACGGATGGGTCTTGTCCATCACATCATTCTCCTAATGATGTGATCCCGTTGATCAAATGACAACTCATGTCTATGGCTAGGAAACATAACCATATTTGATCAATGAGCTAGTCTAGTAGATGCATACTAGGGACACTCTGTTTTGTCTATGTATTCACACATGTACTAAGTTTCCGGTTAGTACAATTCTAGCATGAATAATAAACATTTATCATGATATAAGGAAATAAATAATAACTTTATTATTGCCTCTAGGGCATATTTCCTTCAGTCTCCCACTTGCACTAGAGTCAATAATCTAGATCACATCACCATGTGATTAACACCAATAGTTCACATCACCATGTGACTAACACCCATAGTTCTCATCGCCATGTGACCAATTCCCAAAGGGTTTACTAGAGTCAACAATCTAGTTCACATCGCCATGTGATTAACACCCAAAGAGTACTAAGGTGTGATCATGTTTTGCTTCGTGAGAGAAGTTAGTCAGCGGGTCTGTTACATTCAGATCCGTAAGTATTTTGCAAATTTCTATGTCTACAATACTCTGCATAAAGCTACTCTAGCTAATTGCTCCCACTTCCAATATTCATCCAGATTGATACTTAGAGTCATCTGGATTAGTGTAAAGCTTGCATCAGCGTAACTCTTTACGACAAACTCTTTATCATCTCCATAATCGAGAAAACATTTCCTTAGTCATCCAGTAACTAAGGATAATTCTAACTGCTGTCCAGTGATCTACTCCTGGATTACTTTTGTACCTCCTTGCCAAACTCATGGTAAGGTACACAACAGGTTTGGTACACAGCATGACATACTTTATAGAACCTATGGCTGAGGCATAGGGAATGACCTTCATTCTTTCTCTATCTTCTTCCGAGGTCGGGCTTTGAGTCTTACTCAACTTCATACCTTACAACTCAGGCAAGAACTCCTTCTTTGACTGATCCATTTTGAACTACTTCAAAATCTTATCAAGGTATGTACTCATTGAAAAAAAAACTTATCAAGTGTCTCGATCTATCTCTATAGATCTTGATGCTCAATATGTAAGCAGCTTCACCGAGGTCTTTCTTTGAAAAACTCTTATTCAAGTATCCTTTTATGCTATCCAGAAATTCTATATCATTTCCAATCAACAATATGTCATCCACATATAATATTAAAAATGCTACAGAGCTCCCACTCACTTTCTTGTAAATACAGGCTTCTCCAAAAGTCTGTATAAAACCATATGCTTTGATCACCTCATCAAAGCATATATTCCAACTCCGAGATGCTTGCACCAGTCCATATATGGATCGCTGGAGCTTGCATACTTTGTTAGCACCTTTTGGATCGACAAAACCTTCTGGTTGCATCATATACAACTCTTCTTTGAGATATCCATTCAGGAATGCAGTTTTGACATCCAATTGCCATATTTCATAATCATAAAATGCGGCAATTGCTAACATGATTCGGACAGACTTAAGCATCGCTACAGGTGAGAAAGTCTCATCGTAGTCAACTCCTTGAACTTGTTGAAACCCTTTCGCAACAAGTCGAGCTTTGTAAACAGTAACATTACCGTCTGCGTCGGTCTTCCTCTTGAAGATCCATTTATTTTTGATGGCTTGCCGATCATCGGGCAAGTCAACCAAAGTCCACACTTTGTTCTCATACATGGATCCCATCTCAGATTTCATGGCCTCAAGCCATTTTGCGGAATCTGGGCTCATCATCGCTTCCTCATAGTTCGTAGGTTCATCATGGTCTAGTAACATGACTTCCAGAACTGGGTTGCCGTACCACTCTGGTGCGGAACGTACTCTGGTTGATCTACGACGTTCAGCAGAAACTTGATCTGAAGTTTCATGATCATCATCATTAGCTTCCTCACTAATTGGTGTAGGAATCATTGGAACAATTTTCTATGATGTACTACTTTCCAATTCAAGAGAAGGTACAATTACCTCATCAAGTTCTACTTTCCTCCCACTCACTTCTTTCGAGAGAATCTCCTTCTCTAGAAAGGATCCATTCTTAGCAACAAATATCTTGCCTACGGATCTATGATAGAAGGTGTACCCAACAGTTTCCTTTGGGTATCCTATGAAGACACATTTCTCCGACTTGGGTTCGAGCTTATCAGGTTGAAGCTTTTTCACATAAGCATCGCAACCCCAATCTTTAAGAAACGACAACTTTGGTTTCTTGCCAAACCACAGTTCATAAGGCGTCGTCTCAACGGATTTAGATGGTGCCCTATTCAACGTGATTGCAGCTGTCTTTAATGCATAACCCAAAACTATAGCGGTAAATCGGTAAGAGACATCATAGATCGCACCATATCTAATAAAGTACGGTTCCGACATTCGGACACACCATTACGTTGTAGTGTTCCGGGTGGCGTGAGTTGTGAAACTATTCCACATTGTTTCAAATGAAGACCAAACTCGTAACTCAAATATTCACCTCCACGATCAGATCGTAGAAACTTTATTTTCTTGTTACGATGATTCTCTACTTCACTCTGAAATTCTTTGAACTTTTCAAATGTTTCAGACTTGTGCTTCATCAAGTAGATATACCCATATCTGCTCAAATCATCAGTGAAGGTCAGAAAATAACGATACTCGCCACGAATCTGTTGCTCGCTCCATATACATCAGTATGTATGATCTCCAACAAATCTGTTGCTCGCTCCATTTTTCCGGAGAACGGAGTTTTAGTCATCTTGCCCATGAGGCATGGTTCGCAAGCACCAAGTGATTCATAATCAAGTGATTCCAAAAGTCCATCACTATGGAGTTTCTTCATGCGCTTTACACCAATATGACCTAAACGGCAGTGCCACAAATAAGTTGCACTATCATTATTAACCTTGCATCTTTTGGCTTCAGTATTATGAATATGTGTATCACTACGATCTAGATCCAACAAACTATTTTCATTGGGTGTATGACCATTGAAGGCTTTATTCATGTAAACAGAATAACAATTATTCTATGACTTTAAATGAATAACCGTATTGCAACAAACATGATCAAATCATATTCATGCTTAACGCAAATGCCAAATAACATTTATTTAGGTCTTACACTAACCCCGAAAGTATAAGGAGTGTGCGATGATGATCATATCAATCTTGGAACCACTTCCAACACACATCGTCACTTCACCTTTAACTAGTCTCTGTTCATTCTGCAATTCTCGTTTCAAGTTATTAATTTTAGCAACTGAACCGGTATCAAATACCCAAGGGTTGCTATGAACACTAGTAAAGCACACATCAATAATCTGTATATCAAAATATACCTTTGTTCACTTTGCCATCCTTCTTATCCGCCAAGTATCTAGGGCAGTTCCACTTCCAGTGACCATTTCCTTTGTAGTAGAAGCACTTAGTTTCAGGCTTGAGTTTAGCTTTCGGTTTCTTCACGGGAGTGACAACTTGCTTGTCATTCTTCTTGAAGTTCCCCTTCTATCCCTTTGCCCTTTACTTGAAACAAGTGGTCTAGTTAACCATCAACATTTGATGCTCTTTCTTGATTTCTACCTTCGCCGATTTCAGCATCGCAAAGAGCTCGGGAATTACTTTCTTCATCCCTTGCATATTATAGTTCATCATGAAGTTCTACTAACTTGGTGATAGTGTCTAGAGAACTTTGTCAATTACTATCTTATCTGGAAGATTAACTCCCACTTGATTCAAGCAATTGTAGTACCCAGACAATCTGAGCACATGCTCACTGATGGCTTCTCGCCCCTCGTTGGTTACCCCAAGTGGAAGGTTTGAGATGTAGCGTAGCAGAAAATTTCCCTTGGCAAAGATACCAAGGATCGAATCCCGTGAGACTCCGAGGGTCGACAAGAAGGTGTCAACGGCGCCAGAAACTTAGCGGTTGACAGGACCTGCACACAGATACAAATAACTTTGCTCCCAACAAGTACAGAGAGGTTGTCAATCCCTTCGGCCTTGTTGTTTACAAAGGATCAAACACAAGAGATAATAGTGATAGGTATGACCGCAACTAGGAAATAAGAACAGGAAGTAAATAGCGGGTGTGATCAGTGGTGGTAATATGGACCGGGGTCCCATGATGTTCACTAGTGATGTCTCTCTCCCAAAAGACGATAAAACAGCAAAGTGAGGTAAACAAATTACAGCTGGGCAATTGACAGGATTATGTGCGCAAACCAATGCTAACTATGCTGCAAAGAAAGGTAGAGGCTCAAAAGCATGGGCGGTACGCCAAGGCAAGTAGACTGAAATCCATCTGCATCTACTACTAATCATCCACCTTGAGATATCTATCCAGAACATCTCGCTGGTATTAAGTTGCGAATCCCACCCAAAGTGTAAACTCAAAGCAACAGACAACTGCATTAAAAGAACTTTGCGTAAAGTAAACAATCCTTGCACCCGCAAGTACAAGCACTGTTGTTTTCCCCCTTGTGACAACAACACATCCCCTAGACTCATGTTTCTGTCACTCAAGCTAGTCATCAGGGGGCATGAACCCACAATCAAGCATAACGCTCCCTCTTGGAGTTACTACCTACTACTTGGCCAAAGCAATAAACAGCAACGGAGAACATGCAAGAATTACTCAAGAACATAAATATAAAAGAGGTGAATCAAATATATTACTCACACACAATCTGAACATAATCTCATAATCCATCGGATCCCAGCAAACTCAGAAGAGCAACAGCATAAAGATTACATATGTGCCTCGATCATGTAGGGCAGCTCACGAGGTCTAAACCATGAAGAATAAAGAGGGGAGGAGAACATCACATAGCTACTGATCATGGACCCATGGTCCAAGGTGGACTACTCACGACTCATCCGGGAAGCGTCCATGGTGGTGGAGAAGCTCCCGGTGGTGGTTCTCCCCTCCGGCAGGGTGCCGGGAAGAGTTCTCCTGATGCTCCCGATCTTGGAAGCGTTGCGGCGGCGGAACAGAGGCGAGATCGCGAAAAAGGGTTCCGTCCTCGAGGGTTTCGGGACGCGAGGAATATATATGCGAAGCTTCCTGTACGCTGATTTTTCCTGTATTTTTCCCAGAATTTTTGGAGCACTTTTAATATGGGGGAAACCTGAAATAGAAAAATAGCAGAAAACAGGAACTGGCACTGTGGTGCACTGAGTTAATAGGTTAGTCCAAATATGATCAAAAGTGTATGGAAGTGCATAAATATCATAGCAATATCACACAAAAGGGGCATGGAGCAAGCAGAAATTATAGATACGTTTTGGACGTATCAACATCCCCAAGTTTAATTCCTGCTCGTCCTCGAGCAGGTAAATGATAACAAGCATAATTTCTGTGGTGACATGCTATCAACTATATAAGAACTTTTAAGTAAAGCAATCAAGGCATGTAATTCAATCCAAGTCATAACAAGCAAGAGTCTATATTAGCATTGTAACAAGCAACATAAGAACATAAAGGTGCAAGAGCTCTCGCTGTCCGTGACTCGAATGTCTCCAAATGGTGTTTGCGTGCAAGAAAGGGGATATGGATATACGAGAGAGTAAAACATAGTTTTTGTATTGTTGAGAACTTAATCTACTAAAGTTTCACACTTGGTCTTCTTTGGAATCTTATCTTGACTCATCCCCAGACCACCGGCCAGGTACAAGTCAAAATGATCCACTCCCTTTCGATATTTTGAGCACTCATGCAATGGATGAGCGTAAGCAAGAAAGTTGACACTTAGGATGGCAAAGAGAGAAAAATGATGAAGGTGGAAGACAAAAAAGGTGTGAAAGGCTCACATCAATGAGGACAATCATAGGCGAGAGAAATCCAAATGATAGATATGATGTGAGGAGTAGGGATTGCCATGCAACGGATGCACATATGAGCTAAGGTAAGCTCTCCAATGGAACTAGTGGGGGTGCATCCAACTTGCTTGCTCAAGAAGACCTAGAGCTCTTTTGAGGAGGCTCATCATTGGAATATACAAGCCAAGTTCTATAGTGTGAAGGTCCCCACATAGCTATATGCATGAATGATAATCTCTATGGAGTACAAGGTATAAGATGGAGTACGAGTGTGGATCTCTCAAAAGGAATAGTAGTGTGCCCCCTTCTCTTTTCTTTTCTTTTTTTTCTTTTTTATTTTTTTTTTAATTTTTGTGTGGCCTCAATGGCTCTTTCTATATAACTCTCATTTGTCCTCTTTGGGATCTTTTGATTTTGTCCTCTTTGGGATCTTTTGATTTTGTCCTCTTTGGGATCTTTTGATTTTGTCCTCTTTGGGATCTTTTCCTCACTTTAGGGGCAACACTCTATATATTACAAGAAGTATAGAAGATCTTTCACACTTTACAAAAGTACTCAACATAAAGAAAATGAAACTATCATGATGTATGCAAATGTATGCCTCTGCCAGTGTAGCAGGATATGCAATGATACTAGCGCATCATGTAGCAATGATTAGGGCAAGGCCCAACTAGCATGCGGTTCACCGATCAAGCAAAAAGCATGTATGACATGAAGATCAAGTCATGAGAAGATGGATGTTGCATGGCAATGTATCTCGGAAAGGCTATGGAAATGCCTTGATAGGTAGGTATGGTGGCTGTTTTGAGGAAGGATATAATGAGGCTTATGATGACAGAGCGTATCGTGCCAAGGATTTGGATGCACCGGCGAAGTATGCGCCAACTCTCGAGGTGAGAAAGGGCAATGCACGGTACTGAAGAGGCTAGAAAAATATGGCTAGGTGGAAGTGTCAACTTTCGAATACTCACATTAGTCCGAAGAACTCATGCACTTATTATCGGTAACTCTCAATCTAATTAGGAGGTTCACAAAGAGACAAGTACCCCGAGGAGGAGTGTATGGGGGTTTGGTTATCCTTGCGCATCCTCGGCTCATGGTACGTGAGTGTACTCTAATATTCGATCCCTCCAAAGATTAGTGATCCATTTAGTAGCTAAAGTTCTCAACTATTTGTAGGTTTTCGAAAATAAACACGGATTGCCCAAAATACGCCATCTATCACTAATAGGCTAAAGCTCTTGACACCAAAAGTCAGACATTACTCATGGCAATACCTCAAAACTATTGCAAGTTACTACTAAAATTAAATAGCAACCTCAATTACCTACTTTAAGTTAAGACACACAACTCAGTGCAACAGGCAAACTCTCTTAACAAGATAAACATGAAAACTCAAGAGAGTTCAGCAACCAACTAAACAAAAGCTCTTCAAAAAGAAAAGCATGAAAACTAAGAGCTAAACATGACAGCAGCTATGGAAAGACAAAGAACACACACAGCAAAGATAAGCATGAAAATCCTATGTTGTGTTCTAGGTTGAAGTGGAGCGTGTTTCTCTCCCACACAAAGAAAGCTGGGTTCTAACTTGTTATGAACAGCAAGCAAAGCTAAAGAAAACTAAAAAGGAAGCTAAGAGCGAGACGCTCTAAGCATAGCACATAACACATGAAGTGATAATTATAGTGGAATGAAAGACGAACTGATAATTGTTGATGGAGAAGGGATGCATGGGGGCATCCCCAAGCTTAGACGCTTGAGTCTTCTTGAATATTTCTTGGGGGTGCATGGGGGCATCCCCAAGCTTGAGCATTTGACCCTCCTGAATCTTCTTTTATCATCTTCCCTCGCACACTTGAAAAATCCCTTCATACATAACTCATCATAATCTGATTAGCGAGGTTAGTACTCACAATAAAATAATTTTTCCCTACTGGAAATAAAGATAATCTTGAAGAGCTACTGTTTCTCAAGATTGCCAAAAGGTTTTTGCAAAGAAAAAGCAAGCTCAAGGTTTGCAAAATGAAGAAAAGGCAAAACAGGACATAATCTGTGAAAAACAGACCAGCAGGTAGTAAATAATTTTTTCGGGGCACTTCTGCAACTCATATCAAAAAACTCAGAACAGATGCCCGAAATCCAATTGTATAGAGCACGCTGTCAAAAAAATTCAGATCAAAAAGATGATCTGGTGATTTTATTCGAATTTTTCTGTCCAAGGACAGAATCTGTTTTCTGGACTGCACGTCACAACTTTTGAACTTTCTTGCAATCGGAGGCTAAACTTGGCACGAAGCTGAAAAGAAAAGATACAATGATGATGCTACTGTAGTAACAAACATCAAGACACAACAAAAGCAAAATAAAACCTAATTCGTTGTGGGCTGCCTCCCAAAAGCGCTTTCTTTTATGCCTTTAAGCTAGGCATGATGCAAAAAGAGAAGATCAAGTTTTATCAAGAGTAAGAGAATATCTAGCCCGTATAACAGACTCAAAAGGCAACTTAATCTTCTTTCTAGGGAAGTGTTCCATCCCTTTCTTGAGAGGGAATCGGAATTTGATATTACCCTCTTTCATGTCAATGATAGCACCAACGGTGCGAAGAAAAGGACGTCCCAAAATAATTGGACATGAAGGTTCACATTCAATATCCATAATAGTAAAATCAACGGGAACATAATTGTCATTGACAATGATAAGAACATCGTAGATCTTCCCCAAAGGTTTCTTTACGGAAGAATCAACAAGACGAACACCAAAAGAACAAGGATCAAAAGGTTTCAATTTAAACATATCATACATTCTTTTGGGCATAACGGAGGTACTAGCTCCAACATCACATAAAGCATAGCAAGAGAAGTTATTCAACTTAATTTTAATCATAGGATCCCAACTATCTTCTAGCTTTCTAGGTATGGAGGCTTCTACCCTAAGCTTCTCCTCCCTAGCTTTGATAAGGGCATTAGTGATATGCTCCGTGAAGGCAAGATTAAGTGTGCTAGTGTGGGGATCTCTAGACATCTTGTGAAGAAAACCAATAACTTCAGAAAGGGTGCAATTATCAAAATCAAGGTCACTACTATCAAGTAAAGTGGTAATGGTGTCCTTTAGGCTCACTTGTTTGGTAGCTTCTATGGTTATAGGAGTTTCTTCTTCTACGGTTGAGGTCATAGCATCACCATTAATAGGTCCAATGGGACTAGGAGTGCATTGGGTGCTAAGAGTTTGGATATCCTCAACAACTTGGATAGTAGCAACAGTGTGGTGGGTAGGAAGGCTCTTAATTCTATCTTCTTCCTCCTTTAGGGGTGCAACCACTTCAGGTTTAGCTGCCATTTGGTTTATCAAAGTGGCTTGTGTGTGGGACATATTAGAAACTTGGGTCTCAATGATGGTGAGCCTAGTCTGGAGGTTAGAAATCTCAATATTTAGGCTCTCCAGTTGTCTACCAATGTCTCGCAAGATAGCATTATGCTCATCTAATTGCCTCGAGAAGGTCTTGTTTTGTTCATATTGGGTGTGCATGTAGTTCTTAGTGGCCTTCTCTATTTCTAGAAATTTCTCATAACTAGGCATGTCTCTATCTCTAGGAGTGGAGTTCTTGGTGCTAGGATAAGTATTGTTGTTCCCATAGGAATTAGAGGGGAACGGTCTAGGGTTGCTACCAAAATTACTCCTATAAGCATTGTTATTGAAGTTGTTTCTAGAGATAAAGTTCACATCTATTTGATCTTGAGCAATCAAAGAATTTAAAGAAACATCATGAGGATCAATAGAAGATTGCTTGGAAAGTAGAGACATTATCAAGTCAACTTTTTCATTTAGGGAGGAAATCTCCTCGACAGAGTTTACCTTGCTACCTGTTGGAGCGCGTTCGGTGTGCCATTGGGAGTAATTGGTCATCATCTCGTCGAGAAGCTTCGTGGCAGCACCAAGTGTAGTTGACATAAAGGTTCCTCCCACGGCCGAATCTAACAAGTTCTGCGAGGTAAAGTTCAAGCCTGCATAAAAAGTTTGGATAACCATCCAAGTAGTCAAACCATGAGTAGGGCAGTTCTTGACAAGAGATTTCATGCGTTCCCAAGCTTGGGCAACGTGCTCATTATCCAATTGTTTAAAATTCATTATGTTACTCCTTAGTTGGATAATTTTAGCAGGGGGATAGTACTTCCCAATAAAGGCATCCTTGCACTTGTCCCAAGAATCTATACTATTCCTAGGCAAGGATTGAAACCAGATTTTAGCTCCTCCTCTCAAGGAGAAAGGAAAAAGCTTAAGCTTAACAATATCACCATCTACTTCTTTGTACTTTTGCATATCACAGAGCTCAACAAAATTATTTAAGTGCAAAGCAGCATCATCTCCAGCACCGGAGAATTGATCTTTCATAACTAGGTTCAGCAAAGCAGGTTTCATCTCATAAGAAGGTGCTGAAGTGGCAGGTGTAGCAATAGGCATGCAGATAAAGTCATTGTTGTTATGACTAGTGAAGTCACACAACTTGGTGTTCTCGGTGGAACCCATAGCAGCAACAAGCAAGATAACTATTTTTGTGATTTTTGGTAAGGGACACTAAAGCAAAAACTGAAAGGTAAACTAACAAGACTAAAAAGCAAAGATAAAAGATAGCGTGCAACTCCCCTATCTTGAAGAGTGGAGTCCCCGGCAATGGCGCCAGAAACTTTGCTTGATGGCTTCTCGCCCCTCGTTGGTTACCCCAAGTGGAAGGTTTGAGATGTAGCGTAGCAGCAAATTTCCCTTGGCAAAGATACCAAGGATCGAATCCCGTGAGACTCCGAGGATCGACATGAAGGTGTCAACGGCGCCAGAAACTTAGCGGTTGACAGGACCTGCACACAGATACAAATAACTTTGCTCCCAACGAGTACAGAGAGGTTGTCAATCCCTCCGGCCTTGTTGTTTACAAAGGATCAAACACAAGAGATAATAATGATAGGTATGACTGCAACTAGGAAATAAGAACAGGAAGTAAATAGCGGGTGTGATCAGTGGTGGTAATATGGATCCGGGTCCCATGATGTTCACTAGTGATGTCTCTCTCCCAAAAGACGATAAAACAGCAAACCGAGGTAAACAAATTACAGCTGGGCAATTGACATGATTATGTGCGCAAACCAATGCTAACTATGCTGCAAAGAAAGGTAGAGGCTCAAAAGCATGGGCGGTACGCCAAGGCAAGTAGACCGAAATCCATCTGCATCTACTACTAATCATCCACCTTGAGATATCTATCCAGAACATCTCGCTGGTATTAAGTTGCGAATCCCACCCAAAGTGTAAACTCAAAGCAACAGACAATTGCATTAAAAGAACTTTGCCTAAAGTAAACAATCCTTGCACCCGCAAGTACAAGCACCGTTGTTTTCCCCCTTGTGGCAACATCACATCCCCTAGACTCATGTTTCTGTCACTCAAGCTAGTCATCAGGGGGCATGAACCCACAATCAAGCATAACGCTCCCTCTTGGAGTTACTACCTACTACTTGGCCAAAGCAATAAATAGCAACAGAGAACATGCAAGAATTACTCAAGAACATAAAAATAAAAGAGGTGAATCAAATATATTACTCACACACAATCTGAACATAATCTCATAATCCATCGGATCCCAGCAAACTCAGCAGAGCAACAGCATAAAGATTACATATGTGCCTCGATCATGTAGGGCAGCTCACGAGGTCTAAACCATGAAGAACAAAGAGGGGAGGAGAACATCACATAGCTACTGATCATGGACCCATGGTCCAAGGTGGACTACTCACGACTCATCCGGGAAGCGTCCATGGTGGTGGAGAAGCTCTTGGTGGTGGTTCTCCCCTCCGGCAGGGTGCTGGGAAGAGTTCTCCTGATGCTCCCGATCTTGGAAGCGTTGCGGCGGCGGAACACAGGCGAGATCGCAAAAAATGGTTCCGTCCTCGAGGGTTTCGGGACGCGAGGAATATATATGCGAAGGGGGGTCACCAGAGGCGTAGCCGGGGCCCCAGGCGCCCCCCTGGCGTGGCCAGGGGTGGGGCCGCGCCAGGTGGCCGCCTGGGCCACCCCTGGCTCCCCTCTGGCCCCGCTTTGGTTATTCGCGAAGCTTCCTGTACGCTGATTTTTCCTGTATTTTTCCCGGAATTTTTGGAGCACTTTTAATATGGGGGAAACCTGAAATAGAAAAACAGCAGAAAACAGGAACTGGCACTGTGGTGCACTGAGTTAATAGGTTAGTCCAAATATGATCAAAAGTGTATGGAAGTGCATAAATATCATAGCAATATCACACAAAAGAGGCATGGAGCAAGCAGAAATTATAGATACGTTTTGGACGTATCACTCACTGGTTGAGCTATTCTCCTCCATCTTGTAGGCAAAGTACTGTCAGAGGTCTTATACCTCTCGACACGGGCATGAGTATGAAATACTAATTTCAACTCTTGGAACATCTCATATGTTCCATGGCGTTTCAAAATGTTTTTGAAGTCCCAGTTATAAGCCGTAAAGCATGGTGCACTAAACTATCAAGTAGTCATCATATCGAGTTTTTGTGAAAACGTTCGTAATGTTTGCATCTGCTCGTGCAATAGGTTTGTCACCTAGCGGTGCATCAAGGACATAATCCTTCTGTGCAGCAATGAGGATAATCCTCAGATCACGGAACAATTCCGCATCATTGCTACTAACATCTTTCAATTTAGTTTTCTCTAGGAACATATAAAAAATAAACGGGGAGCAACATCGCGAGCTATTGATCTACAACATAGATATGCTAATACTACCAGGACTAAGTTCATGATAAATTAAAGTTCAATTTAATCATATTACTTAAGAACTCCCACTTAGATAGACATCCCTCTAGTCATCTAAATGATCACGTGATCCAAATCAACTAAACCATGTCCGATCATCACGTGAGATGGAGTAGTTTCAATGGTGAACATCTTATGTTGATCATATCTACTATATGATTCACGCTCAACCTTTCGGTTTCCAGTGTTCCGAGGCCATATCTGCATATGCTAGGCTCGTCAAGTTTAACCCGAGTATTCTGCGTGTGCAAAACTGTGTTACACCCGTTGTATTTGAACGTAGAGCTTATCACACCCGATCATCACGTGGTGTCTCAGCACGAAGAACTTACGCAATGGTGCATACTCAGGGAGAACACGTGTACCTTGAAATTTTGTAAGGGATCATCTTATAATGCTACCCTCGTACTAAGCAAAATAAGAAGCATAATAAGATAAACATCACATGCAATCAAAATATGTGACATGATATGGCCATCATCATCTTGTGCTTTTGATCTCCATCTCCAAAGCACCATCATGATCACCTTCGTCACCGGCGCGACACCTTGATCTCCATCGTAGCATCGTTGTCGTCTCGCCAACTATTGCTTCCACGACAGTCGCTACCGCTTAGTGATAAAGTAAAGCAATTACATGGCGATTGCATTTCATACAATAAAGCGACAACCATATGGCTCCTGCCAGTTGCCGATAACTTTACAAAACATGATCATCTCATACAATAACGTATAACTCATCATGTCTTGACCATATCACATCACAACATACCCTGCGAAAACAAGTTAGACGTCCTCTACTTTGTTGTTCCAAGTTTTACGTGGCTGCTACGGGCTTAGCAAGAACCGTTCTTACCAACGCATACAAAAACCACAACGATGTTTCGTCAAGTATGTGATGTTTTAACCTTCACAAGGACCGGGCGTAGCCACACTTGATTCAGCTAAAGTGAGAGAGACATACACCCGCCAGTCACCTTTAAGCAACGAGTGCTCGTAACAATGAAACCAGTCTTGCGTAAGCGTATGCATAATGTCGGTCCAGGCCGCTTCATCTCACAATACCGCCGAAGCAAAGTATGACATGCTGGTAAGCACTATGACTAGTATCACCCACAACTCATTGTGTTCTACTCGTGCATATCATCTACGCATAGACCTGGCTCATGATGCCACTGTTGGGGAACGTAGTATTTTAAAATTTTCCTACGATCATGCAAGATCTATCTACTAGATGCATAGCAACGAGAGGGGAGAGTGTGTCTACGTACCCTCATAGACCGGGAGCGGAAGCGTCAAGTGGAGCGGTCGATGTAGTCGAACTTCTTCGCGATCCAACCGATCAAGTACCGAACGTACGGCACTTCCGCGTTCAACACACATTCAGCTTGATGACGTCCCACGTGCTCTTGATCCAGTTGAGCTTCACGGGAGAGTTTCATCAGCACGACGGCGTGGTGACGGATATGATGTATCTACTGGCGCAGGGCTTCGCCTAAGCACTGCAACGGTATTATCGAGGTGTGTTTCTGTGGAGGGGGGCACCGCACACGGCTGGGAGAGATCAACTGATCAACTTATGTGTCCTAGGGTGCCCCCTGCCCCCGTATATAAAGGAGCAAGGGAGGGGCTGGCCAGCCCTTCTATGGCGCGCCAGGGAGGCAATCCTACTAGGAATAGGATTGCAATCCTATTCCTAGTAGGAGTCCACCAAGAAGGAAGAGAGGGAAAGGAAGGAGAAGGAGAGGTGGTGCCCCTCAATCCTAGTCCAACTAGGATTCCCTTGGTGGGGCGCCGGCCAGCCTCTATGGGCTGCCTCTCTTCTTTCCTCAAGGCCCACTATGGACCATCCCCCCTCGTGGGGGGTTCCGGTAACCCCCTCCGGCAATCCGGTTAAATCCGAAACTTTTCCGGAACACTTCCGATGTCCGAATATAGTCATCCAATATATCAATCTTTATGTCTCGGACATTCCGAGACTCCTCATCATGTCCGTGATCTCATCCGGGACTCCGAACTTCCTTCGGTACATCAAAACTCATAAACTCATAATACCGATCGTCATCAAACGTTAAGCGTGCGGACTCTACGGGTTCGAGAACTATGTAGACATGACCGAGACTCATCTCCGGTCAATAACCAATAGTGGAAACTGGATGCTCATATTGGTTCCTACATATTCTACGAAGATCTTTATCGGTCAAACCGCATAACAACATACATTGTTCCCTTTGTCATCGGTATGTTACTTGCCCGAGATTCGATCGTCGGTATCTCAATACCTAGTACAATCTCGTTACCGGCAAGTCTCTTTAATCGTTCCGTAATACATCATATCGTGACTAACTCTCTTGCATGGCTTATTATGATGTGCATTACCGAGAGGGCCCAGAGATACCTCTCCGACACTCGGAGTGACAAATCCCAATCTTGATCTATGCCAACACCACGAACACCTTCGGAGACACCTGTAGAGCATCTTTATAATCACCCAGTTACGTTGTGACGTTTGATAGCACACAAGGTGTTCCTCCGGTATTCGGGAGTTGCATAATCTCATAGTCATAGGAACATGTATAAGTCATGAAGAAAGCAATAGCAGTAAAACTAAACGATCATAGTGCTAAGCTAACAGATGGGTCTTGTCCATCACATCATTCTCCTAATGATGTGATCCCGTTGATCAAATGATAACTCATGTCTATGGCTAGGAAACATAACCATCTTTGATCAATGAGCTAGTCTAGTAGAGGCATACTAGGGACACTCTGTTTTGTCTATGTATTCACACATGTACTAAGTTTCCGGTTAATACAATTCTAGCATGAATAATAAACATTTATCATGATATAAGGAAATAAATAATAACTTTAGTATTGCCTCTAGGGCATATTTCCTTCACATTCCTCAAGTGATCTCCTCAGACCATGGAAGCTTGTGCACTTCCAAGTTCTGGGATTCTTTTCAGTCGGCCATGGGCACAAAGATTCGCTTCAGCACTGCGTTTCACCCTCAGACTAGTGGTCAAGTCAAAAGAGTGAACCAGATCCTCGAAGATATGCTAAGAGCTTGTGTCATCTCCTTTGGGATGAAATGGGAAGATTGCCTTCCGTTTGCCGAATTCTCCTACAACAACAGCTTCCAAGCAAGTGCCGGCAAAGCTCCTTTTGAAATCCTCTATGGCAGAAAGTGCCGTACCCCTCTCAACTGGTCCGAGACTGGTGAACGTCAGCTTCTTGGAAATGATTTGATCTCAGAAGCCGAAGAAATGTGCAAAGTCATACGTGAGAATCTCAAAGCCGCGCAATCGCGTCAAAAGAGCTACTATGACGGCAAGCATCGTGACTTGGCTTTCGACATTGGAGACCATGTCTATCTCCGTGTTTCTCCCATGAAGGGCTCTCAGAGGTTCGGTATCAAGGGCAAGCTTGCTCCAAGATACGTGGGCCCTTTCAAGATTCTTGGCAAGAGAGGCGATCTATCCTACCAACTCGAGCTTCCGTCCAACTTTGCAAATGTGCATGATGTGTTTCACGTGTCTCAACTCCGCAAGTGCTTCAAGACGCCGGAATGCACCATTCCGTTTGAAGAGATTGATCTTCAACAAGACTTGTCTTATCGTGAGCACCCCGTTGCTATTCTTGAAGAAACTGAGCGCAAGACCCGAAACAATTCCATCAAGTTCTTGAAAGTGAAGTGGTCACACCATACCGATCGAGAAGCTACATGGGAACGAGAAGATCATCTCCGTTTCGAGTATCCCTCCTTCTTTCGGTCCTAGATCTCGGGATGAGATCTTTTTGTAGTGGAGGAGAGTTTGTAACACCCCATATGTGATACTTTCCATATATGGCAATAAAGCATTTATCATTTTGATCCTTGTCCTTTTCCTTGGGGGTTCTTGTCATTTAAGCTTTATTTTGTTTTGCATTGTCATTTTATTTTCTTATGCATCCATGCATTGCTTCATCATCAACATGGCATCATACTCATCTTAGCTTCTTTTACTTGTCTTTGGTTGTAATTTGAGGTCACCTTGATGATTGTTGTGTGGTGTTGGTGTCAAACCATGGCCTTGCTTAAGCCCTAAACCCCTTCTTCTTCACCTCTTCTCTTTCCTCCTTTTTCTTCCTTCTTTAAGTAATTTTGCAAGTGTCCTAGCCTATTCCATTAATGTTCATCTCCTCCCCTTTTCTTTGTTGCTTTGACATGAGTCACCATGCAAAGCCATGCCCCATTTTAAAGTGATTTGGTTAGGTTCAAAAATGACAGAAGTTTGAACCATATTCAAACTCATTTTTATTTTTCTACCTCTAAAAATGCCCAAACAGATTTTATAAAATAGGGCATAAATCCAGGAGCATGGGGATATTTTATTTTTCTCCTAACTCTATTTCTTTGAGCCTGTACTTTTCCTTTTATTTTCCGTCTGAGGAAAATAGAAAAAGAAAAGGATTAGCAGCAGCACCAGCCGTAGCAGTGTAGCCCAGCCAGCAGGCCCAGTTCTTCCCTCGGCCCAGCTCCAGCCGGCCCACGCCAACAGCCCAGCACGTCCCTCGCACCTCTTCTCACCCACGCGCCCACATACCCCCGC
The DNA here is from genome assembly GCA_902687465.1 of Secale cereale. Lineage (NCBI taxonomy): Eukaryota > Viridiplantae > Streptophyta > Magnoliopsida > Poales > Poaceae > Secale > Secale cereale. The sequence goes on from LR738710.1 coordinate 581,265,652, forward strand.
TACCTCGCGCCCACGTGGACTCCCCGGCCCCACTCGTCAGCGTCTGTGCCCCGTGGGTTCACCCACCTTTTCTTCCTCCTCCCGCGGCGCCATGGGGACCGCGAGCCCGACGACGTCGTCGCACCGTCGCGCCTCTGGCCCCCCTTTTAAGCTCTCCCCGTGTCCAACCCACTCCCTAGGGTTCCTCCTTCCTCCTCCCGCCGCCTGGTGAGCTGAGGGCCACCAGATCTGGTGCACCGTAGCTGTCCCGAGCACATATAGGAGCGCGAGCACGTCACCTGCATGCCTCCCATCGACCTCGGCCTTGCCAACCTTGCCGGACAGCTTCCTCGTCATCGACTACGTCCACTACACGGAGCCGAACGCCTCGCCTGCGACTTCTTCTTCCTCTTCTTCAACTCCGGCGGCCGCTGCTGTTTGATCGTCGCCATCGTCGGCCTCGACCACCTCCGGGCTAGCCGAACACCTCGCCGTGTTTGTGGTGAGCATCCGCACCTCCCCGTGCACTTTTCCCCTTCCTTCGCGCCGTCTAGACCATAGTTCGCCGTGCACCCGAGCATGTCGCCATTGGGACTCGTCTCCAGCGAGTATTCCGACCACCGTAGAATAATGTGGTGCTGTTGTTTTGCATGTCTAAATTTAACAAACTTTATATGCTTTTGGGGTGAAAAAATGTGTAGAATAATGTGGTGCTGTTGTTTTGCATGTTTAACAACTTTAAGATATGAGTTTCTCAGTTCTGTCCCAAATGTATATATATGAATATGGGAGTTTCCGGAAATTGTTGTTTGTTCTTTCCGGCCCATTTAAAAATGCTAGCATGTGCTGTAGTCCTAGATGCACCATTGCCATGTTAATCAACTCATTTAAACTTGTTGGGTGCTTGTTTAAATAATCTACATAACCTTGTGAACATGTTAGTTTTGTTCTTTTGCTTGTCTTCATACATGTGTTGTGATCTTGTTTGCTATGATGCTTGTGCATTCTTTGTGTCCCTAGGAGATGCATCATGTCCTACCATGTCCATATGCATCATATTCATGCATCATGTGTTTGAGCATTGCATGATGATTGATTGTTGTTCCGGTGTTGCATTGTTGTGTTGGTTAGAGCCCGGTGACGATTCGGAGTTCGAGGTTCCTACCGAGGCTGAGTTTAAGGAGCAAGGTTATGATCCCTCCGTGGAATCAACAGACAAGATGACCATTCCCAGATATCACTTCTATCTTTGCCTATGCTAGATGTCTCGCTCTTTAGATGATGCCTCGATGCCTCGATGAAACACCCTAACCACCTTCCTAGCAACCATTGTTTGGCTAAGTACGCATAGCGTTGTTAGTTGCAGGTGAAGTTTTGAAGATTGCTCTGTGATGAAGAAGTTGTTGGGATAACACAACATATAATACCTATTAAACAAATTCACCTATATATATTGGTAATGGGTGGAAGGCTAAGCCTTTCTGCTTGGTGCTTTGTTCCACTCATGCCACCCTAGGAACCGATAAACCGGTGTTATGTTCCTTGATTTTGCGTTCCTAACACGGTTGAGGTTTATGCCCCCCCCCCCTTGATATTTCGCTCTGTGTTAAAGCTTTTCTAGCAAGGCCCAACATTGGTTTTACATTTGCCTAATAACTAAAACTTGCATAGGGCGTTGCAAACCCGAGTTCTTAATTAACAACCCAGGCCAGTGCTCCTCATGAGTGTTGGTCCAAACTGGGCAGACTGCGGGGCCACCACGGGGAAACCCGAGGTCTGGTATACACCTGTAGGATGTCCCGTCCAGTCGTGGCCTGAGACGAGATATGCGCGGCTACTATCAGGTTGTCGGCACGCCGGGAGGTCTTGCTGGATTAGTTTTACCTTTGTCGAAATATCTTGAGCACGGGATTCCGAGGATACTCGGGTCTTCCCACTTTGGAGTTGCGACTCCGCAGATTGTGAGCTTCTGATGGGATAAGTTGGAACACCCCTGCAGGGTTTTGATCTTTCGAAAGCCGTGCCCGTGGTTATGTGGCAGATGGGAATTTGTTATTATCCGGTTGTAGATAACTTGACACCTTTATTCATGAATACACTACCTGCGTGAGTAACCGTGATGGTCTCTTTCTGAAGGGCTTCGGGAAGTATACACGGTGGGGTTATGTTTGATCATGAGTGGCTAGGATCACTTCTTGATCAACTTGGCGATCGTTGGCACTTGTTCTCTTCTCGCTCTAAACTCGTAAGCTTGTGCTTAGTGCTTGCTGCAACCTTTGTTTACAACCTTTCCACACCTAAGGCTTTGGTAGTTTTGATACCCGGGAACGGGATTGCTGAGTCCTCTGTGGCTCACAAATTCAACACACACCAGATGCAGGTACCGTTGAGAACTATGCAGGAGCTGGTTCAGAGTTGTACTGGGAGTTCGATGAAGAGCGTGGACATTACTATGTGTCTTATCCCGACGATCAGTAGTGGTTCTTACTAGGAGGATCCGTGCTTGTGTTATTTATGGTATCTTTTTGTTTGGATTTCATCCGTAGTCGGATTTTGATGTTCTTTGGATGATGTATGTTATTGTATTTCATTGTGTGAAGTGGCGAGTGTAAGCCAACTATCATTTTACACTTCCATCCCTGAATTTTACATGAGTTGTGCAAAGATACCATACTTGAGATCATTCTAGTATGCGTTTATGTCCTTAAGTCGTGCCTCGACACGTGGGGGACATAGCCGCATACTGGGCATTACACAGTAGTCCACACCATCTATCATCCTCATGCCATCTGTCATCCCAGCGGTGGAGGCTATGTCTCTCGCTAATCTTTGTTTCGGAAGGGGTCATGCCTTTGAAGATCGTATCTGGCGCTCTTTGAATCTCCCGGTTAATTTCGTTGCAGAAAGTGGACAACGCGAATTCTTCCTGGTAGCTGAATTCATAAGATCAAAGATTCGTCTCATTGAAGAATCCATAGGTACAATCCTTCTTTCTTGCTTCGGAGGGCGTGCTTCCCTCTTCAAAGTTCAGAAACTAAGGGCATCTCTGTTCAAGTTTTCTATTTCGTCCATCAATGTTGGTTTTGATATCTACAATGGAGGCAATATCTCAATTTCGGAATTCAATTTGGGTTTTCTGCTCCGGGGTCCAAAGGGGCCTAAACTTCGTCCTCTATCAGATCCTGATCAAGAGGAAGGCTGGACGATTGTCATTCGTGCAAATAATCCATCTTCATATGTTAATGCTGTCAGAGGCCCAAGATTCTTGAATCAAACCAGCACTCGTCTTCCAAACCAAAGATCGGATAGAGCTCGATCAACGGTTCCAGTCTTCAACAGACTTCAATTCCCAATTGATGGCAATAATGAAGCGGGGATTTTGCCTACTCAAACTAGTAGAATTCCAGCCGCTAATGGAGCTGGCCCAAAGTCCGCTCAGGCCCAGTTAAAGGCATTTCGGATCAGATGCCTTCTATTGGTCCGTGAAAGGCCGGCCTGCAAAAATAAAATTAGATGCAGAAATTGCAAAGGATGGGGCCACATCGCCAGTGTCTCTCTTTCGGCCTTTCGCTCACTCGCCACATCAAATCATCGGTGTGCCTCAGAATCTGCTCCTCCCACCACAACCCCTTTTAATGGCGCGATTGTGGTACAAGACCCGAGGAATGCCATCGTTGATTCTGGTGTCAGGATCCCCTAGTTACTCCCTCACCTAATCCAGCAAGAATAAAGCACCCATCTCCTACCTCGAACCCGCTCCCCCCCACCACCATTGATAGTCAACAGATTGCTGCAATGTGTAGTAGGCAATCAAGAGCTCAGTGATAGGACCATGGCCAACTTTCCCTTTGATCCCACATCTTTCCTCCCACTGCATCATCAAGCCATTCAAGTGGAAGGAAGGCCAGCCAGAATTAGGGTTATCACAGACCCGGCCACACCGTGTCATGAGGAATGGACAATAGTTACAATCGTTCCCATGCCTAACCAACATGTACTATTTCCCAATGTTAGGCAAATCATCGGTCAGTTCCTCACTCAAGTCAGACATCTAGGGTTCCAAGAGATTTGTCCATGTCCTTTTGGTCAAGCCTACATCAGACCGAGAACACCCTTTGATAGGGATGCACTTGTTCTTCAGAGCCCACATGTATATGGGGATGTTCACATTATTTTTCAGAGGCACAATCAAGGTATGAACTAGAGAAACCTTGCTTTAAATAGGGATATTTGGGCTCTGTTGGTACGTTTTCCTTTTGACAAGAGAGAAATTCATGAGCTAGCCAATGCTGTTAGAAGTTTTGGGAAAATGTTGATGTGGGATAGAGCAAGAAGCACTCAGGCTGCTCTAATGGTGAAGATTAGGGTGGATGAGATGAGAGATGTACCCACAAGTATAGTGGTTGGGGAATCTGATGACCCAAATTTTGAATCATGGACAGTGCCAGTTGTGATAGTTCAACAAGAACTAATTGGAGGAGGGCCCCCTGATGAAGATCCAGTGCCCCCTGATGAAGATCCAGTGCATGTAGATGGAAATCCACACCCTCAACCTACAAATCCCTTCCATCATCCAAACCAACTGAATCACTTTGTGGGACCAATACAACAACATCAATCTCAAGACATTATGGATGAGAAGCAGCCAAAGTTTCATCAGCAAGACATGCAACATTTGGATAATGAAGAAGATTTGGAAGCAGATGAACATCTCCCTGGATGGGGACACTGGGCAATGCCAGCTGAAAATGATGAATTCATAGATCAGGAACTTGAAGATGGAGAGTTTATGGAACTTGCTGATCTCATGCAGCGTTTGGAAGAACAACACATGTAGGAGGAGTTGCCAGAGATGGATAATAATAGTGAGTTGACTTTATCTGTGGGATCAAATGGACTGGAGGTGGATATGAAGGAAATATGCCCTAGAGGCAATAATAAAGTTGTTATTTATATTTCCTTATATCATGATAAATGTTTATTATTCATGCTACTCCCTCCGTTCCTAAATATTTATCTTTCTAGACATTTAAAATGGTTACAACATACGGATGTATGTAGACATATTCTAGAGTGTAGATTCATTCATTTTGCTTCGTATGTATTCACTTGTTGGAATCTCTAGAAAGACAAATATTTAGGAACGGAGGGAGTAGAATTGTATTAACCGGAAACTTAGTACATGTGTGAATACATAGACAAAACATAGTGTAAGTGCATCTAGTGCCCCTTAGTGATTTTGGTGTATTGAAGACTTATAGGTTAAGGGACTAATGTGTTTATGAGTGTACATAGGTCTATAAGTCTATGAGGAGTTTGATATTTACAGAGAAAGTCGACCCCTAAAAATGAAGTTCTTCGACTGAAGACTTTGGATTTCTGAAGACTTTCTGAAGACTTTGAAAGTGAAGAAATTGGTGTGACCTTGAAGACTTGGTACTCATTTGAGGAACATGAAGCGTGAAGACTTTTGTTTTCATAGTTTCATTTTATCTTTCTTGAGTCATAGGAAACACCGTATTGTTAAAGGGGATCGAGTAAATACTAAGGAAAAATTTTCATTTGATTCTCAACTCAAAATCCTGCAACTATCAATCCCTTCGAGTGAAGCCATTGGAAATCTCATACAGTCCAGTCATATTCTTCGGTGACAGAGACGAAGTTCTTCTGGTCTCTGAGGAATTTGTTCTAATTGAGGAGTTAGGAATTCGCCAGTGCGGATTGCCTACAGTGAGGAACATGATAGCTCTGAGGAATTTGATACTCAACATTCCGACCGTTGCTGTGCTATGCGCCAGCTGTCCCAAAATATCTACCTACCTAACAGTCATATCATTGAAGGGCATTTATGTCTTATCATGTTGGGCTGCTCCCTAGGCTATAAATAGCCGCCCCCTACAACCACTAGCTGGTTGGCTGCTCCAAGAGAAACTGACACTTGTCATTAGAGCAACCCATCCTCCGAGGACTTTGAGTGAAAATCATCAAGTGAGGAAAATCCCAAAACCAAACCCAAACACCTAAAACCCAAAAGTGATTGAGCATCACTGAAGAGATTGATCCTGTGTGGATCCGACGCTTGTTACCTTTGAAGACTGTGCTTCTTCCAGACGGTTAGGCCTCATGGTCTAGAGCATCCAAGAGGAATTGTGGATCGCCGAGTGCCCGAGTTTGTGAAGGTTTGGAAGTCACCTGTGAAGACTTACCACGGGTGATTGGGCGAGGTCTGTGTGACCTTAGATCAAGGAGAATACGGTGAGGACTTGGTGTCCTGGACTGTGTGTCCAGGACTGGGTGTCCGGGACTGTGTGTCCCCAGGTTGAAATACCTAGCCGCTCTAACCATACGTACAACTGAGACAGCAGTTGGAACTGGTCTACCAAATCATTGTCTTCACCAAGCTTGCCGGTTCTATTTCCTCAACTCTTTCATTTCCTCTTATCTGTGTTGTGTTCTTGTTCATATCTGTTTGAAGACTTTGACTGAAGACTTTCTCAATTTCCTCAGTTCAATTTCTTCAGTCTGTTTGTTTTCATCCTGTGTTATCCTCTGTTTACGCTTTCTGTACTCTGTGCTTGTCTTCATTTCATCATGATGACCATGCTTGTGTTCCTCCATGTTTACTTTTGAGTACTTATTCCACTGCATGTAGTTCTTCGCTAAGGAATTACCTCACCCGCAAATTCCTCAGTGAAGAATTCATAAAAATCGCCTATTCACCCCCCTCTAGTCGATATAACAGACTTTCAATTGGTATCAGAGCAAGGTACTCCCTTGTTCTGTGTGATTTTGGTTTAACCGCCTGGAGTTTTAGTTATGTCGACCATAGGAATGAAGACGAAGGCCATGATGAAGAAGCATCTCATGGCGATGAACAGTGAGCTGTGGACCGTCACTGAGATTGGTCTTACCGATCTGTGCAAGATGGTAGAAGCTGATGACATTCGCCAGTTCACCCTTCTCAACCTCACGGCGAAGGACGTCATCTACTCATGTCTGTCTCAAAATCAGTCCAGGAACATCATGCATCTCGATCATGTGAAGCTTATCTGGGACCGTCTCTCTGAGGTCTATGAAGGTCATCGAACCCGTCATGATCCTTAGTTTGAGGAGGAATCTCTCAAAGCGATGACATTGGAACCAGAATCATCATCTTCTACACCATGCCTTATGGCAAATGATGCTAAGGTAACTGAATGCTATCTATTTGAATTCAGTGATGATGAATTTGGACCCAACTATGTCAAACTTGATTCCCTTGCCACTAAATAACAAAGAGCTTTGGAAAAAGTTCATTACATGCTAAATAAGAGCAATGATATGTTGGGTGAAAAATGGATCAGTCGAAAGCCTTGGCTGAGAGTCTTCAGAGACTTCAGACTAGGTTTGACACCCTTCAAAGTCATCATAACACTCTCTTATCTGATCATGAGAAGCTTTCTTATGAATTTCTTCAAAGAAAGCAAGATCTTGAAAAGCTAAGAGTGAGTTATGAAGATCTTCAGAAGGAGCGCGATTCATTACTTGCTCAACAAATCCGCGCTTCTCAGGAAGAATTTGTTCCTCCATGCTTGAAATGCATTGAACATGAATCTGCTAATTCTTCACCTGAATGTTCAAATGCTTCTAATGCTACAAATTCTTCAACTGTCTCTGCTATCCACTAATTCCTCATCTGAGGACATTGCTAGTATCACTGATGATGCAGGGCTGAAGGAATTGTACATGACAGGCATGTACAAAAGCCTCAAAGGGCATCAGACTCTTTGTGATGTGCTTAAAAAGCAGATCCTCAATAGGAACCCTAGGAAAGAGGGTATTGCCTTTGAGAGGAAACTTAATGCTGATGGTACATATTGGAAGCCTGACTAGTACCCCAAAACCTCATGGGTTGCTGCAAAGGGACCTCCAGTTGATCCATCCAATTTATCTGGCTTTACATGTGAAACTTCACTTTCTTCTGCTGATTCATTTGACTCCAACTATAAACTATTCAAAAATCAGAATGGTGAAATATTTGCTAGATATGTTGGAACTAACTGCAGGAATGGCCCCCCTATGAAGAAAATCTGGGTCCCTAAGAGGCACCTTGAAAGTCTTCAAGTGAATGTCCTCATGACAACTCGTGTGATGAATAGCAACCCTAGATCAAACTCTTCATATGGATCAAAATCTTCATATGGACCAAATTCCTCAAGTGGATCAAAGTCCTCATATGAATATCATCGTGCTAACAACTCTGTTTCGCAGGGAAGAGATAAGGGCTATGAATATGATCATTATTCTTCTAACCATTATGTTCACAAGTCCTCCAATAATTTCTATGCTTAGTCATATGCTTATCCTAACTCCTCTTATGTGAAACGAAATGGGCTGGCTTCTATGCCACCTTTCTCGTATGGAGCTCACAGAGTGATGAACTCTTTGCCACCCCTTTAGATGTGGGTGGTGAAGAAAAAGAACTAATCTCTTCTGCAGGGTCAGGTCTCCAGACGTGCTCAAACGTCTGAAGAATCTATTGGAGACCTGAAAAGTGCCTGAAAGGACGCAGGCTAATCATGAAGAAATGAACTCTCATTTCTCACGTCCTCATACTGCTTTATCTGTTGCATTGCTTGATGAAATTGATGTCATATTCTTCACCGTTGAAGTATATGAGTTCGTAAGATGCACTAGTTCATCTGCAGGATGATCAACCCAAAGCCTCTGAGTGGGTCCTCGATAGTGGATGTACAAATCACATGACTGGTGACAAGAATCTATTGATGGATGCTCCCTTATCTCCATCTCATCTGAAGCATATCATCTTTGCTGACAAAGGGAAAAGTCAGGTATTGGGTCTAGGTAAGGTTGCGATCTCAAAGGATAGACACATGGACAAAGTCATGCTTGTCGAGTCCTTAGGATACAACCTCATGTCTGTCTCAATGCTTTGCGATCTTGATATGGTTGTAGTCTTTGGCAAGTATCGTTGTGTTGTGATCATGGAATCTGACAATTCCAAAGTCTTCGAAGGCTTTAGGAGAGGAGACTTGTATATTGTTGATTTCTCTACATGACCTCAACTAGCTATGTGTCTACTTGCAAAAGCTTCAGAAGGCTGGCTATGGCATCGACGACTTGGTCATGCATGCATGAGGAATTTGCACACGCTTGTGAAGAAGAAGCACGTCATTGGCATTGAGAATGTCAAATTCCTCAAGGATCACTTATGCGGAGCCTGTGAAGCTGGAAAGATGACTAAGGCCAAGCATCCAGCAAAGACTATCATGACTACTACTCGAGCATTTGAATTGCTTCACATGGATCTCTTTGGTCCTAACCATTATTCTGCAGTTTCAAATGATGCATCTGAATATGGCTTTGTTATTGTTGATGATTACTCTCGATACACATGGGTACACATTGTTACTTACAAACATGAAGTGCAGGAAGTCTTCAAACAATTTTCCTCGAGGGCTTCAACCAACTTTAGTGTGAAGATCAAGCACATCAGAAGTGGCAATGGAAGTGAGTTCAAGAATTCTGGTCTTGATGACTATCTTGATGAACTTGGTATTACTCATGAGTTATCTGCTCCTTATACTTGTCAGCGGAATGGCGTCATGGAGCGCAAGAACATGAATCTTGATGAGATGGCTTGCACCATGCTTGATGAATACAAAACGCCTCTTCGTTTATGGATTGATGCAATTGATACTGCGTGCCACATCATCAATAGAGTATATCTTCACAAATTCTTCAGGAAGACTGCCTATGAACTCCTCACTGACAAGAAACCCAATGTGAGTTATTTCAAAGTCTTCGGTGCAAAATGCTGGATTAGAGATCCTCATCACAACTCAAAATTTGCACCGAAAGCACATGAAGGGTTTATGCTTGGTTACGGAAAGGACTCGCACACCTACAGAGTCTTCAATAATGTGATTCACAAGGTTGTTGAAACTGTAGATGTGCGGTTTGATGAAACTAATGGCTCTCAAAGAGAGCACCTACCTTCTGTGATAGATGAACTAACACCTGAGGGAACTATCAAGTTCAAGGCTACTGAGGATGTCATTCCGACTGAAGAATTTGCTGAAGAATTCATTCCAGGACGTGAAGAACGTCGAGCTAGTGCACATGAAGAAAATGCTGAAGAAAATGGTGCTGAAGAAAATGCTGATCAAATTCCTCGACGACAACCATCTCATCCTCGCGTTGCAAACGAAGTGCAGATTTAGAAAATCATCAATGACATTGAAGCACCAGGTCCTCTCACACGCTCAAGAGCTTCTCATTTATCTAACTTTTGTGGGCACTTTGCTTTTGTCTCTATCATAGAGCCCACTAAGGTAGGTGAAGCATTTATGGAGCCTAAGTGGATTCAAGCTATGCAAGAAGAATTACATCAATTCGAGCTCAACAACGTCTGGGAACTGGTCAAACGTCTAGATCCTCGCAAGCACAATATCATTGGCACAAAGTGGATCTAACGCAACAAGCAAGATGAAAATGGCCTTGTGGTAAGGAATAAGGCACGGCTTGTAGCTCAAGGCTACACATAGGTTGAAGGAATTGATTTTGATGAAACTTTTGCACCTGTTGCTAGACTTGAGGCTATTCGCATATTACTTGCTTATGCTAACCATCATGACATCACTCTATATCAAATGGATGTGAAAAGTGCATTCCTCAATGGTAAGCTTGAGGAAGAAGTATATGTTGCTCAACCCCCATGTTCTGAAGATCCAAAGAATCCTGACAAAGTCTTCAGACTCAACAAGGCCCTCTATGGCCTCAAGCAGGCCTCTCGGGTGTGGTATGATACTTTGAAGGAATTCCCCATGAAGAAAGGCTTCAAACCCGGTTCACTTGATCCTACTCTTTTCACTAAATCTTATGATGGTGAATTATTTGTGTGCCAAATATATGTTGATGATATTATCTTTGGTTGTATTGACCAACGTTATAGTGATGAATTTGCCTATATGATGAGTGAAGAATATAAAATGTCTATGATGCGAGAATTGAAATTCTTCTTAGGTCTTCAAATTCGTCAACAACGCAATGGAATATTCATATCTCAGGAGAAATACCTCAAGGATGTACTGAGGAAATTCGGCATGCAAGATTGCAAAGGCGTCAAAATTCCTATGTCCACAAATGGCCATCTGTGCACTAATGAAAATGGTATTGACTTCAATCATAAGGTATACCGCTCCATGATTGGTTCTTTACTGTACTTATGTGCATCTAGGCCAGGTATAATGCTTAGTGTTTGCATGTGTGCCCGATTTCAAGCTACACCGAAGGAATCACACCATAAGGCTGTGAAACATATTCTTCGATATCTAGCTCGCAAACCAACACTTGGATTATGGTACCCCAAGGGCCCGACTTTTGATCTCATTGGATATTCAGACTCTGACTATGCTGGTGATCGTGTGGACCGCAAGTCAACCTCTGGTACATGTCACTTCCTTGGAAGATCTTTGGTCTGTTGGTCTTCGAAGAAACAGAACTGTGTATCACTGTCTACTGCTGAAGCTGAGTATATTGCTGCTGGTTCTTGTTGTGCTCAATTGCTGTGGATGAAGCAAACTCTCAAGGACTATGGCGTCAACGTGAAGAATGTGCCTCTCTTCTGTGACAGTGAGAGTGCCATCAAGATTGCTCACAACCCAGTTCAGCACTCGAAGACAAAGCACATTCAGATTCGTCATCATTTTTCTTCGTGATCATGTGTTGAAGGGCGACATTTCTATTGAGCACGTGAAGACTGAAGAACAACTAGCCAATATCTTCACAAAGCCCTTGAATGAGAAGAGATTTAGTAGGTTGCGGTGTGAGCTAAATATCTTAGAATCTTCGAATGTTCTTTGAATAGGACACTCATCCTAACACTTATGCAAAATTGATGACTTAGATATGCAACACATGAAGAAATGTTTTTCTTCAACCAATGAAAAATAACACTCTAAGTGTGAAGAAATTAACAAGGAATTTGATTCTCAGAACCCTACGACAATTGTACGCGATGTCTGAAATCATCATTCTTATACGGTGGGTCACGCCACCACCAAAGTTGAAAATCTTCAATTTGAGTTTCTTTTTGTTTTGAAATTCCTCAGTTGTTCATGTTCTTCAACTTTGCATTGTCTTCACCTTTTCCGTCTTTTTTTTATCATTGGCTATATATATATATATATATATATATATATATATATATATATATATATATATATATATATATATATATATATATATATGTATGTATGTATGTATGTATGTATATATGAGTTTATGTCCTCTACAACATTCACTTATTGCTAATTCTTCAAGCTGTTTTTTCCTGCTAAGTGAATGTGATCGGACCCTTGCCCCTCTATGCTAAACTCAACCCATTCTATTCACAAATTCTTCATGTGCGTTCTATTTGAAACTCGTTCAAAATCTTCACTGTGTCCTTGTCAGCTGAAGAATTTGCGAACACAACGTTAAAACTTATCTTATCCAAATTTTTCGGTTTTACCGCTCAAATCGTTCCGCATCCCACGACAATACTTATCTATTCACCCACCATCTCACACGATCTCCACTTCTCAGTACGTGGGTGACACATGTCGAGCGAATGAGAAGGGTCAGGGTCACGTTCGTCCAAATTCTTCGGCGAACAGTTATTTATCTCCGCTATAAATACCCCCCTCCCCTTCCTCATTTCACTTTTACTCGCTCGATCTCTCTCCCGCTCGAGCTTCTCAAACCCTAGCACCGCCGCTACTTCATCGTCGCCGGTGAGGAAGAGCTTCACTTCCTCGACCTCGTCGCCGTCGTACTCGCGCCGGCCGCGGATTTCTTCACTCCGCCGCCGCCGTAGCTGTCCTCCTCAGCCAAGTTAGGGCGTGGAAGATCTGCACGAACGAACTTCACATCTCCACTTCCCAGTTTGTCGTGTTCTTCGTCCAGGGTAATTAATAGTTACTTTTACTGCCCTCTTTGATTCAAATGATTTCTACAAAAGTCCTCAAAGGTGTTTTTCTTCAAATCTTCACATACTAAACACCTCACATGTCATCTGTTCTTGATTCATTTCTCTAAGCTATGCTTTCCTTCAAGATTCCTAAATTGTGTGGATTCTCAATCTATACAACTCTAGAACCTAAGACAAAGAACGCTTAGTGAAATTCTTCAACACTCATCTGGTCATTTTTCCTCAAACTTGTTCTTTTTACAAAACCTTTTGAGAACGCATATGACCTCTCCAAATTCCTCGCAACTATACTCTGTTCACAGGTACTCATGTCCGCTACTGAATCACTAGGTTCTCATCAACTTAACTCATTTGCAGCGTTCCTCAAAGAAAAGTTGCATACTTCTTCAGAGAATTCCATTGTTCAAATTCCTCATCTGAAGAAAATGGCTGATGGAAAGAAGCTACAAAAGGGAGGAAACAGGCCTGAGGTTAATACTGCTTTTGAAATCCCGGATGACATATATGCGGATTATTGCACTCCTGATGAGGCAAAGATTGGAAAAGAGGACAAAAATCAGCGCAAGGTGCGCATACAGAGAATAGAGAGGAGATGGGCAAGAGAGTGGAGGGAGTACATGTATGTAACTCCCAAGTACATGAAGAAATTTGCACTCAATCCTCCATGCCCAAGACCTCCATTGGCACATGGCCAAGTAGCAGATCCCACTAGCCTCAAGCGCAGTGAGGATTATCCTGATGAATGGGCCAAGCGCCAGGCCAAGTTGGCCAAACAAGCAAGAGAAGCAGTGAGGAAATTCAACGAAGACTCTGCTACTGCTGCTGCCACTGCTGAGGCCTCTGCTAGCAAGCCAAAGAAGGCCATGGCAAAGAAGCCTGCACATAAGCCAAGTGCTTCATCTTCAATGCCCTCAAGGCCAAGTTCCTCAGCAATGCCCTCACGGCTAGATTCCTCAAATCCCTCACGGCCAACTCCTCAAACTGCTCCTGCTCTTCCAAAGTCCTCAGCTCCTCCGCCAAAGTCTTCAGCGGCTCCAAGCAAATCCTCTGCACCAGTGCATCCCGCCACGTGCCAAAGGACTGTTGGCATATCTATTGCCCCAGGAGCCTCTGCAAGTTCCTTAGCTGCTCCAAGTTCCGCAGCTGGTCCCTCATTGCTGAAGAAAAAGGCCACTGCTGGATGAGGTTCTCGCCCAAATCCTCACAAGAAGCAAGTCGCTTTCCAACTGCTGTTTGATGACGACGAAGCTGATGATGAAGAACTAGTTGAAATAATCAGAGGCAGGCAACACAGGGCCGCTAGAGCCAAAGGAAGCAATGTGCCACTGCTTTTGGATCCAAAAGTGATCCTCGACTTCATTGATCTCTGGCACAAGGATCCCAACACTCCTATGCCTGACTTCAATCTGACTCCTGGCCAAAGTCACATGCTGACCGCCTTCATAGGCGAAGAAAAGTGGAAATTTGAGAAGGCCAGACAGACGACGAAAACGCAGTACAAGAAAGAGCGCTACCTGAAGAAGAACGTTGTCAATATGACAACTGATGAACTTGTAAAGATTCTGGGAGAAATCGAAGCCCTCAGCGATGAATTTGACGCATACCGTGCAGACTGGATGGGCTCCAAAGTCAGATTTGTACATTTGGCAAAAGGATTTTCTTCAAATGTTGCACCTCCAACGCACATTGAAATTCCTCAGGCTGAAGCATATGTTCAGTCTACAGAAGAACATGCCAGCACCGCTGAAGAACATCAGACTGCTAAAGAAAATGAGAATACCAGGGCTAATGACTGCATCCCAGCCGCTGAAGAAATTGCTAGGGCAACCTCTAGTGTTGCACCTGAAGAAAATGTCAGGACATCTGAAGCTTCAAAGGCTGTGCCTGAAAAAGATGAAGAAGTCAGGGCAACTGCAATAGTTGTGCCTGAAGAAATTCAACCAAATTCCTCTGCTCCTCCTACGCCTACTCCAACTCCAATCCTTCCATCTGCATCAGATGTGAAGAAGACCAAGGCTACAAAGTGTGCAGCTATGAAGAAAAGGAAGGCATCAACTTCATCAGATTCTTCAGCCCTGAAGAAGATGAAGCCATTGACTAGCTCAGTTGACAACCCAATTGATGTTGTTCCTATCTCAACCATGCCATCAAAGGACCTTGTTCCTTTTGATAAGATTATGTGATTCCAAGTGAATTCGATGAAGACATTCCCTCTGCTACTTCCTCAGAGGAGACGGATGAAGAAATTGAAGTGGATGCAATCCCTTCGACACTAACTGTCTCCTCGCCTATGCCTCAGTTCACTGCTGAAGAGGCCGGCGTTGAGGAATTGGATGAACAAGATTCTGACGTGGACATTGGGAGTGCTACTCCATTGATGAATGATGATTTTTGGGATAATCAGCATCCAAACTCCCCTCTGTTCACGCCATTGCAACAGATCCCTCAGTCCCCAGTGCATACTGTTCCATTGGGCTCTGAAGAAACCCATCCCACTCCGTCTGTACATGAAGACATTCCAGCCCCTAGTGCTGAAGAAACAGCTGCTGATGAATCATCGAAGACACGGACTACCACTGAAGAGGAACCAAAAATTCCTCAGCCTAAAGAACCTGCGATTGCGATTCCTGAGGCTGTGATGCAACTGACTGACACTCCTCAACCCAAGCCAAAGGATCCATTCTCCAGGAAGCAAAAATTCTAGACTGCTGATTTCTTCAATGAGCACATATTCTTCACCGATTTCAACCCATATGACTCTGCTCGCATTAGGACGAGGCGTTTCTGGACTGCCAGCCAGGCAAATTTTTATTCCTCGGTGCTGTTCAACAAAGAAAAAGTCTTTGCTCATGAGCACATTCCTTACGTGGATATGGAATCTCTGTCGTGCTTCGTGCTAGTCCTCAGTGTTCTTCACGATGCTGGACTGTTAACTTTCTGCACTGACATCTGTGATTGGAATGAAGAACTCATTCTTCAATTCTTTGCAACGCTGCACATCACCGGAGACTCTGAAGATGTGAATTCATGGGTTCTGGACTGGATGACTCAAAATACTCACTACAAGGCACCAGCTACTGAATTACTTCATGCTTTGCCTCTTAGTCCTCCCCTTGAAGCTGCTCGTTGCATGTACTAAGAGCCTGAGCTTACAGATCACTATATGCAAGTGCTGATGAAGCCATTGAAGCAAGGTCAGGCCCCAAGAACCAAATTCCTCATGAAGGAATTGCTATTTGTGCCTCGGACTTTCTATCGCATTCTAACAAAGACATTGAGTCCTATCAAGGGCCACGACTTGAATGATGAAGAGGTCGTTGGCATCATGAAGAATCTGCTATTCAATATCATTCATGGCGTCCCCGTCAATTTCCCTAATTTCTTCATGAGGACTCTGGCAGATGTTGAACTGTCTCCTTTCAACCTGAAGCCTTATGCTCCGTGGATTATGAGATTCATCAGAGCAAGGTCTTTAGTCAACTACAAAGCTGATACACTGAATCATTGCAGCTACTTGCTCCCGATTGAAGTCCTCAAACGGACATATTCCTCAGCTGATGACAAGGGCAAGGCTACTACTATTATTGATGAAGGCATTCGTCCATTGGATGGTCAATTTCGCAAAGCCGCATCCTACTCCACCAATGACGACTTTGCCACCCATGACTCTGCCGCCAACGCACCCAAGCAAAATCCTCAAGGCACGGCTCCCAGGGTGATGACTGATCGTGAGCTTCTCCTCAGTCTTCACCAGAAGGTTGATCGTAATCACAAATGGGTCAAGCGTCAGTTTGGTTCAATTCTTCACAACATGACCTCTACACACAATGCAGTGAAGAAAAACCATTACTACCTCCATGAAACCTTCAACCATACCTGGGCTGTTCTGTCTCACCTTTATAGCGAATAAGATCTCAAGAAAATGGGTCTCAAGGAAGATTTTGACTGGTCTGCTCCTCCACCGAAGAAATACAAGAAGGTCAAGGTTCCTCCCTTGGTGGCCAGTTCCTATTCTTCATCGCACGACACCGACAAGTATGAAGACTTGGACGACACTGCGGCAGGCCCTACATCAACCATCGACCCCAACAACGCTGGCGCTCCTTCATCAACTTGAGATTCTTCAGGGGTGTTAGTCCTTAGTTTCGATCCTTTTGGTCATTCGATGACAAAGGGGGATAAATTTGAGTTAGTCTTCAAGCGGGTCTATTTATATGGGCGTTTTTTGCTAAGTTACAACTCTCGTTCTTCTGATGACTTTGCTGGATCGAGTTGTAAACTTAAACTCTATGGTGGCCTGATACTTTTGCTCTAGTTTTTTTGCATGCTTATTCCTCATTAATGTTTATGCACGCATGCTGAATTACATCAGTCACCATATTTCATCATGCATTTCAAATTCTTCATATTATATGTCAAATGCGTGTATGAATTACAAGATATAGGGGGAGATCTCCATGATTCTACTCTTCAAGTGTGCATTGCTTCAAAAGCAAATTCCTCACTATGCACATCTTCAGGGGGAGTTCTTCTGTATCTTGCAATCAAATTCCTCAATATCAGTATTTACACTTCATATGTTTATTCCCGTTGAAAACTTAACCTATATTGTCATCAATCACCAAAATGGGGGAGCTTGTAAGTGCATCTAGTGCCCCTTAGTGATTTTGGTGTATTGAAGACTTATAGGTTAAGGGACTAATGTGTTTATGAGTATACACATGCCTATAAGTCTATGAGGAGTTTGATATTTACAGAGAAAGTCGACCCCTAAAAATGAAGTTCTTCGGCTAAAGACTTTGGATTTCTGAAGACTTTGAAAGTGAAGAAATTGGTGTGACCTTGAAGACTTGGTACTCATTTGAGGAACTTGAAGCGTGAAGACTTTTGTTTTCGTAGTTTCATTTTCTATTTCTTGAGTCATAGGAAACACCGTACTGTTAAAGGGGGTCGAGGAAATACTAAGGAAAAAATCTCCATTTGATGCTCAACTCAAAATCCTACACCTACCAATCCCTTCGAGTGAAGCCATTGAAAATCTCATACAGTTCAGTCATATTCTTCAGTGACAGAGACGAAGTTCTTCTGGTCTCTGAGGAATTTGTTCTAACTGAGGAGTTAGGAATTCGCCAGTGCGGATTGCCTACACAGTGAGGAACATGATAGCCCTAAGGAATTTGATATCAACATTCCAAACGTTGATGTGCTATGCGCTAGCTGTCCCAAAATATCTACCTACCTAACGGTCATATCATTAAAGGGCATTTATGTCTTATCATGTCGGGATGCTCCCTAGGCTATAAATAGCCGCCCCCTACAACCACTAGCTGGTTGGCTGCTCCGAGAGACACTGACACTTTTCATTAGAGCAACCCATCCTCCGAGGACTTTGAGTGACAATCATCAAGTGAGGAAAAACCCAAAACCAAACCCAAACACCTAAAACCCAAAAGTGATTGAGCATCACTAAAGAGATTAATGCTGTGTGGATCCGACGCTTGTTACCTTTGAAGATATGCTTCTTCCAGACGATTAGGCGTCATGGTCTAGAGCATCCAAGAGGAATTGTGGATCGCCGAGTGACCGAGCTTGTGAAGGTTTGGAAGTCACCTGTGAAGACTTACCACGAGTGATTGGGCGAGGTCTGTGTGACCTTAGCTCAAGGAGAATATGGTGAGGACTTGGTGTCCTAAACTGTATGTCCGGGACTGGGTGTCCGGGACTGTGTGTCCTCAGGTTTAAATACCTAGCCGCTCTAACCAGATGTACAACTGAGACAACAGTTGGAACTGGTCTACTAAATCATTGTCTTCACCAAGCTTACTGGTTCTATTTCCTCAACTCTTTCATTTCCTCTTACCTGTGTTGTGTGCTTGTTCATATCTGTTTGAAGACTTTGACTAAAGACTTTCTCAATTTCCTCAGTTCAATTTCCTCAGTCTGTTTATCTTCATCCTGTGTTATCCTGTGTTTACGCTTTCTGTACTGCTTGTCTTCATTTCATCATGATGACCATGCTTGTGTTCTCCTATGTTTACTTTTGAGTACTTATTCCGCTGCAAGTAGTTCTTTACTAAGGAATTTCCTCACCCGCAAATTCCTCAGTGAAGAATTCATAAAAATCGCCTATTCACCCCCCTCTAGTCGATATAACGCTCTTTCACAGAGTGTCCCTAGTATGCCTCTACTAGACTAGCTAATTGATCAAAGATGGTTATGTTTCCTAGCCATAGACATGAGTTGTCGTTTGATCAACGGGATCACATTATTAGGAGAATGATGTGATGGACAAGACCCATCCGTTAGCTTAGCAATTTGATCGTTTAGTTTTACTGCTATTGCTTTCTTCATGACTTATACATGTTTCTATGACTATGAGATTATGCAACTCCCGAATAGCGGAGGAACACCTTGTGTGCTATCAAACGTCACAACATAACTAGGTGATTATAACGATGCTCTACAGGTGTTTCCGAAGGTGTTTGTGGTGTTGGCACAAATTGAGAATAGGATTTGTCACTCCGAGTGTCGGAGAGGTATCTCTGGGCCCTCTCGGTAATACTCATCATAATAAGCCTTGCAAGCAAATGACTAATGAGTTAGTCATGAGATGATGAATTATAGAACGAGTAAAGAGACTTGCCGGTAACGAGATTGAACTAGGTATGATGATACCAACGATCGAATCTCGGGCAAGTAACATACCGATGACAAAGGGAACAACGTATGTTGTTATGCGGTTTGACCGATAAAGATCTTTGTAGAATATGTTGGAGCCAATATGAGCATCCAGGTTCCGCTATTGGTTATTGACCGGAGATGTGTCTCGATCATGTCTACATAGTTCTCGAACCCGTAGGGTCCGCACGCTTAACGTTCGATAGATTTGTATTATGAGTTATGTGACTTGATGACCGACGTTTGTTCGGAGTCCCGGATGAGATCACGAACATGACGAACAGTCTCGAAATGGTCGAGCCATTAAGATCGATATATTGGAAGGCTATATTCGGACATCGGAAAGGTTCCGAGTGATTCGGGTATTTTTCGGAGTACCGGAGAGTGACGGGAATTCGTATTGGGCCTTAATGGGCCATACGGGAAAGGAGAGAAAGGCCTGAAGGGTGGTTGCGCCCCTTTCCCATGGACTGGTCCGAATTGGACTAGGGAAAGGGGGCACCCCCTTCCTTCCTTCTCCTTCTCCCTTCTCACTTCCTCTTTTCCTATTCCGTGTGGGAGGAGGGATCCTACTAGGACTAGGGAGTCCTAGTAGGACTCCACACTTTGGAGCACCCTATGAGGGCCGGCCTCCTCCTCCCTCCATCCTTTTTATACGTGGCCAGGGGGCACCCCATGGACACACAAGTTGATTTTAGCCGTGTGTGGTGCCCCTCCCCACAGATACATACCTCGGTCATATCGTTGCAGTGCTTAGGCGAAGCCCTATGCTGGTAGCTTCATCATCACCGTCACCACGCCGTCGTGCTGACGAAACTCTCACATGACGCTCAACTGGATCAAGAGCTTGTGGGACGTCATCGAGCTGAACGTGTGCTGAACGCGGAGGTGCCGTATGTTCGGTGCTTGGATCGGTTGGATTGCGAAAACGTTCGACTACATCAACCGCGTCACTAGACGCTTCCGCTTTCGGTCTATGAGGGTACGTAGACACACTCTCCCCGCTCGTTGCTACGCTTCTCCGAGATAGATCTTACGTGATCGTAGGAATTTTTTGAAATACTATGTTCCCCATCAGGATAATCTCTTTGAAGCAATGAATCAGTACTTGGAGGGAAATGATGTTTTGAACCAGGGGGCCAGGCCCATGAAGCTCTTCATCGGCTTACATATCTGAACCTGTTTCTTGGGCCTGTCCTAGCCCAACAGGTCCAAGGACAGCAAGCACCTGAGCATCTTCAGGTTCCTCCAGCACTGGATGGCCATGTAGAATTCTTTAACCTCCTGTCCCCAGGACAACAGGCCGAAATTGATTTAAACCAAGCTCTGAATGAAACAATGCTGGAAGTGCCCATTATTACTGCACCTTTTAATGGGCAAGATCAAGTACGTAAGATGCCAAGTGAAGGTTGGTTGCCAAATGACTACTTTGAGGAAGAAGGATCTTTTTTCAAACTTAACTTAGTTGAGGGAGAAGATCCTATCATTCAGCTTGCTACTCCTTCTGAATATCAACTTGCATTGGAGATAGCAGCTACTCACAGTGATACAATAGATGAGGAAATTGAGATCTTAGATGATAGTTCTGAAGTCAGCTCTAAATCATTGCCACATACATAAGTAATAATGCTCAATCATTTTCATCTTCAGATTGTTCTGCACCCCCTGGATTCTCTATCAAATGAAAATATTTAGCTAAACATTCAGACCGTGGCTCATCTGCAGATTCAGTGGGTGAGAAACCTGCATGCTGGACTACTTGGGAACTTCATTTCTCCAAACAAGTGGATGGGTATTCAGCTGTTCAGGTACCACTTGAGTTGGTGAATTTTATTTGCTCCACTTTGTTGAATCCTGATAAATTTGACTGGGCTAAAGTATTTCTTCAATAGCCAATGTGGTAAATAGTCAGAGAGGGAGCAGAGCAATCAAATTACCTAAATTTCTTCATTCCTACATCTTGTCCTGAATTTGCAGCCCATATCTGCTCTTAGGTACAAAATGCAGAAGAAGGTGCTGCCCCTGAAGAGTCAGAGGCCCCAGAAGAGATGATCTTCAGCTGCACTACCCCTCAACTCAAGGGAAAAGGAAAAGATAGAGTTCAATTGTGGAGTCTGATGTAAGAAGAAGTGAGAGGTCAGAACATTTAAATAAAGGATATAAGAAAAAACTTTCTGAGGATACCAATTGCATGGCATGCAAAGTTAAACCTCCCATCTGTAACATCAAAGTTATTAAAAAATTGAATACCTCTTGCTGCAAGGTTGATCCAATGGTGTGTACTGAAGAAAATCTTCTCAAGAAGAAAGTAAAGAAGGGAGGGAAGCAGCCTGCATGGAAGGATTAGAAATGGGAGGAACCAAGAGGAAAAGGACTTGGAGGAAAATGATCACAAGACCCTTCTTTTGGATAGATAATGTGTGGCAATGTAATGACTTAAGTTATGTCATCATGACTGTATTTTGTGAACTCTGTGATCTATGTTCACTCATGATATCTTGGCTTGTGAGAAACAATATTTTGATGTCATCCTTGCCTTACTTTAATTTCACTTATGGATCCCAAAAGTTATGGAGTTCAGATTGTATATCTTTGAAATGTTTAAATCCTGGAATATCTTAAATTGGAATATGAGGGGCATCAACTCAAGTGACAAGTGGCTTGCCATTTCCAACAAAATTGATGAAGCAAATATTTCTCTGATCTCCTTACAAGAAACTAAAAGGGAATCTTTTGACAATAATTACATCAAATTTTTTTCCCTAAAAGGATAAACAAATTTGATTACTTACCTTTTGTGGGTGCCTCAGGAGGTGTGCTTGTAGCTTGGAATGATAGCTTGTTTCAGGGTGTGAGTGCTTATTTGAAAATGATTTCTCAGTCTCAATGAGATTCACTTTAGTGCACACTGGAGCTTCCTGGATCTTGACAAATATTTATGGGCCCTGTGATAATGAGGGCAGGAAGAATTTCATGTCGTGGTTTAAGAATATTAAGATGCCCATAGACACAGACTAGATCATCACATGATACTTTAACTTTATTAGATATCCTTCAACCAGAAACATGGGAAATGGAGACAATCATAATATGATGCAGTTTAATGAGGCTATCAGTAATTTAGCTCTAGTGAAAATTCCTTTAAAAGGAAGAAATTACACCTGGAGTAATATGCAGCATGAACCACTGCTAGAAAAGATTGACTGGGTCTTCACTTCAGAAAGCTGGTCCACAACATACCCCAATACCATGGCTCTCCCATTA
Organism: Secale cereale; assembly: GCA_902687465.1. Lineage (NCBI taxonomy): Eukaryota > Viridiplantae > Streptophyta > Magnoliopsida > Poales > Poaceae > Secale > Secale cereale. The sequence goes on from LR738710.1 coordinate 581,288,546, forward strand.
TCCAAACCAGCATCAGATCGTTCCCATTTTGTCATTTCTATTGGTACAAAAATCCCAAAAGCTGAAATTTCCAGATTTGACAATTTCTAGATTCAACATCACAACTTCAAAGAGATAGTACATATAATTTGGAGTCAACCTCTGCAAGAAAGTGATAGTGTTAAATTGGTCACTGCAAAATTTAAGAGGCTTAGGAAAGGTCAGAAAATTTGGACTAAAAACATTTCTAATTTAGCTGGAACCATCCAAGCCACTAATGAAGTGATACTGATGTGGGATCTTTTTGAGGAATATAGAATACTCACAGATATTGAAAATAATAGTAGGGAGATGCCCAAAGAACACTTACTAAAACATCTATATTTTCACAGAATCTATTGGAAGCAAAGGGCAATAATCAAATGGGTAAAATTTGAAGATGAAAACTTCAAGTTCTTTCAAGACAAGGCTACTATAAAATACTTTCGTAATTATATTCAAATGCTTCAAGACAACAATGGCAATGAACACACTGAACATTTATCAAAGGCTGCCATACTTTGGAATTCTTCCAAAGAAAGGCTGGGCAAGACTGGCAACACTTCTGACCCTCTTAATTTGATCAATCTACTCACAAGATTTAAAGGATTGGAGGACCTTGAAAGTCCTTTCACCAAAAAAGAAATAGATGAGGTTGTCAAGCACTTGCCATCAGACAAAGCACCTGGACTAGATGGTTTCAATGGGGATTTCATCAAAGCATGTTGGGACATCATAGCAGAGGATTTCTATCAATTAATTGATGATTTATATGAGGGGAAAATCTCTCTTCAAAGCATAAATGCCTCTTTCATAACTTTGAACCCTAAAAAAGATAATCCAATCCGTGCTAGTGACTTCAGACCAATTCCCCCCTGAATGGCACAATCACGATTATTACAAAACTGCTAGCCAACAAACTACAGACATACATTCTTAAACTGGTTCACACAAATCAGTATGGATTCATCAAGAGAAGAACCTGTTGGGGAACGTAGTATTTTCAAAATTTTCCTACGATCACGCAAGATCTATCTACTAGATGCATAGCAACGAGAGGGGAGAGTGTGTCTACGTACCCTCGTAGACCGAAAGCGGAAGCGTTTATCAACGCGGTTGATGTAGTCGTGCACCTTCACGATCCGTCCCGATCTAGTACCGAACGTACGGCACCTCCGCGGTCAGCACACGTTCAGCTCGATGACGTCCTCGCCTTCTTGATCCAGCAAGACGGGCGAAGTAGTAGATGAGTTCCGGCAGCACGACGGCGTGGTGACGGTTGTTGATGAAGAACAATCTCTGCAGGGCTTCGCCAAGCACTACAGAAACTAGACGGAGGATGAACTAGAGGGTCGGGGTAGCCAGCACACGGCTTGGTGTATCTTGATGTGTCTTGGGTGCTAGCCCTACCCCTCTATTTATATGTTGAGCCCTGGGGTCGAAACTTGGAGCAAAAGCCTCCTCAAAGTCGGTTTTGCCCGAAAGGAAAGAGTCCCACTCGGACTCCAGGGCTAGACGCCAGGGTTCCCGGTGTCTACCCCCTAGACGCCAGGGTTCCTGGCGTCTAGCCTCTGGTCTCCGCAAAACTTCCTTTTGCACTTTCCTAAAGCCTCGTGGGCTTTCCCCTTTGGCCCAAATAAAGTGTTCTCGTACCCAAACACTTCGGGAAACATCCGGAACCCCTTCCGGTGAATTCCGGAACCCTTCCGGAGGTCAAACACTATTATCCCATATATTAATCTTTATCTCCGGACCATTCCGGAGTTCCTCGTCATGTCCGTGATCACATCCGGGACTCCGAATAACATTCGGTCATCAACATTCATAACTCATTAAATACTATATCGTCAACGAAACGTTTAAGCGTGCGGACCCTACGGGTTCGAGAACTATGTAGACATGACCGAGACACCTCTCCGGTCAATAACCAATAGCGGAACCTGGATGCCCATATTGGCTCCTACATATTCTACGAAGATCTTTATCGGTTGAACCGCATAACAACATACGTTGTTCCCTTTGTCATCGGTATGTTACTTGCCCGAGATTCGATCGTCGGTATCTCTATACCTAGTTCAATCTCGTTACTGGCAAGTCTCTTTACTCGTTCCGTAATACATCATCTCGTGACTAACTCATTAGTCATTTGCTTGCAAGGCTTATTATGATGTGCATTACCGAGAGGGCCCAGAGATACCTCTCCGACACTCGGAGTGACAAATCCTAATCTTGATCTATGCCAACACCACGAATACTTTCGGAGACACCTGTAGAGCATCTTTATGATCACCCAGTTACGTTGTGACGTTTGATAGCACACAAGGTGTTCCTACGGTATTCGGGAGTTGCATAATCTCATAGTCATAGGAACATGTATAAGTCATGAAGAAAGCAATAGCAGTAAAACTAAACGATCATAGTGCTATGCTAACGGATGGGTCTTGTCCATCACATCATTCTCCTAATGATGTGATCTCATTGATCAAATGACAACTCATGTCTATGGCTAGGAAACATAACCATCTTTGATCAATGAGCTAGTCTAGTAGAGGCATACTAGGGACATACTGTTTTGTCTATGTATTCACACATGTATTAAGTTTCCGGTTAATACAATTCTGGCATGAATAATAAACATTTATCATGATATAAGGAAATAAATAATAACTTTATTATTGCCTCTAGGGCATATTTCCTTCAGTCTCCCACTTGCACTAGAGTCAATAATCTAGCTCACATCGCCATGTGATTTAATACCGATAGTTCACATCGTTATGTGAATATCACCCTTAGTTCACATCACCATGTGACCAACACCCAAAGGGTTTACTAGAGTCAATAATCTAGTTCACATCGCTATGTGATTAATACCCAAGAGTAATAAGGTGTGATCATGTTTTGCTTGTGAGAGAAGTTTAGTCAACGGGTCTGTCACATTCAGATCCGTATGTATTTTGCAAATTTCTATGTCTACAATGCTCTGCATAGAGCTACTCTAGCTAATTGCTCCCACTTACAATACGCATCCAGATTGATACTTAGAGTCATCTGGATTTAGTGTCAAAGCTTGCATCGACGTAACCCTTTACGACGAACTCTTTATCACCTCCATAATCGAGAAATATTTCCTTAGTCATCCAATTACTAAGGATAATTTTGACCGCTGTACAGTGATCCACTCCTGGATTACTTTGGTACCTCCCTGCTAGACTTATAGCAAGGCACACATCAGGTCTGGTACACAGCATTGCATACATGATAGATCCTATGGCTGAGGCATAGGGAATGACTTTCATTTTCTCTCTATCTTCTGCAGTGGTCGGGCATTGAGTCTTACTCAACTTCATACCTTGTAAAACAGGCAAGAATCCTTTCTTTGACTGATCCATTTTGAACTTCTTCAAAATCTTATCAAGGTATGTGCTTTGTGAAAGTCCAATTAAGCGTCTTGATCTATCTCTATAGATCTTGATGCCTAATATATAAGCAGCTTCACCGAGGTCTTTCATTGAAAAATTCTTATTCAAGTATCCTTTTATGCTATCCAGAAATTCTATATCATTTCCAATCAATAATATGTCATCCACATATAATATTAGAAATGCTACAGAGCTCCCACTCACTTTCTTGTAAATACAGGCTTCTCCAAAAGTCTGTATAAAACCATATGCTTTGATCACCTCATCAAAGCGTATATTCCAACTCCGAGATGCTTGCACCAGTCCATAGATGGATCGCTGGAGTTTGCATACTTTGTTAGCACCTTTTGGATCGACAAAACCTTCTGGTTGCATCATATACAACTCTTCTTTGAGATATCCATTCAGAAATGCAGTTTTGACATCCATTTGCCAGATTTCATAATCATAAAATGCGGCAATTGCTAACATGATTCGGACAGACTTAAGCATCGCTACAGGTGAGAAAGTCTCATCGTAGTCAACTCCTTGAACTTGTCGAAACCCTTTCGCAACAAGTCGAGCTTTGTAAACAGTAACATTACCGTCTGCGTCGGTCTTCCTCTTGAAGATCCATTTATTTTCGATGGCCTGCCGATCATCGGGCAAGTCAACCAAAGTCCACACTTTGTTCTCATACATGGATCCCATCTCAGATTTCATGGCCTCAAGCCATTTTGCGGAATCTGGGCTCATCATCGCTTCCTCATAGTTCGTAGGTTCATCATGGTCTAGTAACATGATTTCCAGAACTGGGTTGCCGTACCACTCTGGTGCGGAACGTAATCTGGTTGATCTACGACGTTCAGCAGAAACTTGATCTGAAGTTTCATGATCATCATCATTAACTTCCTCACTGATTGGTGTAGGAATCACTAGAACAATTTTCTGTGATGTACTACATTCCAATTCGGGAGAAGGTACAGTTACCTCATCAAGTTCTACTTTCCTCCCACTCACTTCTTTCGAGAGAAACTCCTTCTCTAGAAAGGATCCATTCTTAGCAACGAATATCTTGCCTTCGGATCTGTGATAGAAGGTGTACCCAACAGTCTCTTTTGGGTATCCTATGAAGACACATTTCTCCGACTTGGGTTCGAGCTTATCAGGTTGAAGCTTTTTCACATAAGCATCGCAGCCCCAAACTTTAAGAAACGACAACTTTGGTTTCTTGCCAAACCATAGTTCATAAGGTGTCGTATCAACGGATTTAGATGGTGCCCTATTTAACGTGAATGCAGCTGTCTCTAAAGCATAACCCCAAAACGATAGTGGTAAATTGGTAAGAGACATCATAGATCGTACCATATCCAATAAAGTACGGTTACGACGTTCAGACACACCATTACGCTGTGGTGTTCCGGGTGGCGTGAGTTGTGAAACTATTCCACATTGTTTCAAATGAAGACCAAACTCGTAACTCAAATATTCTCCTCCACGATCAGATCGTAGAAACTTTATTTTCTTGTTACGATGATTCTCTACTTCACTCTGAAATTCTTTGAACTTTTCAAATGTTTCAGACTTGTGCTTCATTAAGTAGATATACCCATATCTGCTTAAATCATCAGTGAAGGTCAGAAAATAACGATACCCGCCGCGAGCTTCAACACTCATTGGCCCACATACATCAGTATGTATGATTTCCAACAAATCTGTTGCTCGCTCCATAGTTCCGGAGAACGGAGTTTTAGTCATCTTTCCCATGAGGCATGGTTCGCAAGCACCAAGTGATTCATAATCAAGTGATTCCAAAAGTCCATCATTATGGAGTTTCTTCATGCGTTTTACACCAATATGACCTAAACGGCAGTGCCACAAATAAGTTGCACTATCATTATTAACCTTGCATCTTTTGGCTTCAATATTATGAATATGTGTATCACACGATCGAGATCCAACAAACTATTTTCATTGGGTGTATGACCATAGAAGGTTTTATTCATGTAAACAGAACAACAATTATTCTCTAACTTACATGAATAACCGTATTGCAATAAACATGATCAAATCATATTCATGCTCAACATAAACACCAAATAACACTTATTTAGGTTCAACACTAATCCCGAAAGTATAGGGAGTGTGCGATGATGATCATATCAATCTTGGAACCACTTCCAACACACATCGTCACTTCACCTTTAACTAGTTTCTGTTCATTATGCAACTCTGATTTCGAGTCACTACTCTTTAGCAACTGAACCAGTATCAAATACTGAGGGGTTGCTATGAACACTAGTAAAATACACATCAATAATCTGTATATCAAATATACCTTTGTTCACTTTGCCATCCTTCTTATCCGCCAAGTATCTAGGGTAGTTCCACTTCCAGTGACCATTTCCTTTGCAGTAGAAGCACTTGTTTCAGGCTTGAATTTAGCTTTTGGGTTTCTTCACGGGAGTGACAACTTGCTTGTCATTCTTCTTGAAGTTCCCCTTCTATCCCTTTGCCCTTTACTTGAAACAAGTGGTCTTGTTAACCATCAACACTTGATGCTCTTTCTTGATTTCTACCTTCGCCGATTTAAGCATCGCGAAGAGCTCGGGAATTACTTTCGTCATCCCTTGCATATTATAGTTCATCACGAAGTTCTACTAACTTGGTGATAGTGATTAGAGAATTCTGTCAATTACTATCTTATCTGGAAGATTAACTCCCACTTGATTCAAGTAATTGTAGTACCCAGACAATCTGAGCACATGCTCACTGGTTGAGCTATTCTCCTCCATCTTGTAGGCAAAGTACTGTCAGAGGTCTTATACCTCTCGACACGGGTATGAGTATGAAATACTAATTTCAACTCTTGGAACATCTCATATGCTCCGTGGCGTTCAAAACGTTTTTGAAGTCCCGGTTATAAGCCGTAAAGTATGGTGCACTAAACTATCAAGTAGTCATCATATCGAGCTTTTGTCAAAACGTTCATAACGTCTACATCTGCTCCTGCAATAGGTCTGTCACCTAGCGGTGCATCAAGGACATAATTCTTCTGTGCAGCAATGAGGATAATCCTCAGATCACGGAACAATTCCGTATCATTGCTACTAACATCTTTCAACTTAGTTTTCTCTAGGAACATAAAAAATAAACGTGGAGCAACATCGCGAGCTATTGATCTACAACATAGATATGCTAATACTACCAGGACTAAGTTCATGATAAATTAAAGTTCAATTTAATCATATTAATTAAAGAACTCCCACTTAGATAGACATCCCTCTGGTCATCTAAATGATCACGTGATCCAAATCAACTAAACCATGTCCGATCATCACGTGAGATGGAGTAGTTTCAATGGTGAACATCTTATGTTGATCATATCTACTATATGATTCACGCTCGACCTTTCGGTCTCCAGTGTTCCGAGGCCATATCTGCATATGCTAGGCTCGTCAAGTTTAACCTGAGTATTCTGCGTGTGCAAAACTGGCTTACACCCGTTGTATTTGAACGTAGAGCTTATCACACCCGATCATCACGTGGTGTCTCGGCACGACGAACTTTCGCAACGGTGCATACTTAGGGAGAACACTTATACCTTGAAATTTAGTAAGGGATCATCTTATAATGCTACCGTCGTTCTAAGCAAAATAAGAAGCATAATAAGATAAACATCACATGCAATCAAAATATGTGACATGATATGGCCATCATCATCTTGTGCTTTTGATCTCCATCTCCAAAGCACCGTCATGATCACCTTCACAAAACATGATCATCTCATACAAAACCGTATAACTCATCATGTCTTGACCATATCACATCACAACATGCCCTGCAAAAACAAGTTAGACGTCCTCTACTTTGTTGTTGCAAGTTTTACGTGGCTGCTACGGGCTTAGCAAGAACCGTTCTTACCTACGCATACAAAACCACAACGATGTTTCGTCAAGTATGTGCTGTTTTAACCTTCACAAGGACCGGGCGTAGCCACACTTGATTCAGCTAAAGTGAGAGAGACAGACACCCGCCAGTCACCTTTAAGCAACGAGTGCTCGTAACGGTGAAACCAGTCTCGCGTAAGCGTACGCGTAATGTCGGTCCGGGCCGCTTCATCTCACAATAGCGCCGAAGCAAAGTATGACATGCTGGTAAGCAGTATGACTAGTATCGCCCACAACTCATTGTGTTCTACTCGTGCATATCATCTACGCATAGACCTGGCCCATGATGCCACTGTTGGGGAACGTAGTATTTTAAAATTTTCCTACGATCACGCAAGATCTATCCACCAGATGCATAGCAACGAGAGGGAAGAGTGTGTCTACGTACCCTCGTAGACCAGAAGCGGAAGCGTCAAGTGACGCGGTTGATGTAGTCGAACTTCTTCGCGATTCAACCGATCAAGCACCGAACTTACGGCACCTCCGCGTTCAGCACACGTTCAGCTTGATGACGTCCCACGAGCTCTTGATCCAGTTGAGCTTCACGGGAGAGTTTCGTCAGCACGACGGCGTGGTGACGGATATGATGTATCTACCGGCGCAGGGCTTCGCCTAAGCACTGCGACGGTATGACCGAGGTGTGTTTCTGTGGAGGGGGGCACCGCACACGGCTGGAACAATTCAACTTGTGTGTCCTAGGGTGCCCCCTGCCCCCGTATATAAAGGAGCAAGGGAGAGGCCGGCCCTAGAGGGGGCGCGCCAAGTGTGGGGAGTCCTACTAGGACTCCCAAGTCCTAGTAGGATTCCCCTTTCCTTTCCGGAGTAGGAGAGAAGGAAAGAGGTGGAGAGGGGGAAGGAAAAGGGGCTGCACCCCTTGTCCAATTCGGACCAGAGGGGGGCACGCGCCTCCTTCCTTTTGGCCTTTCTCCTCTATTCCCGTATGGCCCAATAAGGCCCATATACTCCGAAAAATACCCGAATCACTCGGAACCTTTCCGATGTCCGAATATAGTCGTCCAATATATCGATCTTTACGTCTCGACCATTTCGAGACTCCTCGTCATGTCCCCGGTCTCATCCGGGACTCCGAACTCCTTCGGTACATCAAAACTCATAAACTCATAATATCGATCGTCATCAAACGTTAAGCGTGCGGACCCTACGGGTTCGAGAACTATGTAGACATGACCGAGACTCATCTCCGGTCAATAACCAATAGCGGAACCTGGATGCTCATATTGGTTCCTACATATTCTACGAAGATCTTTATCGGTCAAACCGCATAACAACATACGTTGTTCCTTTTGTCATCAGTATGTTACTTGCCCGAGATTCGATCGTCGGTATCTCTATACCTAGTTCAATCTCGTTACCGGCAAGTCTCTTTACTCGTTCCGTAACACATTATCTCGTGACTAACTCATTAGTCTTTTGCTTGCAAGGCTTATTATGATGTGTGTTATCGAGAGGGCCCAGAGATACCTCTCCGACACTCGGAGTGACAAATCCTAATCTTGATCTATGCCAACACCACGAATACTTTCGGAGACACCTGTAGAGCATCTTTATGATCACCCAGTTACGTTGTGACGTTTGATAGCACACAAGGTGTTCCTACGGTATTCGGGAGTTGCATAATCTCATAGTCATAGGAACATGTATAAGTCATGAAGAAAGCAATAGCAGTAAAACTAAACGATCATAGTGCTATGCTAACGGATGGGTCTTGTCCATCACATCATTCTCCTAATGATGTGATCTCATTGATCAAATGACAACTCATGTCTATGGCTAGGAAACATAACCATCTTTGATCAATGAGCTAGTCTAGTAGAGGCATACTAGGGACATACTGTTTTGTCTATGTATTCACACATGTATTAAGTTTCCGGTTAATACAATTCTAGCATGAATAATAAACATTTATCATGATATAAGGAAATAAATAATAACTTTATTATTGCCTCTAGGGCATATTTCCTTCAGAACCATACCTGATTGTTTGTGATGAGCCTTCGAATATTTACATCAGTTTCATCAATCCAAAAAACCAATAGTGGTGCTCAAACTGGACTTTGAAAAAGCATTTGATTTGATTGACCACAAAACTATTTTGGCAATTCTTAAAGCAAGAGGTTTTGGAGGTAGATAGATAAACTGGATCAGCATGATATTATCACCCGGGTCTTCCTCTGTTCTACTAAATGGAGTCCCTGGAATTATTTCCAAATGCGAAAAAGGAGTCAGACAAGGAGATCCCCTATCTCCCCTCTTATTTGTTCTAGTAGCAGATGTACTACAATCAATTCTCAATGAGGCAATGAAGCATAATCTGATTAAAACTCCCATTGGAAGCCAAGCGTGCCCTGACTTCCCAGTCATTCAATATTTGATGATACAATTCTAGTTCTGCCTGCAGATGCAAAGCAACTATCACAAGTCAAAAATCTTATCTTGCACTACAGTGAGTTTACTAGACTCAAGGTTAACTATGACAAATCCTTCATGGTGCCGATCAATGTTCCACCTCAACACATGACTAACCTGCTGAGCACTATAGGATCCAAACAAGGGAATTTCCCTTTCACATATCTAGGGCTGCCCCTAGGCACCTCCAAGCCAAAGATTGAGGATTTCAATCCAATGATGCAAAGAACAGAAACAAGATTATATAGATGCTCCACTATGCTCTCATATGATGGAAGACTGGTTTTGATCAAATATGTTTTTGCTGCTCTGTCAATCTTCTTCATGTGCTTCCTGGCAATTCCCATGGGGGTTATAGATCAAATCAATAAATATTGAGAAACTTCATTTAGAGAAAATTTGGAATGGAAGATAGAGGGACAACATTAATAGCATGGGCCAAGGTTTGTTAGGCAAAGAAATATGGAGGACTGGGAATCTTAGATATTGCTATTCACAACAAAGCCTTGCTCATGAAAACCATCTATAAATTCCTCAACAAAGAAGACGTTCCCTGGGTCAGCCTTTGATGGGAGAAGTATTATCACACAGAACCACCCATGGGAAAATCAAAAGGATCTTTTTAGTGGAAGGCTCATGTTCCATTACTGCAAAAATTTAAAGCCATAAGCAAATGCAAAATTGGATCAGGGCAGGCAATTCTATTTTGGAAGGATATTTGGTTTGAACAAATTCTACAACAAGCCCTTCCTGAACTTCACTCATAAGCCAATAGTGAAAACCAATCGATGAAAACTTTTTGGAAGTACAAAACTGGTCTGAAAATTTCCACCTTCCCATGTCAGTGGAAGCATATGATCAATTCCAACAGCTTGAAACTTTTAACCTTGAAATACAGCCAGACACTAAGGATAAATGGGCAATCCAAGGTCAAAAAGGAAAATACTCAGCTATCCACACTTTCCATCTTCTGCTTGAACAAAAGGATGAACACCCTATTTTTAGCTTAATATGGAAGAGCTCTATGTCAGGCCCAAGATGCGATTCTATCCCGATCACGTGACACTTACGTGATTGGGGCACAACCGCATTTCGGGCGCTTAGCAAGATGGATATCATTACATCGTACCATTACATTTATACATAGGGGATACAACAATACATACAAGTCACATGAATACAACAACATCAATACAGGGCATCCGACTATGGATACAAACATGAAAAACACAAGACATCCATCTGCTATCCCAGGCTGCCGACCCGGAACCTAACCCAAGACTGAAGAAGAAGAACTCCAACAAAAGAACAACGCTCTCACGTCAAGTCATCGGAAACCTTCACCTGCAACTGTTGTTGTAGTATCTGTGAGCCACGAGGACTCAGCAATCCCGTAACCATGGGTAACAAGACTATGAAAGCTTAATAGGTAGGACGAGGTTAAGTGGTGAGGTTGCAGCAGCGGCTAAGCAAAATATATGGTGGCTAACTTACGAGTACAAGAATAAGATGAGCATCTACGCAAACGGTCGCAACTAGTAGTGATCGCTAAAGATCCTGAACTACTTACGAGTCAAACATAACCCCACCGTGTTCTCTTCTCAAAGTGAAAAGAGACAGTCATGGTTACTCACATAGTTGTGTGTTTTACTTCGGATCCTCTGTCAAGTTTTCTACAACCGGACATTAACAAATTCCAATCTGCCACATAACCGCGGGCACGACTTTCGAAAGATCATAACCCTGCAGGGGTGTCCCAACTTAGCCCATCACAAGCTCTCACGATCAGCTGAAGTGATAAATATAATATCATCACCCCTTATCTTAGGGAAATCCGATCAGGCTCGGCATCCCGGTGCACAAGACATTTCGACAATGGTAAAACAAGTCCAGCAAGACCTCCCGGCGTGCCGACACCCTGATAGTAGCCGCGCGTATCTCGTCTCAGGCCACAACCGCATAGGTGATCCTACGGGAGCCAATCCTCGAGTTTCCCCGTGGTGGCCCCGCAGTCCCCCCGTTTGGGACCAACACCATCAGCACTGGCCCCCCTGCTATGTAGAAGAATCCTCGGGTAGCGCTAACTCCCTATGCAATTTAATTAATTAATTAAGTTGTTATTATGAGCAAATTAAAACCAATGTTGGGCCTTGCTGGAGGAGTTTTATTCAAAGACGAACTGTCAAGGGGTCCCCATATACCCAACCGTGTAAGGAACGCAAAATCAAGGAACATAATGCCGGTTTATCGGCTCCTAAGGTGGCATGAGTGAAAAAAAACACCGAGCAAAAGGCCAAGCCTTCCACCCATGCCCAGTATATAGGTGTGTTAAGATATAATAATATATATTGTGATATTCCACCAACAAGTTCCCGCCTGGAACGAACTTCATCTTCACCTGCAACTAACAACGCTATAAGAGGGGCTGAGCAAGCGGGTAACATAGCCAAACAATGGTTTTGCTAGGAAGGTTTCAAAGGTTAGAGGTTTCATGGCAACAAGGAGAGGCTGACATAAATGATGGGTAGCGCGACATGTAACGATAGCATCGAGACACTAAGCATGGCAATGATAGTAAAGGTATCCAAGGGTATGGTCATTTTGCCTGAGATCCCGCAAGGAAGAAGAGCGGATCCATGAAGAAGATGAAGAAGAAGCCTTGAAGAAGAACCACGGGTAGACGAACGAATCCTCACGAACGCAACGGAACAAGCACTAACGAGAAGAAGCAAGCAATACGGTAAACACACAACACAAGATCATTACAATATGCACAACCAAGTATGATGCAAGACAGTTCTATATAGGAAGCACTACAAGTCTATACAGGAAGCATGCCATGGCAAGGTAGGAAGCACAGAAAAACAACACAAGTCTATATATGATGCAATACATGGCAAGGTATCACTACAGGAAATATGTCAACTTATGACCTTTTGTTAGTGACCCTGGAAGAATTGGTCATAGATCTATGACCATTTCAGACCAATTGGTCAAAAGCTGTTCGGGGGGCTCCAAACCCTAAACTATAACGACCATTTTGGTCAGAAAGGTCATAATTTCCTTACACGAAATGGTCACAAAGCAGATATCACTGGTTCGCTGCCTTATTTCTAGCTGTTCATGACCAATATAGATGGTCATAACCTTGAAAATTGTGGTGGGTTGCTACGACTAGGCGCCACCTCATCAGTTTTGCCTATGTGTCATGTCCATGTGGCAGTTTTTGCCCTAGGTTGTGAAGCAACCTATATTTCTGTCATTCCCAAAATTCCCCAAAAAATCTCATAAATTCTTTGGGTCATATCTTCGTCAAATATGTAAAAAACCTTCCTTGCCTAGTTCAAAAATAATTCAAAAATATTCATTTTCCTATTCTGTTCAAAAAAACACTTTGTGAAGGAAGTACCACTTTGGCATGTCCAAATGGTATCCATTTTCTACAGGCTTTCCTATGCCCAAATAACTATCCTCCACCAAATGCCAGCTCAATCTATTCATTATTTTGAGCCCATCTTCAACATTCGTATTTATGTCCAGTGTGGTACTTTGCAAAGCAAGTACCACCTAGACTCCTCCTTTTGAGCTGAAAATTTGTGAAGACGGTCTTCTTAGTAACTGATCATCCTCAACCAAAACTCACGCCCATTAGCCATGTGCATTTTCCGTACCGCTAATCAAACACTTGGCTACTAATTCATGTTTGAGCATCGATCGGTCTCCTCGTGAGAATCTTATGTTGTAATTTTCTTCCTAGCACCTACCTGGGGAGTGGCCAACCCACTAGACATGCCTAGGCCACCCAGAACACATGGCAACGCCACAATCACGCGGTGACCACGCAGCGGGCATGCGAGTTTACGCGCTCTAGAGTTGGGGCCCTCGACCACCGCCCAAACCTCGACGTATCGCCACCAAACCATGTATTTATGATTAAATAGGTACTTATGTACCTAGAAATGATTTTTGGAAAAAATAAATAGCAAACTATGAGGCAGCCGCAGTTCAAATTTGACCCGCTTCCAACTGAATCGGCGGAAATTTGTCTTTTTCACGAGAGGTGGATCAAAACTTTTTACACCCAACCATTTTATCAATTGTGCATTAAATATGTCCTAGTATTTTAGAAAATTGATTTGGTCAAATTTTGCAACAATTATTTGGGAGGTCCTTCACAAAAAACCTCCTTTTGGGCACTCGAAAAATGGAAAATAAATTTTCCGTCCAAAGAAAATGAAAACTTCCTTAGGCAACATTGTTTGCCATTCCAAGATGCACCCTTGTGCACAATATGAGATCATTTGAACAAACTATGCCATGAATGTGGCCATAGGATTGATCATTTGGCTTGAAAGCCATGAATCTTCACGCATGATAGCTCATTTCTGAGAGCACTTTTTTAATAGAATTGCCGTATTACAAGTTTATTATTTTTCCTGGTAACTTGGTCATATATAATGACACAATGCGAAGGTGTTCCAATTTTTTGATTTTTTTTGAATTTTTTATGCCCGTTTCAAAATGCGGTCAAAACGGCGGGAATGACCGTTCCTAGCTAGTGGTTGAATCTTGGAATTTTTTTGGTGTTTCTCTGATTAAATAGATACTTATGTACCTACAAATGATTTTTGGAAAAAATAAAAAGCAAACTACGAGGTAGCTACAGTTCAAATTTGACCCGCTTCCAGTTGAATCGGCGGAAATTTGTCTTTTTCACGAGAGGTGGATCAAAACTTTTTACACCCAACCATTTGGTCGATTGTGCATTAAATATGGCCTAGTATTTTATAAAAATTATTTGGTCCAATTTTGCAACAATTATTTGGGAGGTCCTTCACAAAAAAACCTCCTTTTGGGCACTCGAAAAATGGAAAATGATTTTTTCGTCCAGAGAAAACGAAAACTTCCTTAAGCAATATTGTTTGCCATTCCAAGATGCACCCTTGTGCACAATATGAGTTTGTTTGAACAAACTATGCTATGAATGTGGCCATAGGATTGATCATTTGGCTTGAAAGCCATGAATCTTCACGCATGATAGCTCATTTCTGAGAACAATTTTTTAAAAGAATTGCCGTATTACAAGTTTATTATTTTTCCTGGTAACTTGGTCATATATAATGACAAAATGCGAAGGTTTTCCAATTTTTTGATTTTTTTGAATTTTTTATGCCCGTTTCAAAATGCGGTCAAAACGGCGGGAATGACCGTTCCTAGCTAGTGGTTGAATCTTGGAATTTTTTTGGTGTTTCTCTGATTAAATAGATACTTATGTACCTAGAAATGATTTTTGGAAAAAATAAATAGCAAACTACAAGGCAGCCGCAGTTCAAATTTGACCCGCTTCCAGCTGAATCGGCGGAAATTTGTCTTTTTCACGAGAGGTGGATCAAAACTTTTTACACCCAACCATTTTATCAATTGTGCATTAAATATGTCCTAGTATTTTAGAAAATTGATTTGGTCAAATTTTGCAACAATTATTTGGGAGGTCCTTCACAAAAAAACCTCCTTTTGGGCACTCGAAAAATGGAAAATGAATTTTTCGTCCAAAGAAAATGAAAACTTCCTTAGGCAACATTGTTTGCCATTCCAAGATGCACCCTTGTGCACAATATGAGATCATTTGAACAAACTATGCCATGAATGTGGCCATAGGATTGATCATTTGGCTTGAAACCCATGAATCTTCACGCATGATAGCTCATTTCTGAGAGCACTTTTTTAATAGAATTGCCGTATTACAAGTTTATTATTTTTCCTGGTAACTTGGTCATATATAATGACACAATGCGAAGGTGTTCCAATTTTTTGATTTTTTTTGAATTTTTTATGCCCGTTTCAAAATGCGGTCAAAACGGCGGGAATGACCGTTCCTAGCTAGTGGTTGAATCTTGGAATTTTTTTGGTGTTTCTCTGATTAAATAGATACTTATGTACCTACAAATGATTTTTGGAAAAAATAAAAAGCAAACTACGAGGTAGCTACAGTTCAAATTTGACCCGCTTCCAATTGAATCGGCGGAAATTTGTCTTTTTCACGAGAGGTGGATCAAAACTTTTTACACCCAACCATTTGGTCAATTGTGCATTAAATATGGCCTAGTATTTTATAAAAATGATTTGGTCCAATTTTGCAACAATTATTTGGGAGGTCCTTCACAAAAAAACCTCCTTTTGGGCACTCGAAAAATGGAAAATGAATTTTTCGTCCAAAGAAAATGAAAACGTCCTTAAGCAATATTGTTTGACATTCCAAGATGCACCCTTGTGCACAATATGAGATCATTTGAACAAACTATGCTATGAATGTGGCCATAGGATTGATCATTTGGCTTGAAAGCCATGGATCTTCACGCATGATAGCTCATTTCTGAGAACACTTTTTTAAAAGAATTGCCGTATTACAAGTTTATTATTTTTCCTGGTAACTTGATCATATATAATGACACAATGCGAAGGTTTTCCAAATTTTTGATTTTTTTTTGAATTTTTTATGCCCGTTTCAAAATGCGGTCAAAACGACGGGAATACCCGTTCCTAGCTAGTGGTTGAATCTTGGTATTTTTTTGGCGTTTCTCTGATTAAATAGATACTTATGTACCTAGAAATGATTTTTGTAAAAAATAAAGAGCTAACTATGAGGCAGCTACAGTTCAAATTTGACCCGCTTCCAGCTGGATCGGCGGAACTTTGTCTTTTTCACGAGAGGTGGATAAAAGCTTGGACACCCAACCATTTTGTCAATTGTGCATTCAATATGGCCTAGTATTTTATAAAAATGGTTTGGTACAAATTGGCAACAAATATATGGTAGGTCCTTCACACAAAAACTCATTTCAGGCACTCGAAAAAATGGATGGAAACATCTTGACATTTTAGTTGATTGTAAATAAATACTGGACTAATATTTTTGAAAAATGATGCGGTCCATCTTTACAACACAGTTTTTTTTGTTTTTCTTTAAAATGTTGGAGAATTGGGTTCAAATTTTATAGATTCTATCGCAAAATAACCGGCCAATGAGAAGCGAGGAACAACAATCACGCGGATCACCTAGTCAGAAACGATCTGAGCCATCCATCACAACTCCCATCAACGATGGAGCTTCGCCCGAAAAACCCAAACCCTAACTCACCCACCCACCCACCCTCGTCCTCTCCCATTCCCAGATCCGATCGAGGCATCTCCCTCCCCCGCGCCTCCCCCGTCCCATCTCCCTCCCAGTCCCATGGCGCGGACCTCGCAACGGCGGCACAAGCGACCACGCCACCGCTTCCCCTTCCCCACCGCCTTTGCCCACCCCGCAAGCTTCCTCCTCCCCTCTCACCCCACGCCACCACCTCTCCAGATCTCCCCAATCCCGCCCCCGCACGTCCAGATCTTGAGGCGGCTCAGGTGAGGCAGCGCAACCCACTCCGTCCCGGAACCACGTGGACTGTGGTGGTGGCGGCGGCGCCCGACCTGCCGGCAGCGGGATGGCATACATGGACCACGCCTTCTCCATCACCGACGAGGACGACCTGGTGGGCGGCGCGGCAGGGAGACGGCCCTGCGGTACGCTGGTCAACGAGATCGCCTTCGCCGCCGCGCTCCTCGCGTTCAACGTTCTCGGCGTCATCGCCGGCCTCGTCATGGCCGCCAGGCCCGGCCCTGAGGGGGGCGAGAGGGGCGGCCGCCCCGGGCCCCCCGATGCCAAGGGGCCCCCACCCAGGTATGTGTATGCTCTTTTCTGGTCTTTAGCGCCCTGATCGAAGGCTGAAGTATCGCATGAAAGGATTCGATGATTTCCTTCCTGCTGCGATTGATTCTGAGAGCCTTGTGACCTATGATTGAGGAGTTGCATGCTATTAATTAGGAGTAGTTATGGAAAATAATCAATCCTGATTTCTGGCAGCCGAAATTTACGTGCGTGCGTGGCGGCGCCTCTAGTCAAAGAAGCCTGAGTCGGAGGATGGCCAGACCGCTGGTCATAGCCATATCGCTACCTCCCACACGACCAGGCTGACTCGCCGAGAGGCGGCGCACTGTGATGATGCGATTGAAGTTATAGAGAAGATAAGATATACTACCTCCGATATCTGTTTATTCTGCAGTATATAGCTAGTGTATGCCGTATGAGATTTTACTAGAATGTTTTATTAAAATTAATAAATGATCATCAAAATTTCCTCTACATTGTTGCAACTGGGCCCTTGATAATCTGAAATGACATGCTGTTTCTCAAAGATGTCAGTTCATGAACTAGCCGGGAACATTTTTCAGCAACTAGGCACATCATTTTACCACATAGGATTCTTACTTTCTCTTGCTGTTTTTCAGCATCCATGGCCAGTGTGCAATCATCATGTTCGATGTCACCTCCCGACTCACCTACAAGATGGCAGTGTGATGGTCGTGATGTCTGCTTTCCAGCAGGGTCGGCTGAGCGACGCAGCGATGAAGGTGGTGAACGAGTTGCTGCCGTCGGGCGCCGACGGCAACCTGAGCAGCCTCTGCTCCTAGGCGTCGTCAGAAGAATGTGAATAGGGTAGCATCAGATTACTACTATTTGGACTTGGAGCTTCTGCTATTTTTAGTTTGGGTTGAAGTGATTGGTAGGCCTAGTGATTGTGCGATTCTGTGATCCTATCCAGTAAAATTTATATGCACACCTCATATGAATCTGTGATCATATCCAGTAAAATTTATATGCATGTTACACTCCACTGTCTTCACATTTACTTAGTAATACATCCTTCTTTACTTCTGTTACACTTCTCTCTTTATTTGTATGAGGCGGCCAGGATGCCTATTTTGTTCCAGTCTGCTTCCATAGTGTTTGTATGTAGTCGAGATAATTGTGTTTTCCTCGTCATGAATGCTCAACTAAACTGATAATTGTGTTTTCCTCTTCATGAATGCTCAACTGAACTGCTCTTTCATTATACTACCAAATACTAAAGTTTTGCTATGTATAACATTGCTACACGTGTTTTTGTCTATATAGAGTTGCATTCATTTCCTCTTCTAGACATGAACAAGCTCTTGCATGGAACTGAATCTGATACATTTGTGTAGTAAATGAGTATGTTAGCATTTCACCTGGCTTGTAATCAAATTTTATTACTGCTAATGTACCTCAAGTTTATTTGTCGATGAGATGCATGAGTCTTGGTAGTTCTGGAATCCCTATTAGCTGAAACATGAGCATTACAAAGTTTCATATCTATGATCAGTTTGTTCACAGACCCTCGTCTTGGTAGAATTTCTCTTGCTGGCAGATGCTTATTTCTTTAGGTTTTGTTTCATGTTTGTTTAGATGATGCTCATGATGTCACTGTTGTCATTTTTTGTCTCAGGGTCCGGTCGTTTTGATCTCCTACTTCAACAACGACTACCATGTCTTGGAAGTTGCTTAGAGCTGGAGGAGTGGATGCATGCACAAGTGGATCCCTGCTCATCGACGCCAACCTCATCCATATCATCGTTGACGCCATCATTAACTAGTACTAGCCTATCTATTCCTTTCTATTCCTACATGAAATAGATGTTGTCAGTTGAATGGATGAGAGTGGCAGTAGGATAGTGTTTTTCTTCACGCGCTGTGGCGGGATTATTCCACTATTTGCTTGCTGTTGTACCATTGTACCTACAGGTTATTAGTATTGTTGATCCTGACCATGAGCTTGAATGGTTTAATTAGTAGTAGAAGAGCATCTGTTTAATCCGTAGCAGTGAGGTCACTGATTATTTTTCTATGGCATGGTACAAATATGATTGGAATGGTAGCCACTTAACATGTTAGAATGTACTCATTGTTTGGGTTGATTACTGGTCTGTATCAGGGGTACAAGTTTGTTACTTTCTATCTGGGTTTTCTTGCTGTTGTTTCCTCTTGTTATTTACCGTCAGGTATCTTAGTCTAGATATAACTCTGCAGTTTTCTTGAATCTGCACTTCCTTCCAAAAGTATATGCAAAGTGTGTGTGTATCCAGTGAGCAAATCTATAGGAAAGTCGTTAATAGTCAGCTGACCTTATGAACTGTATAAGCTATGTTTGATGTTGCCTACAGGTTCTTATTCTTCTTCTTTTTTGCATAGGTGAAGTATGAAATGCGAAGCCGTGAAGCCTATCAGCAAGAGTAGCATATTATGTATTGTAATATCAGCCAGAGTGTAACATTAGTGAGAGTAGCATGTTATGTATTGTAATATTTAGTGTTGTTTTGGATGAATTTCATTTTCTCTATAGTCTATTTGAAATACTGATTGTGTATATAATTTCAATACTATGAAATGGAAACCTGACCAGGGGGTCCCACTTATGAAAATTGTTTGACAAATTTTGAAATTTCTGACGTGTGGGTCCAATTGTGATATCAACATGACAAGTGGGACCAATCTGACCAGTGGGACCAGCACAAAAATAATATGGCTGAAAATATAAAATTAACAGTAATGGCCCAGAAAATAAAAATGTTGAATTGTTGGGCCTGGCCCATGTGGCTGTCCAGAATTAATAGGAAAAAATATATATAAAAGGCCAAATTATTGGGCTCGGCCCATGTAAAACACCGAGTTGGACCGGGCTGAATCTTGTGCCACATCAGCTTGCCACGCTGGATGCCTACGTGGCCTGGGGAGGCTGCTAGTGACCAAAACACGACAGTAGACATATTTTGGTCATAAACGTCTATGACCATCTCACAGAGAAGGTCGCTATAGTCAGTTTATGACGGCCAACTTTTGACCTTATGTTTTTGGTCACAAAAAGGTCACAAATGGAAATTTGTGACCATTCAGTGACCAATAGTGGTGGTCACAAGTTGACATATTTCTTGTAGTGTATGATGCAAGACAAGTCTATATAGGAAGCAATACATGGCAAGGTAGGAAGCACAGAAAACAACACAAGAACATGACAATATGATCAAGCATGTATGATGCAAAACAAGTCTATAGGCATGGCATGTCAAAGTGCAACAAACAATACTACACATTAAGTGGAGCTCAATATGCAATGAATTGCATATTGAGGAAACACGACCTTCAAATATTTATTTTCACTCTCGTTTATGTACACAACAAGTTTAAATGTTGGTTAACATGGCAAGAGGTGAAGCATAAGGAAACTATCTATCTAGGCAATTTAAATGAGGCCGAAAACAATATATAACAATTCCGGAAAATCCCCGTGTGTATATATTGAATTGGTACTGTTCTGCCTAGAACCACATTTTTATTATTGTTAACCTGGAAAATAAAGTGCACCATGTTATTCTATGCATTTTTCTACCCCATTTACATATAAAGTTTATTAAATTTGGAGCTACGATTAATTAGTTATGAATTAAACCATCTTAACATGTTATTTTCATAAATTAAACAAACAGCAAGTTTAAACATTTTTAACATGCACGTCAGCTGGAAATTATTAATCTACACCGAATTCTAAGCAACTTTCATATATAAAGTGTTTACATATGATGCATGGTTATTTAGCTATTCACAAATCAAAATGATGGCATATATGTGAAATGCAAAACAAAGAAAAACAAAAGGGGCCACGGATTGGGCCAGCCACTGTCAATGACGAGGGGGCCCGGGGTGCTGAGGTGGCAGGAGTGGGGTCGTCCGAGTCAAAGCAGAAAGGTCAACAGGGGTACTGGGTCCCAGCTGTCATACTCAAGGAGATGGCAAAACAAAAGAGGCAAACAATTGCCACAACTAGGACTTGAACCCAGGATCTATCAGATGAAAGTTGTAGTGCTAGCCAGTAGGCTAGGTGTGGTGCTTGTGACACAAATGAGCTCTGCCTTAGATAAACAGGGCAAGAGTAGATCTCCGGAGAAGGGAGAAACACAAATTAAAAACTGCAGCTGTGGGGATTTGATCCCTGGTCGCCGGAGTGCATATAGGTGGCGCTAGCCAGCTGCACTGAAGAACGTTTCTGATGAAATGGCAGACTAGTTTAACTGAAGAAAAATATCGAGCGAGCCTGATAGAGCACAACAGAAACAAGAACCAGCCCTGGCTGTGCTCGCGATAGAAACAAAAATAAACAGGGCCGCTGGGATTTGAACCCCAGATCCCTTGGGTGGAGGTTTGCTACGCTGACCACTGGACTAGCTGTGCATTCGTGATACAAAGGGAGATCGGTAAGAAATAACATATATGCCCATCGCGTCCAGAACCAAAACTGAAGCGTGCGCACTGGGACTCGCCGGTGACGGGAGCCAGCAGCAACAACTGCTGTGGTTGCCAAGGGCCGGCGGGGGTGCGGAAACGTGCCAGTGTGCGTGTGATGGAGCAACGACGCGAGGGTGCAGCTAGGGGTGGCCGTGTGCATGCGTACGCGCAGGTGCAGATGGGTGCGCGGGCGCGTGTGCTAGGAGCGCAGTGCGGGACATGGTCAGGCAGGGCGCGGAGATGCAGATGGGTGCGCGGGTGCGTGTGCTCTTGCGATCAGGGGCTGCGAGGTGAACCCGAGCGGGAGATGCAGAGCTAGTCGCGGCAACGTCAATAACATTCAGATTTCGCCGGAGCAGCGAGATCACTACGATGGCATGGCTCTAGCATCTCATACAGGGATCGAACCGCGGAAATAAAAGAGCAGGGAGGAAGCTGGGTATACCTAGTATACCTAGGACAAGGAGGTGTGGCCGGGGACGCAGAGTTACGACGGCGACGAGGCGAGGAGTTTCGGTGTACTTGCTGTCCATGAAGAAGAGGAAGAAGGGAACGTCGTGGATGGAGTCCT
Organism: Secale cereale; assembly: GCA_902687465.1. NCBI lineage: Eukaryota > Viridiplantae > Streptophyta > Magnoliopsida > Poales > Poaceae > Secale > Secale cereale. The sequence goes on from LR738710.1 coordinate 581,311,082, forward strand.
CGGGCTCCGCTTGGCGTCTGAATGGAACCGGGGGTATGCCGCGGGGCTCGTGGACATCGATGGAGGAAGCTAGACGAGCTCCTACGCCGGAGGGGAGCTCTACCTCAGGTCGGCCATGGTGGCTGTAGGGAGGAGATGGAGCGGGGTGGAGCTGGTCTTCTTGTTGGCGGCGGCGGAGGAGATCGAGAGGAGAAGGGGAAAACCCTAGGGCGAGGCGGAGGCGCCTTTTATAGGGAGGGAGCAACGATCGTGGTGGCCACGGTGCCCTTGTGCCATGCTTTTACCGTGAGGAGAAGGAACGAGGGAAGGAGAAAGGTGAAGCAGAGAGAGGCCGACAGGTGGGGTCGTCTAGGTGGTCCATGTAGTAATTACCGTCGAGGGAGAGAGGGAAAGGAGGCCGCAGGGAGTCGGTGCTGCTGGGCTACACTAGATGGGCCGCGGCTCGGCTGGAGCGGCGCTGCTGCTGCTGGGCTGCCCTGTTGCCATTGCTGCTTCCCTTCTTCTCTTTTCTCGAGATAGATAAAATAAGACAGAAAAGCACAGGTATAATGGAGAGGTTTGAGAGAGATATGAGAATATCCCGTGAGTCCAGAATTTGTACAGAATTTTAATAAATTGACTTGGTAATTTTTAGAGGTAGAAAAATAGTCCAAGTTTGAAAGTAATTCAAACTTGAGCCATTTTTTATCCCAACCAAAACAACTCCAAAAAGGATGAAACTTGACAGAGAGATATAAGGCATGGTCTACAATTTGTAGGAAAAGAACGAACATTATTGGAGGCAGCAAGGAACTTACTTGCATGAAGAAGTAAAAGAAGAAGAAGAAGGATGGGTGTAGAACTTGATGAATGGTTGTTGGTATGTGCATGGTGAAATAAAGAGGTGGGGATAAGAAAAAGAGAGGTGCACACAAGAACACACAACAAAACTTAAGTATGCCAACCAAGGCATGATGATCATGACGCAATGCAATAAAATGACAAGATGCACAAGCAAACGTATGGCATAACAAGTGAAATGAATAGATGCAAGAAGCAATGACATGAAAAGGCACTCAACATGATCAAGGCATAAACATATAGGAATGAAATGTGCAAAACAATTATGATGATGCCACAAACACAATAAACACACGGCAACAACTAAAAATAAATGGAAGGCATCTAGAGCATCGGTCTTGGGGTGTCACAACACTCCCCTACTAACAAGAGATCTCGTCCCGAGATCCTAGGAACGAGACGGAAGAACAAAGTTATTCGAGGACAAAAGAGTGAAACCAAAGAATATTGAGAGGTTGAGACACTTGGAAGAAAAGATACAATGGAGAAGAACGAAGTTGCAAGGACTTCGTTAAACAAGAGGAACAAAGAATACGACGATAATCAAGGAGGTTGAAAGGCATGAAACAAGGGCTGAAGGAACGAGAATGAATTCGAAACCACTCCGGTTGATAAGAGATAGAAAGGAATCTCCACAAAGGAATCCGGGCAGCTCTTCGGCTGAAAATGGAATGAAATAGCACACCGGTTGAACATGAATGGAATAGGACAAGAACCCGAGGAGATGGAATAAAAACATGACGAAATGAACAAGACAATGCCTCCGGAATAATTGAAAGAGTCGGATGAAAAGAACAGAATAAAAATGAAAACTTCCATCACGAATGAATTTAAAAGAGCATCCTCAAAGAAGGACTTGAATGGAGTTGTTGATAAAATCAACAACAAAGAATGAGCTTGTTGTGGACTTATTTAAACATCTCAAGACTTGAGGTGAATTATGCCACAACCAATAGATTGAATAGGTGAGAATGAAGAAAGAATGCAAAACTCCCTTTCGAAAGAATAAGGAGAATTAATTGCACCTCGGAACACAAAAGAATAATGCTTGAGCTGCTCCGGAAGAATTAGATGAATATTTGAAGAATGAATTAAATCATGAGGAACCAGCACGAAGAACTCCGGTAACAAAAGGATGATGATATAGAAATGACAAACGAAAGGAATAAGATTGAAGGCTTCCGATGATTAGTCGAGGTTCTGATGAGAAGGCTGAGGAACTATGAACTCCGACAAGGAAATATTAAAGCACTTGGAACTAGACTTTATTCACGAAGAATAAACTCCGAAGGAAGGAATAAATCAACTTGATGAAAAGAATAAGAATTATGTTATGCTTATCCTCCACCAATTAAATTGATGCGAAGCAATGGATTCACATACAACTTATTCGTGTTGAAAAGATTAAAGAGGGATATATCAGAAACTCAGGAAAATCTTCATGAACACCGGTAGGATTGGAATAAAATGAATTGATTGATATGATAGCACCGGAAAAGAATTCTTGAGCGAACCACCGTAAGGAATTGAACCCGAGTGAAGAAAAGGAACGAACCACCATGAAGAAATAAAAAGGAGTGAATACAAGAGAATGAATCACCGGCAGAATTAGCACTTGGAGAATTTAGATGCAAAAGAACGAAGAGATCGCGAACTGATTAAGAATACTTGAACGAAGCACCAGAAGAATATGAGACGAACGAAGAGGCATCAATGAAGAACATTTGGAGGACTAAGTTGAAAACTAGAATGAAGAAATCTTCTGAAATGATGGCCTTCGGAGGAACACAAGGAAATAATTGATGAAATACTCCGAAAGAATTGAAAGAGGAAAGGTTGAACCAATGATGAAAATAATCACAGGCGATCTTGGAGAAGGCATATGACTGATGGAATCCATACTTACGTCACACTTTGAAAAGAATTTGAGAATACTCCGAGAAAAATTAGAAGAGTCAGGTAAGATCCTGGGAAAAGACCCGTGGGTTATGAGCCCACCGAAGAGAGAACTCCGTTGAAAAGGATCGAAAAGGAGATAATGCACCAGAACAATTAAAACACTCGAAGGAGGTGACAATCTCGCATTAATTGGAACACAGACTAATCTCTTGAGATTTCTTCGGAACTCCGGAATAATTAAATGGCGAGGGGTAAACGAGCAAGAGGAACATCTGAGCCTAGGGAAAAGAATATGATGAACACCGAATACTTGAGTTGAATCCACCGGAAAAGAAGAAGAGGCGAAGAATATCAAACAATAGGAGAATTCATCGGAGAAGAAAAGAGAAGAATGATGACGAGCTAGACGAGAATTCACCGGTTGAAATAACTGAGGAAAGAATGCAAATGATTCACACGAGTAGGATGGATACCCGATTAAGGAATCCGGCTCCGAGAAGCAAAAGGGTGGGCGGGTGGGAAAAAGAAAGACCACAACGGACGGGGAAACACCGTCGGTTAAAAAGAACTGAGGGTTGAACTTGCAAAGAAGAAGAGGGTTGAATCCACTTGACGAGAGATGCACCAGATGTAAGAACTAACAACGCGACGAACGAAAACTAACCACACGATCCTAAAAAAATTTGAAGGGGAAGAGGGGTAATTCAAAACACCTACGTCAAGATTCCTCACCAGAGCGTCGAAGGGGCAGGGGAGTAAAAAGAATTCCTACTCTCCGATATAACTAGACTCCGATTTTTTTTTCTGCTAGACTCGACAATGGCCAGACTACGATCAATCAAGGGGGCTCCTATGGTCGGTCGAGGCTCTGATACCAACTTGTTAGGCCCAAGATGCGATTCTATCCCGATCACGTGACACTTACGTGATTGGGGCACAACCGTATTTCGGGCGCTTAGCAAGATGGATATCATTACATCGTACCATTACATACATACATAGGGGATACAACAATACATACAAGTCACATGAATACAACAACATCAATACAGGGCATCCGACTACGGATACAAACATGAAAAACACAAGACATCCATCTGCTATCCTAGGCTGCCGACCCGGAACCTAACCCAAGACTGAAGAAGAAGAACTCCAACAAAAGAACAACGCTCTCACGTCAAGTCATCGAAAACCTGCACCTGCAACTGTTGTTGTAGTATCTGTGAGCCACAAGGACTCAGCAATCCCATAACCATGGGTAACAAGACTATCAAAGCTTAATAGGTAGGAAGAGGTTAAGTCGTGAGGTTGCAGCAGCGGCTAAGCAAATTATATGGTGGCTAACTTACGAGTACAAGAATAAGATGAGCATCTACGCAAACGGTCGCAACTAGTAGTGATCGCTAAAGATCCCGAACTACTTACAAGTCAAACATAACCCCACCGTGTTCTCTTCTCAAAGTGAAAAGAGACAGTCACGGTTACTGACATAGTTGTGTGTTTTACTTCGGATCCTCTGTCAAGTTTTCTACAACCGGACATTAACAAATTCCAATCTGCCACATAACCGCGGGCACGGGTTTCGAAAGATCATAACCCTGCAGGGGTGTCCCAACTTAGCCCATCACAAGCTCTCACGATCAGCTGAAGTGATAAATATAATATCATCACCCCTTATCTTAGGGAAATCCGATCATGCTCGGCATCCCGGTGCACAAGACATTTCGACAATGGTAAAACAAGTCCAGCAAGACCTCCCGGCGTGCCGACACCCTGATAGTAGCCGCGCATATCTCGTCTCAGGCCACAACTGGATAGGTGATCCTACGGGAGCCAATCCTCGAGTTTCCCCGTGGTGGCCCCGCAGTCTCCCCGTTTGGGACCAACACCATCAGCACTGGCCCCCCTGCTATGTAGAAGAATCCTCGGGTAGCGTTAACTCCCTATGCAATTTAATTAATTAATTAAGTTTTTATTATGAGCAAATTGAAACCAATGTTGGGCCTTGCTGGAGGAGTTTTATTCAAAGACGAACTGTCAAGGGGTCCCCATATACCCAACCGTGTAAGGAACGCAAAATCAAGGAACATAATGCCGGTTTATCGGCTCCTAAGGTGGCCTGAGTGAAACAAAACACCGAGCAAAAGGCCAAGCCTTCCGCCCATGCCCAGTATATAGGTGTGTTAATATCATTGTTCAAAAAATCGGCCGAGTAGACGATTAATCGGCCGATTAATCGCTGCTCGGCCATCCACCTTGTAAATTACATGTACTCGCCAGTGTTACTCGGCCTGGGGATTAATCGGCCGATTAATCGTCTCACAACCGATTAATCTGATGTAGGCCGATTAATCGCTGGACTCCTAGGGGGCATACTGTAAAAGTAAAATATTAGCCCCCCTCATCTCTCCTCAATCCTCACCCGTATGTGGTGTTAGGTCTCGCAGACCAGAGAAGTCCACCCCGTGCCGCCGCCTGCGCTACCCGCCTAGCACCGCCGCCCCCCCACCGGCAGCCAACGGCGTGGCCGGCCCTCCCTCTCCCTCCTCTCCTCGCAGGCCCCCCTCCTCCGCTCCCCTCCTCCTGCATCTACCCCGTCCCCGTCCTCACCCGTGGCTCGCCTCTTACCGTGGCCTCCACTCGCCATTACCCCGCCGCCGCCCAACAGTGGCCCTTCCTCTCCCGCCCCTCCTCGCTGCTTCCCCCTCCTCCCGCATCTACCCCGTCCCCTATCCTTGTTGTCAACTTGTTGCCATAATGATTGTTGCCATACTTGTTGAATATATCATATTTTAGAGCATTGTTGTCAACTTGTCATACACACGTACACTCATATTACAGTTTGGTTTTTTGAACTCACATGTGACATATGACCTTGGATCAAAATAATCGAAAGCATAAAAGTTGTTCGCCATGCTGGTACAAATAACTTTCATGTTCATGTTTTTTCTTCATATTGGGTACTTTTTCATATGAGGCCATTTAAATTTCATTTTTGCGTGGCGAAAATCTGGTCTCAACACCGGGATTCTGAGATTTATAAAAAAAATTGACCGATTAATGCTCGACCGACTAATTCTGATTAATTGGCCGATTCACGATTAATCCCTACTCCCTAACTGACCGAGCAGTTACCGATTACCGATTTCCTGAACATTGGTTAATATATAATAATAGATATTGTGATATTCCACCAACAAGTTCCCGCTTGGAACGAACTTCATCTTCACCTGCAACTAACAACGCTATAAGAGGGGCGGAGCAAGCGGGTAACATAGCCAAACAATGGTTTTGCTAGGAAGGTTTCAAAGGTTAGAGGTTTCATGGCAACAAGGAGAGGCTGACATAAATGATGGGTAGCGCGACATGTAACGATAGCATCGAGAAACTAAGCATGTCAATGATAGTAAAGGTATCCAAGGGTATGGTCATCTTGCCTGAGATCCCGTAAGGAAGAAGAACGGATCCATGAAGAAGACGAAGAAGAAGCATTGAAGAAGAACCACGGGTAGACGAACGAATCCTCACGAACGCAACGGAACAAGCACTAACGAGAAGAGGCAAGCAATACGGTAAACACACAACACAAGATCATTACGATATGCACAACCAAGTATGATGCAAGACAGTTCTATATAGGAAGCACTACAAGTCTATACAGGAAGCATGCCATGGCAAGGTAGGAAGCACAGAAAAACAACACAAGTCTATATATGATGCAATACATGGCAAGGTATGATGCAAGACAAGTCTATATAGGAAACAATACATGGCAAGGTAGGAAGCACAGAAAACAACACAAGAACATGACAATATGCTTAAGCAAGTATGATGCAAAACAAGTCTATATGCATGGCATGTCAAAGTGCAACAAACAATACTACACATTAAGTGGAGCTCAATATGCAATGAATTGCATATTGAGGAAACACCACCTTCAAATATTTATTTTCACTCTCGTTTATGTACACAACAAGTTTAAATGTTGGTTACATGGCAAGAGGTGAAGCATAAGGAAACTATCTATCTAGGCAATTTAAATGGGGCCGAAAACAATATATAACAATTCTGGAAAATCCCCATGTGTATATATTGAATTTGGTACTGTTCTGCCTAGAACCACATTTTTATTATTGTTAACCAGGAAAATAAAGAGCACCACATTTTTCTACCCCATTTACATATAAAGTTTATTAAATTTTGAGCTACGGTTAATTAGTTATGAATTAAACCATCTTAACATGTTATTTTCATAAATTAAACAAACAGAAAGTTTAAACATTTTTTACATGCATGTCAGCTGGAAATTATTAATCTACACAGAATTCTAAGCAACTTTCATATATAAAGTGTTTACATATGATGCATGGTTATTTTGCTATTCACAAATCAAAATGATGGCATATATGTGAAATGCAAAACAAAGAAAAACAAAAGGGGACACGGATTGGGCCAGCCACTGTCAATGACGAGGGGGCCCGGGGTGCTGAGGTGGCAGGAGTGGGGTCATGTGAGTCAAAGCAGAAAGGTCAACAGGGGCACTGGGTCCCAGCTGTCATACTCAAGGAGATGGCAAAACAAAAGAGGCAAACAATTGCCACAACTGGGACTTGAACCCAGGATCTATCAGATGAAAGCTGTAGTGCTAGCCAGTATTCTAGGTGTGGTGCTTGTGACACAAATGAGCTCTGCCTTAGATAAACAGGGCAGGAGTAGATCTCTAGAGAAGGGAGAAACACAAAATAAAAACTGCAGCTGTGGGGATTTGATCCCTGGTCGCCAGAGTGCATATAGGTGGCGCTGCACTGAAGAACGTTTCTGATGAAATGGCAGACTAGTTTAACTGAAGAAAAAGATCGAGCGAGCCTGATAGAACACAACAGAAACAACAACCAGCCTTGGTTGTGCTCGCGACAAAAACAAAAATAAATAGGGCCGCTGGGATTTGAACCCCAGATCCCTTGGGTGGAGGTTTGCTCCGCTGACCACTAGACTAGCTGTGCATTCGTGATGCAAAGGGAGATCGGTAAGAAATAACATATATGCCCATCACGACCAGAACCAAAACTGAAGCGTGCGCACTGGGACTCGCCGGCGACGGGAGCCAGCAGCAACAGCTGTTGTGGTTGCCAAAGGCCGGCGGGCGTGCGGAAACGTGCCAGTGTGCGTGTGATGGAGCAACGATGCAAGGGTGCAGCTAGGGGTGGCCGTGTGCATGCGTACGCGCAGGTGCAGCTGGGTGCGCGGGCGCGTGTGCTAGGAGCGCAGTGCGGGACATGGCCAGGTAGGGCGTGGAGATGCAGATGGGTGCGCGAGTGCGTGTGCTCTTGCGATCAGGGGCTGCTAGGTGAACCAGAGCGGGAGATGCAGAGCTAGTCGCGGCAACGTAAAAAACATTCAGATTTCGCCGGAGCAGCAAGATCACTACGATGGCACGGCTCTAGCATCTCATACGGGGATCGAACCGCGGAAATAAAAGAGCAGGGAGGAAGCTGGGTATACCTAGTATACCTAGGACAAGGAGGTGTGGCCGGGGACGCAGAGTTACGACGGCGACGAGGCGAGGAGTTTCGGTGTACTTGCTGTCCATGAAGAAGAGGAAGAAGGGGACGTCGTGGATGGAGTCCTCGGGCTCCGCTTGGCGTCTGAATGGAACCGGGGGTGTGCTGCGGGGCTCGTGGACATGGATGGAGGAAGCTGGACGAGCTCCTATGCCGGAGGGGAGCTCTACCTTAGGTCGGCCATGGTGGCTGTAGGGAGGAGATGGAGCGGGGTGGAGCTGGTCTTCTTGTTGGCGGCGGCGGAGGAGATCGAGAGGAGAAGGGGAAAACCCTAGGGCGAGGCGGAGGCGCCTTTGATAGGGAGGGAGCAACGATCGTGGTGGCCACGGTGCCCATGTGCCATGCTTTTACCGTGAGGAGAAGGGACGAGGGAAGGAGAAAGGTGAAGGAGAGAGAGGCTGACAGGTGGGGTCGTCTAGGTGGTCCATGTAGTAATTACCGTCGAGGGAGAGAGGGAAAGGAGGCCGAAGGGAGTGCGTGCTGCTGGGCTGCACTAGATGGGCCGCGGCTCGGCTGGAGCGGCGCTGCTGCTGCTGGGCTGCCCTGTTGCCATTGCTGCTTCCCTTCTTCTCTTTTCTTGAGATAGAAAAAATAAGACAGAAAAGCACAGGTATAATGGAGAGGTTTGAGAGAGATATGAGAATATCCCCTGAGTCTAGAATTTGTACAGAATTTTAATAAATTGACTTGGTAATTTTTAGAGGTAGAAAAATAGTCCAAGTTTGAAAGTAATTCAAACTTGAGCCATTTTTGAACCCAACCAAAACAACTCCAAAAAGGATGAAACTTGACAGAGAGATATAAGGCATGGTCTACAATTTGTAGGAAAAGAACGAACATTATTGGAGGCAGCAAGGAACTTACTTGCATGAAGAAGTAAAAGAAGAAGAAGAAGGATGGGTGTAGCACTTGATGAATGGTTGTTGGTATGTGCATGGTGAAATAAAGAGGTGGGGATAAGAAAAAGAGAGGTGCACACAAGAACACACAACAAAACTTAAGTATGCCAACCAAGGCATGATGATCATGACGCAATGCAATAAAATGACAAGATGCACAAGCAAACGTATGGCATAACAAGTGAAATGAACAGATGCAAGAAGCGATGACATGAAAAGGCACTCAACATGATCAAGGCATAAACATATAGGAATGAAATGTGCAAAACAATTATGATGATGCCACAAACACAATAAACACACGGCAACAACTAAAAATAAACGGAAGGCATCTAGAGCATCGGTCTTGGGGTGTCACACTCTAGCAAACCGAAACACAAATATTTTTTCTGTCTAGTGGCACATTGCAGAATTAATACCAGAGCACTTCTTCAGAGGAAAGGGATGCACCTAGATGATCCACATTGTCCAAACTGCAATCAAAAGGCTGAGGAAACCACCTTGCATTTGCTTTGGGACTGTAATTTTGCACATAAATGTTGGAACTCCCTGATTCCAAACAGACGAAGAGGTACTTCCATATACGAGGACACCATTCTTGCCATCAAGCACGTACCCAAGTAATTTGCAGCAGAGACTATCATTCTAGGAAGCTGGAACATCTGGATTCAGAGAAATGGAAAAGTTTTCCGTGCACAGCAACTATCCTTACAGGCATGGCGATATTATCTCAAGCAATACATACTCCTTCTCAAACACAGAATAAAGAATAAGCATGCTGTTAGTTTCTCACATTGGATAGATAATAACTTTTAAAGTGACGATCTTTCTTCCAAAAACACGCACAGGATAGATTTTCCTACTTCTTTAGGCCCTCCAATGGGTCTTTTTGTAACTTATAATTTATTTTATTAATATAAAAATACCGTAGAACTATTGTTCTATGATCTGGGCTTCAAAAAAAACTTGCATCACAAAATACAACAAGCTTGCATTCATGATGTATTACTATATGACTACAGTACGAGTAATATTCAAGAAAACATGGCCACAGGCCGCTGGCTGTCCGACGAGTTATTGCTTCCCGGACCATCATCGTGGCCACCAATGAGAACAAAGAAGAGAAGAACCCATCCACACAAAGAAATTCCACGAAATTCACCAACTTTGTCGACTCCATTGCACGTGTACGTCGTGCACGGTGAGCCTCTGTCAAAATACTTTTGCAGATCATCTATTCTAGGCCCTAGTTAGCTCATGAACAACAAGTATTGGTCAGAAATTATCATTGGCCCGGGTAAAGAAAAATTAATCCCTCAAAATTTAAAGGATTAAAATTTTAGAAAATTTAAGATATTACGATTGTACCAAAATATAAGACATCTCTGTAGTTCAATTGAACTGCAAAAACGTCTTGTATTTTTCTACGGAGGGAGTGAGTTTCAATAGAAGGGCTAGAAATGCCCTTAGAGCATCTCTAGCTCTTAAAAAGTTAAAAACACAACCCTTATCCATAAAATATTTAATTTCTAGGGGATTTTTTTCATCTAGCACATCCTCTAAAAAATATACTCAATTCTTCAAAATGTTTGGTCAAACAATTAAAGCAAAATCGTCATAAATTGAAGACAAACATAAACAATTCAAATATGGTATATCATAACTGAACTACGAGCATAACTAAATGTCATTCAATCCATCTAACAACTAAATATGACCATAGTTTGTGCCAAAAGGCACTGTAGCATCAAGAGAGATATTAATCCAAACTTCGCACAAAGCAACATCTTCCTCGCTCTTGTAGTGGCAGGACATACTCCTCATTTTCAATGTTAGGTATCCTCGACCTCCTCCACCATCTTGGCATTTTTCCTGATCTTCAGCGTATATGGCATTGACATGGCAATGTCACCGAGGTCTACTTGCCATGGACATGATGCCTATATATGTGATCATTGCCATGAATAACATCATAACTATTCATTTTTTCTATCAATTGTCTAACAGTAATTTGTTTACCCACCGTATGCTATGTGTTCGAAAGAGAAGTCTCTAGTGAAAACTATGCCCCCCGTGTCTATTTAATCATATTGCTAAAAACCAAAAATATCCTGCTGCAATTTTTTTACTTTAATCATATTGCTAAAAACCAAAAATATCCTGCTACAATTTATTTATTTAATCATATTCATGCTCCGTCTATTAAGCACTTAGCCACTATATTTCTACCTTATGAGTTTAGAAAATCATGAAGAAGGCACGAGACATATTTGCTTCTTATAAAATAAATATTGGGTGCCCTCCTATAGAAGAAATTCCTTACAACCAAGAGGATATAAGAATTACAATCTACACACTATGCTTGCAATGAAAATGTTAGGAAAAAGGTCCCCCCATCTGTTTTGCTTGATAAACTTTCTAAACATAATGATGATTTTGTTATACAAAACGATGGATTGGGGTGTGTGCTTAAGAAAAGGCTAAAGGAATATCTCCATAGAAACATGTATAATGAAGAAATTGTGATCACTTAAAAAGGGCCAAAGGAGGAACCTCCTCCTCCTAAAATTATTCTCACAAATCCTTGCCTATTAAATTTAGCCCCTTTGATTATTTTTGCTTACCTCTTAGGAAGCTTTCTGATGAAAGAAGGGATTATGAGATGAACATGAATGATGTCCCTTACTTTTATTATGATACTTGAAACAATGCATTATGCCTATCTAGGGGCGTATAACAATAGCGCTTTTTTGGAGTCAACCCAAAGTTATCTTAATTTTTCGCTTCTACCTTCTGCTTTGTGTGTTCACAAAATTATTGCTACTATAATGGTTGTGTTTTTATGTTTTAATTTGTGTCAACTAAAGCCATTGGGATGATTCTTTGAATTTCTGCACTAGAAGGAAAACTTTATATTTTTTCGTAAAATCAAGTCAACTACCAACCAAATCATCCCAAAGGTTTGCTTAGCACAAACACTAATTAAAACATAAAAAAACAATCATTATAGTAGAAATAATTGTGTCAACTCACAAGAACAGAAAGTAACACTACAAAACTTGCTCTATTTTGTGATGTTTCCCTTGTGTCACATAGAATCTTTTTCCATCGCCGAAAATACCCCCGTAATGTTTTCCGACTGTCGCTGAAGTTTTCCGGCCGTCGCCCCACTATCACCGAAGCGCCATCATAGAAAATAAAATCTTGACGTTGCCAGTTTTTTCGTCTTGCAAGATCGCATTTCAGGCGATGAGCCAAAAATGTCATCGATTGCTGTTTTCGTTGATGGCCCATAATGTCACCTATGATTGCCCAAACTGTCACCTAAGATCTTTTTGTGGTGATAATCCTGACACCGGTGATCGGTCAAAGATTCTAAGATGTGGGGCCAGTAGTTGCTGACATGGCTGCTTCCATGTGGGTCACCCATGGGTTATGTCTTCAATGGTCCCCGTCAGTAATAACTGGTTGACAGTTTTGACTGATCAAAGCTGCTGACATATGGGCTCATAAGATGCTGACGTGGGTGCTTACATGAGGGACTAGGTAGTCTATTATGGGTGCCAATGTGTCATCTGACCGCTCAACGATTCTGACATGTGGAGTCATTGTTGTGCTGGCATGGATGCCGATGACGGCGTCCGCAACCATCGTTAGAGTGTGTAGGCCCAGTCAATTTGTTTTATGTATTGCAAATGGCAGGCATATTTCATACAAAACCGAATTAATTTTTAAGAATGTTACTATGAATCTATGAAAAATTAGCCCAATGCCTACATCGCAAACAAAACAATTGTCTCCCACACTAAGATATTACAATAGGCAACCATAGCACATAGTCAGAAAGTAAAATTAGCCCCTTGGTCACAACTTCATCACCTTCAAACAATGCACCAGATTGATGGCAATATTTCTCAGCTGTGGGCAATGACTTATTGTGAGAGAATCCTGGTAATGTATCAAGGAGCTCCCTGAATGTATCAAAGAGTATTCCCGAGATCAAATATTTGCTATTTAATGACTTCATGGACGGCGTCATGTCCCTTGCCTAAGATTTTAGGTGCAGTCTTCATACACCTAATATGTTGATGAAGCGCTGCCACGTAAATATTCAGACTCTCAATTTCATCCAGAATGTGTGGCAGAGTCTTCTTGATAGCTTCACGTACTTCCTGCGTGTATGCAAATGCATTCTCCACACATTTTAGTTCACAAGTCATACATTCATATACAACAATGTCACACAACCAATAAGTAATTATAAAAAAAATGTACCATATTTACAGATTTTGGGTCCTCCGCAGATGATGCAATCTCAATAGCGACGACTCCATTATCTGAGCTGTCGACACTGATTATATCTCTAGCTTTGTGATCTAAAGAGATAACTCATTTTTCCTACGAAACTGCATTTGTCCCACATGCGAATACGCATGCTTTAGAATGTACAAGCTCTAAACCAGCAAGTTCTAGGCCTTTTTCTTGCAACCTTTGGGAAAACATAGTTGCATCATCCTTGATAGTTTGATTTCTAAACTTCCCGTACTTTGTCAATTTGCCTGAATACGATTAGAAAGGTGAAAGAAAAAAAATACACAAATTTAAGACCGAAGTACAATAACAAATAAGTCAATTGCCTTTATTAATGTAAATAAACGTTGTTAATAAGGAATGAAAGTATAACCATAATTTCTAATAACTATGAAAACTAAAGTATTAGTGCATCTCTGGCCGATCTCTTCGAATGTAGGGCCCTTATATGAACCCTTATTACTTATATAGACAAATCAACATTCATAGCTTAGTTTAATTGAAACTACATTGCGTATTACGAAATTAAACTAGTCACACAAAAGTTCGATCACTTTAGCCTCAAACCTCCTTCTCTCGTACAGCTTGGCCGCGTCAGCATCGTGAACCCCCTTCTCGCACAGCTCGAGTACCCGACGCTCCTCCGCGATGATCTTCGAATACATCCACCGGATGTCCTCCATGTACTAATACGTCTCCAACATATATATATAATTTTTTATTGTTCCATGCTATTATATTATCTGTTTTGGATGTTTAATGGGCTTTATTATACACTTTTATATTATTCTTGGGACTAACCTACTAACCTAAGGCCCAGTGCAAATTGCTAATTTTTTTTGCCTATTTCAGTGTTTCACGGAAAAGGAATATCAAACGGAGTCCAAACGGAATGAAACCTTCAGGAGAGTCGTTTTTGGAACAAATGCAACACAGAAGACTTGGAGTACATGTCAGGGAAGAAACGAGGCGGCCACGAGGGGGGAGGGTGCGCCCAGGGGGGTAGGCACGCCCCACCCTCGCAGGCCCCCTATTGCTCCCCCGACGTGCCTCTTCCTCCTATATATACCCATATAACCTGAAAACATCCGAGAGCACCACGAAACCCTAATTCCACCATCGCAACCTTCTGTACCCGTGAGATCCCATCTTGGGGCCTGTTCTGGAGCTCCACCGGAGGGGGAACCGATCACGGAGGGCTTCTACATCAACAACATAGCCTCTTCGATGAGTTGTGAGTAGTTTACCACAGACCTTCGGGTCCATAGTTATTAGCTAGATGGCTTCTTCTCTCTCTTTGGATCTCAATACAAAGTTCTCCTCGATCTTCTTGGAGATCTATTCGATGTAATTCTATTTGTGTTGTGTTTGCCGAGATCCGATGAATTGTGGGTTTATGATTAAGATTATCTATGAACAATATTTGGTTCTTCTCGGAATTCTTATATGCATGATTAAATATCTTTGCAAGTCTCTTCGAATTATCAGTTTGGTTTGGCCTACTAGATTGGTAGTTCTTGTAATGGGAGAAGTGCTTAGCTTTGGGTTCAATCTTGCTTTGTCCTTTCCCAGTGACAGCAGGGGCAGCAAGGCACGTATTGTATTGTTGCCATCGAGGATAAAAAGATGGGGTTTGCATCATATTACATGAGTTTATCCCTCTACATCATGTCATCTTGCTTAAGGCGTTACTCTGTTCTTATGAACTAAATACTCTAGATGCATGCTGGATAGCGGTCGATGTGTGGAGTAATAGTAGTAGATGCAGAATCATTTTGTTCTACTTGTCACGGACGTGTTGCCTATATACATGATCATGCCTAGATATTCTCATAACTATGCGCTCTTCTATCAATTGCTCAACAGTAATTTGTTCACCCATCGTAGAAATCTCCTATCTTGAGAGAAGCCACTACTGAAACCTATGGCCCCCGGGTCTACCTTCTATTATATCAATCTTCCAGCAACTATTTATCTTTACTTTACTTTTACCTTGCAATCTTTACTTTCAATCTATTCAACAAAAATACCAAAAATATTATCCTATTATCTCTATCAGATCTCACTTTTGCAAGTGGCCGAGAAGGGATTGTCAATCCCTTTATAGCGTTGGTTGCAAGGTTCTTATTTTTTTGTGCAGGTACGAGGAACTTGTGTGTAGTCTTCTACTGGATTGATACCTTGGTTCTCAAAAACTTAGGGAAATACTTACGCTACTTTGCTGCATCACCCTTTCCTCTTCAAGGGAAAACCAACGCATTCTCAAGAGGTAGTTATACGTCTCCAACATATCCATAATTTTTGATTGTTCCATGCTATTATATTGTCCTTCTAGGATGCTTTATGGGCTTTAATATACACTTTTATATTATTTTTGGGACTAACCTATTAACCTAGAGCCCAGTGCCAGTTTCTGTTTTTCTCCTATTTTTGGGTTTCGCAGAAAAGGAATATCAAACGGAGCCCAATTGACCTAAAAATCAACGGAGATCATTTTTGGACCAGAAGAAGCCCATGGAGTGCCGAAGGCGGACGAGAGGACCCACGGGCTGCCCATGAGGGTGGGGGCGCCCCCCTACTGGGCGCGCCACCCTGCCTCGTGGACAGCCCATAGCCCCCTTTGCTTGGCCCCGACTCCAACACCTCCTATATATACTGAAACCTCGGGAAAATAACCTAGATCGGGAGTTCCGCTACCGAAAGCCTCGGTAGCCACTGAAAACCAATCTAGACCCTTTTCCGGCACCCTGCCAGAGGGGGGAACCCTCACTGGTGGCCATCTTCATCATCCCGGCGCTCTCCATGACGAGGGGGGAGTAGTCCACCCTCGGGGCTGAGGGTATGTACCTTTAGCTATGTGTTTAATCTCTCTCTCTCTCTCTCTCTCTCTCTCTCTCTCTCTCTCTCTCGTGTTCTTGAGATGGCACGATCTTGATGTATCGCGAGCTTTGCTATTATAGTTGGATCTTATGATGCTTCTCCCCCACTACTCTCTTGTAATGTATTGAGTTTTTGCTTTGAAGATATCTTATCGGATTGAGTCTTTAAGGATTTGAGAACACTTGATGTATGTCTTGCACGTGCTTATCTGTGGTGACAATGGGATATCATGTGATCTACTTGATGTATGTTTTGGTGATCAACTTGCGGGTTCTGTGACCTTGGGAATCTATGCATAGGGGTTGGCACACGTTTTCGTCTTGACTCTCCGGTAGAAACTTTGGTGCACTCTTTGAAGTTCTATGTGTTGGTTGAATAGATGTTTCTGAGATTCTGTGATGCATATCGTATAATCATGCCCATGGATACTAGAGGTGACAATGGAGTATCTAGGTGACATTAGCGTTTTGGTTGATTTGTGTCTTAAGGTGTTATTCTAGTACGAACTCTATGATAGATTGAACGGAAAGAATAGCTTTGTGTTATTTTACTACAGACTCTTGAATAGATCGATCAGAAAGAATAACTTTGAGGTGGTTTCGTACCCTACCATAATCTCTTCGTTTGTTCTCCACTATTAGTGACTATGGAGTGACTCTTTGTTGCATGTTGAGGGCTAGTAATATGATCCAATTATGTTATTATTGTTGAGAGAACTTGCACTAGTGAAAGTATGAACCCTAGGCCTTGTTTCAACACATTGTCATACCATTTATGCTCACTTTTACCACTTGCTACCTTGCTTTTTTTATATTTTCTTATCACAAAAACCTATATCTACCATCCATATTGCACTTGTATCACCATCTCTTCGCCAAACTAGTGCACCTATACAATTTACCATTGTATTGGGTGTGTTGGGGACATAAGAGACTCTTTGTTATTTGGTTGCAGGGTTGCTTGAGAGAGACCATCTTCATCCTAAGCCTCCCACGGATTGATAAACCTTAGGTCATCCACTTGAGGGAAATTTGCTACTGTCCTACAAACCTCTGCACTTGGAGGCCCAACAACGTCTACAAGAAGAAGGTTGTGTAGTAGACATCAAGCTCTTTTGTGGCGCCGTTGCCGGGGAGGTGAGTGCATGAAGGTATATCTTTAGATCTTGCAATTTTTTTTTGTTTCTTGTTTTATCACTAGTTTATTTTATAAAAGAAAACTACCAAAAAATGGAATTAAGGTTACCTCATATGCTTCATCTTTTTAATATCTTTCATGAAAATGATGGGAAGTAAAATTGTGCTCAAGTACTAGAAGAAGAATTACATAGAATGCTTGGCATAAAATATGTGCATGATGAGCATGATTGCAATGTTGTTAGTATGAATTCTTTGAATACCCATGATGCTAATGATATGCAAAGCCACAAGCTTGGGGAAGCTATGTTTGATGAAGATGATATTTTTAGTCCCATAAATTTTGATGAGCAAATTTATTGTGATGAAAGCCCGCCTCCTATTTATGATGATTATATTGATGAAAGTGGATTTGGAGAGGTAATGACTTTATTTAGTGATGAATCCACTATTTCAGAAGAGGTTCCAATTGATTATGAGAACAAAGTTGCTATCTATGATGATTATTGTGATGACTTGTATGCTATTAAGAATAATGATAACCATGAAACTTGTCATCATGATTTTAGTTTACAATTGGATTATGCCTCACATGATAACTATTTTGTTGAGTTTGCTCCCACTACTATTCATGAGAAGAAATTTGCTTATGTGGAGAGTAATAAAATTTATATGCTTGGGGATCATGAAAAGAATGATTTATGTGCTGGTTATATTGTTGAGTTCATTCATGATGCCTCTGAAAATTATTATGAGAGAGGATCATATGCTTCTACATATTGCAATAATATAAAGTATCCTCTCTACGGGCTTAAAGTTTTGAAGCTATGCTTGTTTTGCTTTCTTATGCTAGTTGATTATTGTTCCCATAAGTTGTTTGCTCACAAAATCCCAATGCATAGGACTTGGGTTAGATTTAAATGTGCTAGTCATATTCTTCATGCTGCTCTCCTTATGTTTCAATTCTAATCTTTTACGCGAGCATCATTGAAATCATCGTGCCTAGCTAGGGGCGTTAAACGATAGCGCTTGTTGGGAGGCTACCCAACTTTATTTTGTTTTCTTTGCTTTTGCTTCTGTTTAGGAATAAATATTGCATCTAGATTATGTTTAGATGTGGTTTTGTGTTTTAATTAGTGTTTGTTCCAAGTAGAACCTTTGGGAAGACTTGTGTGAAGTTTATATGATCTTGCTGAGAAAAACAGAATCGTTAGCGCTCGCTAGAATGGTCACCAGATTTTACTGGAGCGTGCTATTTAGTTGATTCTTTTTGAAGACGATTAATAGACAAATTCCTCACGTTTACCATATTATTTTGAATTTTTTGGAGTTACATAAGTATGCGAAACCTGCAGATTACTACAGACTGTTCTGTTTTTGACAGATTCTGTTTTTCGTGTGTTGTTTGCTTATTTCAATGCATCTATGAGTAGTATTGGGAAGTATGAACAATAGAGAAGTTGGAATACAGTAGGTTTAACACCAATATAAACAAAGAATTAATTCATTGCAGTACCTTTGAGTAGTGGTTTGCTTTCTTATACTAACGGAGCTCATGAGATTTTTGTCTAAGTTTTGTGTTGTGAAGTTTTCAAGTTTTGAGTATTGCTTTGATGGACTATGGAACAAAGAGTGGCAAGAGCCTAAGCTTGGGGATGCCCATGGCACCCCAAGGTAAAATTAAAGGACAACCAAAAGCCTAAGATTGGGGATGCCCCAGGAAGGCATCCCCTCTTTCGTCTTCATCCATCGGTAACTATACTCGGAGCTATATTTTTATTCACCACATGATATGTGTTTTACTTGGAGCGTCTTGTATAATTTGAGTATTTGCTTGTTAGTTTTCCACAATTATCCTTGCTGGACACACCTATTTGAGAGAGTTAAATATGGCCTAGGAATTGATAGAACACTCTATGTGCTTCACTTATATCTTTTGAGTTGAATAGTTTTGCTCTAGTGCTTCACTTATATCTTCTAGAGCACGGTGGTGATTATATTTTGTAGAAATTGTTGAACTCTCATGCTTCACTTATATCCATTTGAGAGTCTATTAAAACATCATGGTAATGTGCTTAGGCTATAAAACTAGTCTTCACATGATAGACATCCAATATCAATGTAGTAAAAACTTTCACACTATGTGCCTTGAATATGATGAGAAGTTGGATGCTTGATAATTGTTTTGAGATATGAGGATAGTGATATTAGAGTCATGCTAGTGGAGTTATTATGAAATTGAGAAATTCTTGTGTTAACGTTAGTGATTCCCATAGCATGCACATATGGTGAACCACTATGTGACGAAGTTAGAGCATGAGGTATTTGTAAAGTGTCAATCTTTGTGTGGAGGTCGGGGGCGCGTGATGGTTAAATCCTACCAAACTCCCCCCTAGGAGCATGCGTTGATTGCTTTGTTTTGATGACTCATAGATTTTTGCTATAAGTATATGAGTTCTTTATGACTAATGTTGAGTCCATGGATTATACGCACTCTCACCTTTCCACCGTTGCTAGCCTCTCTTGTATCACACAACTTTCGCCGGTACCATACACCCACTATATATCCTTCCTCAAAACAACCACCATATATATTCCTAAAAACAGCCACCATACCTACCTATCATGGCATTTCCATAGCCATTGCGAGATATATTGCCATGCAACTTTCCACCGTTCCATTCATATGACAGACATCATATTGTCATATTGCCATGCATGATCATGTAGTTGACATCGTTTTTGTGGCAAGGCCACCATGCATAATTTTTCATACATGTCACTCTTGATTCATTGCACATCCCGGTACATCACCGGAGGCATTCATATAGAGTCATACTTTGTTCTAGTATCGAGTTGTAATATCAAGTTGTAATTCAATGGAAGTGTGATGATCATCATTATTAGAGCATTGTCACATGTGAGGAAAGGCTAAATCAAGAAAGCCCCTAAAAAAAGGCCAAAGAAAAAAAGAAAGGCCCAAAAAAAAGAGGGACAATTGCTACTATCTTTTTCCACACTTGTGCTTCAAAGTAGCACCATGTTTTTCATGATAGAGAGTCTCATGTTTAGTCACTTTCATATACTAGTGGGAATTTTCATTATAGAACTTGGCTTGTATATTCCAACGATGGGCTTCCTCAAATGCCCTAGGTCTTCGTGAGCAAGCAAGTTGGATGCACACCCACTAGTTTCTTTCGTTGAGCTTTCATACATATTTAGCTCTAGTGCATCCGTTGCATGGCAATCCCTACTCACTCACATTGATATCTATTGATGGGCATCTCCATAGCCCGTTGATACACCTAGTCGATGTGAGACTATCTCCCTCCTTTTTGTCTTCTCCGCAACCACCACTCTATTCCACCCATAGTGCTATGTCCATGGCTCACGCTCATGTATTGCGTGAAAGTTGAAAGGTTTGAAATAATAGAGTATGAAAACAAGTGCTTGCCTGAAACCGGGGTTGTGCATGATATGAATATTTTTTGTGATGAAGAGGGAGCATAGCCAGACTATATGATTTTGTAGGGATAACTTTCTTTAGCCATAGTATTTTGAGAAGACATGATTGCTTTGTTAGTATGCTTGAAGTATTATTATATCTTATGTCAATATAGACTTTTGTCTTGAATCTTTCAGATCTGAACATTCATGCCACAATTAAGAGAATTACATTGAAGATTTTGTTGGTTAGCATTCCACATCAAAAATTCTGTTTTATCATTTACCTACTCGAGGACGAGCGGGAATTAAGCTTGGGGATGCTTGATACGTCTCCAAGGTATCTATAATTTTTGATTGTTCCATGCTATTATATTATCCTTCTAGGATGTTTTATGGGCTTTAATATAAACTTTTATATTATTTTTGGGACTAACCTATTAACCCAGAGCCGAGTGCCAGTTTCTGTTTTTCTCCTGTTTTTGGGTTTCGTAGAAAAGGAATGTCAAACGGAGCCCAATTGACCTGAAAATCGACGAAGATCATTTTTGGACTAGAAGAAGCCCACGGAGTGCCGGAGGGGGATGAGAGGACCCACGGGCTACCCACGAGGGTGGGGGGTGCCCCCCCTACTGGGCGCGCCCCCTGCCTCGTGGATAGCCCGTAGCCCCCTTTGCTTGGCCCCGACTCCAACACCTCCTATATATACTGAAACCTCGGGAAAATAACCTAGATCAGGAGTTCCGCCGCTGAAAGCCTCTGTAGCCATTGAAAACCAATCTAGACTTTGTTCCGGCACCCTGCCGGAGGGGGGAACCCTCACTGGTGGCCATCTTCATCATCCCGGCGCTCTCCATGACGAGGAGGGAGTAGTCCACCCTCGGGGCTGAGGGTATGTACCATTAGCTATGTGGTTGATCTCTCTCTCGTGTTCTTGAGATGGCACGATCTTGATGTATCGCGAGCTTTGCTATTATAGTTGGATCTTATGATGCTTCTCCCCCACTACTCTCTTGTAATGGATTGAGTTTTCCCTTTGAAGTTATCTTATCCAATTGAGTCTTTAAGGATTTGAGAACACTTGATGTATGTCTTGCACGTGCTTATCTGTGGTGACAATGGGATATCATGTGATCTACTTGATGTATGTTTTGGTGATCAACTTGCGGGTTCTGTGACCTTGGGAATCTATGCATAGGGGTTGGCACACGTTTTCGTCTTGACTCTCCGGTAGAAACTTTGGGGCACTCTTTGAAGTTCTATGTGCTGGTTCAATAGATGTTTATGAGATTGTGTGATGCATATCGTATAATCATGCCCACAGATATTTGAGGTGACAATGGAGTATCTAGGTGACATTAGGGTTTTGGTTGATTTGTGTCTTAAGATGTTATTCTAGTACGAACTCTATGATAGATTGAACGGAAAGAATAACTTTGTGTTATTTTACTATGGACTCTTGAATAGATCGATCAGAAAGAATAACTTTGAGGTGGTTTCGTATCCTACCATAATCTCTTCGTTTGTTCTCTGCTATTAGTGACTTTGGATTGACTCTTTGTTGCATATTGAGGGCTAGTAATATGATCCAATTATGTTATTATTGTTGAGAGAACTTGCACTAGTGAAAGTATGAACCCTAGGCCTTGTTTCAACACATTGTCATACCTTTTATGCTCACTTTTACCACTTGCTACCTTGGTGTTTTTATATTTTCTTATTACAAAAACCTATATCTACCATCCATATTGCACTTGTATCACCATCTCTTCGCCGAACTAGTGCACATATACAATTTACCATTGTATTGGGTGTGTTGGGGACACAAGAGACTCTTTATTATTTGGTTGCAGGGTTGCTTGAGAGAGACCATCATCCTACGCCTCCCATGGATTGATAAACCTTAGGTCATCCACTTGAGGGAAATTTGCTACTCTCCTACAAACCTCTACACTTGGAGGCCCAACAACGTCTACAAGAAGAAGGTTGTGTAGTAGACATCAGGTAGCAAGAAAGATTTCTGGCGCCGTTGCCGGGGAGATCTACGCACAAGTTATATACCAAGTACCCATCACAAACTCTTATCCCTCGCATTACATTATTTGCCATTTGCCTCTCGTTTTCCTCTCCCCCACTTTAGCCTTGCCGTTTTATTCGCCCTTTCTCCGTTTGCTTGCTTCTTGTTTGCTTGTGTCTTGGATTGCTTGTTTGTCACTATGGCTCAAGACAATACTAAATTGTGTGACTTTTCCAATACCAACAATAATGATTTTATTAGCACTCCTATTGCTCCTATTATCGATGCTGAATCTTGTGAAATCGATGTTGCTCTGTTAAACCTTATTATGAAAGATCAATTCTCCGGCCTTCCTAGTGAAGATGCCGTTACTCATCTAAACAACTTTGTTGATTTGTGGGATATGCAAAATAAGAGAGATGTGGATAATTATATTGTTAAATTGAAGCTATTTCCGTTTTCGCTTAGAGATCGTGCTAAAACTTGGTTCTCTTCTTTGCCTAGAAATAGTATTGATTTATGGAATAAGTGCAAGGATGCCTTTATCTCTAAGTATTTTCCTCCAGCTAAGATTATCTCTCTTAGAAATGATATTATGAATTTTAATCAACTTGATCATGAGCATATTGCACAAGCTTGGGAGAGGATGAAATTAATGATACGTAATTTCCCTACACATGGTTTGAACTTATGGATGATTATACAAAACTTTTATGATGGATTGAATTTTGCTTCTAGAAATCTTCTAGATTTGGCTGCGGGGAGCACTTCCATGGAAATCACTTTAGGAGAAGCTACTAAACTCCTAGATAATATTATGGTTAATTACTCTCATTGGCACACCGAAAGATCTACTAGTAAAAAAGTACATGCTATTGAGGAGATTAATGTATTGAGTGGAAAGATGGATGAACTTATGAAATTATTTGTTACTAAGAGTGTTTCTTCTGATCCTAATGATATTCCTTTGTCCACGTTGATTGAGAATAATAATGAATCTATGGATGTGAATTTTGTTGGTAGGAATAATTTTGGTAACAATGCATATAGAGGAAATTTCAATTCTAGGCCGTTCCCTAGTAATTCCTCTAGTAATTATGGTAATTCCTACAACAACTCTTATGGTAATTTTAATAAGATGCCCTCTGATTTTGAGACTAGTGTTAAAGAATTTATGAATTCACAAAAGAATTTCAATCCTTTGCTTGAAGAAAAATTGCTTAAGATTGATGAGTTGGCTAGGAACGTGGATATAATTTCTCTTGATGTTGATTCTTTGAAACTTAGATCTATCCCACCTAAGCATGATATCAATGAGTCTCTCAAAGCCATGAGAATTTCCATTGATGAGTGCAACGAAAGAACCGCTAGGATGCGTGCAAAAAAAGATTGCTTTGTAAGAGCATGTTCTTCTAGTTTTCATGATAATAAGGATGAAGATCCAAAAGTTCTTGATGTGTCTCCTATTAAATATTTGTTTCTCAATATGAATCTTCATAAATATGGTACTGGAGATTAGTCAACTCTAGTTAAAAGGCATCCCAATGATTCGGAGTTTTTAGATCTTGATGCTAAAACTGTTAAAAGTGGGATTGAAGAGGTCAAAACTTCACATAGTAATGAACCCACTATTTTGAATTTCAAGGAATTTAATTATGATAATTGCTCTTTAGTAGAGTGTATTTCCTCGTTGCAATCTGTGCCAAATTCTCCGCATGCTTATAGTCAAAATAAAGCTTTTACCAAACACATCGTAGATGCTTTAATGCAATCTTATGAAGAAAAACTTGAATTAGAAGTTTATATCCCTAGAAAACTTTGTGATGAGTGGGAACCTACTATTAAAATTAAGATTAGAAATCATGAATGCTATGCTTTGTGTGATTTAGGTGCTAGCGTTTCCACAATTCCTAATACTTAGTGTGATGTGTTAGGTTTCCATGAACTTGATGATTGTTCTTTAAATTTGCACCTCGCGGATTCTACCATTAAGAAACCTATGGGAAGGATTAATGATGTTCTTATTGTTGCAAATTGGAATTATGTGCCCGTTGATTTCATTGTGCTTGATATAGATTGCAATCCTACTTGTCCTATTATTCTTGGTCGACCTTTCCTTAGAACGATTGGTGCAATTATTAATATGAAGGGAGGAAATATTAGATTCCAATTTCCATTAAGGAAAGGCATGGAACACTTTCCTAGAAAGGAAATCAAATTACCTTATGAATCTATTATGAGAGCCACTTATAGATTGCCTACCAAAGATGGCAACACCTAGATCTATTCTTGTATCATGCCTAGCTAGGGGCGTTAAACGATAGCGCTTGTTGGGAGGCAACCCAATTTTTTTGCTTTTACTTCTCTTTAGTAATAAATAATGCATCTAGCTTCTGTTTAGATGTGGTTTTGTGTTTTAATTTGTGTTTGTGCCAAGTAGAACCTTTGGGAAGACTTGGGTGAAGTCTTTGCAATCATGCTGTAAAAAACAGAAACTTTTGCGCTCACGAGATTAGCTACCATTTTTTTACTGAAGAGTGCTTTTAAGTTGATTCCTTTCGAAGATGATTAATAGAAAAATTTCTCACGTCCACCAATTTATTTCAGAATTTTTAGAGTTACAGAAGTATTCGAAAGTTATAGATTGCTATAGACTGTTCTGTTTTTGACAGATTCTATTTTTCGTGTGTTGTTTGCTTATTTCGATGAATCTATGAGTAGTATCGGGGGGGGGGGTATGAATGATAGATAAGTTCAAATACCATAGGTTCAACACCAATATAAATAAATTATGAGTTCATTATAGTACCTTAAAGTGGTGGTTTGTTTTCTTACACTAACGGAGCTCACGAGATTTTTTGTTAAGTTTTGTGTTGTGAAGTTTTCAAGTTTGTGGGTAAGGATTTGATGGACTATGGAACAAAGTGTGGCAAGTTCCTAAGCTTGGGGATGCCCAAGGCACCCCAAGGTAAAATTCAAGGACAACCAAAAGCCTAAGCTTGGGGATTCCCCGGGAAGGCATCCCCTCTTTCGTCCTCGTCTATCGGTAACTTTACTTGAGACTATATTTTTATTCACCACATGTTATGTGTTTTGCTTGGAGCGTCTTGTATGATTTGAGTCTTTGATTTTTAGTTTAGCCCAATCATACTTGCTGTACACACCTTTTGATAGAGACACACATTAATCGGAATTTATTAGAATACTCTACGTGCTTCACTTATATCTTTTGAGCTAGATAGTTTTGCTCTAGTGCTTCACTTATATCTTTTTATAGCACGGCGGTGGTTTTATTTTATAGAAATTATTAATATCTCATGCTTCACTTATATTATTTTGAGAGTCCTTTAGAATAGTATCGTAATTTGCTTCGGTTATAAAATTAGTCCTAATATGATAGACATCCAAGATGGGTGTAATAAAAACTTTCATATATAGTGCATTGAATACTATGAGAAGTTTGATACTTGATGATTGTTTTGATATATGAGGATGGTGATATTAGAGTCATGCTAGTGGATTAATTGTGAATTCAAGAAACACTTGTGTTAAAGTTTGTGATTCCCGTAGCATGCATGCATGGTGAACCGTTATGTGATGAAGTTGGAGCATGATTTAGTTATTGATTGTCATCCTTTGTGTGGAGGTCGGGATCGCGCGATGGTTAACTCCTACCAACCCTTCCCCTAGGAGCATGCATTGAATACTTTGTTTTGATGACTAGTAGATTTTTGCAATAAGTATATGAGTTCTATATGACTAATGTTGAGTCCATGGATTATACGCAGTCTCACCCTTCCACCATTGCTAGCCTCTCTAGTACCGCGCAACTTTCTCCGGTACCATACACCCACTATATACCTTCCTCAAAACAACCACCATACCTACCTATCTTGGCCTTTCCATAGGCATTCCGAGATACATTGCCATGCAACTTTCCACCGTTCTGTTTATTATGACACGCTTCATCATTGTCATATTTCCATGCATGATCATGTAGTTGACATCGTATTTGTGGCTAGGCCACCATGCATAATTCTTTCATACATGTCACTCTTGATTCATTGCACATCTCGGTACGCCACCGGAGGCATTCACATAGAGTCATATTTTGTTCTAGCTTTGAGTTGTAATCTTTAAATTGTAAGTAAATAAAAGTGTGATGATCTTCATTACTAGAGCATTGTCCCAGTGAGGAAAGGATGATGGGGACTATGAATCCCCCACAAGTCGGGATGAGAATCCAGACAGAAAAAAAGAGGCCATAAAAAAAGAGAAAAGGCCCAAATAAAAAAAGGGAGAAAAAAAAAAGAAGAGAAGAAAAAAAAGGGAAGAAAAATGAGAGAAAAAGAGAGAAGGGGAATGCTACTATCCTTTTTCCACACTTGTGCTTCAAAGTAGCACCACGATCTTCAAGATAGAGAGTCTCCTATGTTGTCACTTTCATATACTAGTGGGAATTTTCATTATAGAACTTGGCTTGTATATTCCTATGATGGGCTTCCTCAAAATGCCCTAGGTCTTCGTGAGAAAGCGAGTTGGATGCACACCCACTTAGTTTCTTTAGTTGAGCTTTCATACACTAATAGTTCTAGTGCATCCGTTGCATGGCAATCCCTACTCACTCACATTGATATCTATTGATGGGCATCTCCATAGCCCGTTGATATGCCTAGTTGATGTGAGACTATCTTTCTTTTTGTCTTCTCCACAACCACCACTCCATTCCACCTATAGTGCTATATCCATGGCTCACGCTCATGTATTGCGTGAAAGTCGAAAAGTTTGAAAAATTGGAGGATGAAACAATTGCTTGGCTAAAACCGGGGTTGTGCATGATTTAAATATTTTGTGTGATGAAGATAGAACATAGCCAGACTATATGATTTTGTAGGGATAAATTTCTTTGGCCATGTTATTGTGAGAAGACATGATTGCTTTTTAGTATGCTTGAAGTATTATTATTCTTATGTCAATACTAAACTTTTGTCTTGAATCTTTCAGATCTTAACATTCATGCCACAATAAAGAAAATTACATTAAGAATTATGTTGGGTAGCATTCCACATCAAAAATTCTGTTTTTATCATTTACCTACTCGAGGACGAGCATGAATTAAGATTGGGGATGCTTGATATGTCTCCAACGTATCAATTAGTTTTGATTGTTCCATGCTATTATATTATCTGTTTTGGATGTTTAATGGGCTTTATTATACACTTTTATATTATTTTTGGGACTAACCTACTAACCCAAGGCCCAGTGCAAATTGTTGTTTTTTTGCCTATTTCAGTGTTTCGCAGAAAAGGAATATCAAACGGAGTCCAAACGGAATGAAACCTTCGGGAGAGTCATTTTTGGAATAAATGCAACACAGAAGACTTGGAGTACACATCAGGGAAGAAACGAGGCTGTCACGAGGGGGGAAGGCGCGCCCCCACCCTTGTGGGCCCCTGTTGCTCCCCCGACGTGCCTCTTCCTCCTATATATACCCATATACCCTGGAAACATCCGAGAGCACCACGAAACCCTAATTCCACCGCCGCAACCTTCTGTACCCGTGAGATCCCATCTTGGGGTCTGTTCCGGAGCTCCACCGGAGGGGGAATCGATCATGGAGGGCTTCTACATCAACACCATAGCCTCTCCGATGAGTTGTGAGTAGTTTACAACAGACCTTCAGGGTCCATAGTTATTAGCTAGATGTCATCTTCTCTCTCTTTGGATCTCAATACAAAGTTCCCCTCGATCTTCTTGGAGATCTATTCATTGTAATTCTTTTTGCGGTGTGTTTGTCAAGATCTGATGAATTGTGGGTTTATGACCAAGATTATCTATGAACAATATTGGATTCTTCTCTGAATTCTTATATGCATGATTAAAATATCTTTGCAAGTCTCTTCGAATTATCAGTTTGGTTTGGCCTACAAGATTGGTAGTTCTTGCAATGGGAGAGGTGCTTAGCTTTGGGTTCCATCTTGCGGTGTCCTTTCCCAGTGACAGCAGGGGCAGCAAGGCACGTATTGTATTGTTGCCATCGAGGATAAAAAATGGGGTTTACATCATATTACATGAGTTTATCCCTCTACATCATGTCATCTTGCTTAAGGCGTTACTCTGTTCTTATGAACTTAATACTCTAGATGCATGCTGGATAGCGGTGGATGTGTGGAGTAATAGTAGTAGATGCAGAATTGTTTCGGTCTAGTTATCACGGGCGTGATGCCTATATACATGATCATGCCTAGATATTCTCATAACTATGCGCTTTTCTATCAATTGCTCGACAGTAATTTGTTCACCCACCGTAGTAATGTGCTATCTTGAGAGAAGCCACTAGTGAAACCTATGGCCCCTGGGTCTATCTTCTATCATATTTATCTTCCAACAACTATTTATCTTTACTTTACTTCTACCTTGCAATCTTTACTTTCAATCTATGCAACAAAAATACCAAAAATATTATCCTATTATCTCTATCACATTGCAAGTGGCCGAGAAGGGATTGAGAACCCCTTTATCACGTTGGTTGCAAGGTTTTTATTTGTTTGTGTATGTACGAGAAACTTGCATGTAGTCTCCTACTGGATTGATACCTTGGTTCTAAAAAACTGAGGGAAATACTTACGCTACTTTGCTGCATCACCCTTTCCTCTTCAAGGGAAAACCAACGCATGCTCAAGAGTTAGCATGTACCCTTCGTCTGCGCGCGCCACCTCGAGCTGCTCAAACGCCTCCCGGCTCTCCCGTACCTCGCGTCTGGATACCACTCGGTGGTCGATTTCGAAGGGCGTCGACACTTTGGGTGTGCTAGCTGGGAAGTCCAGCTTCGCTTCGCAGCTGTACAATGCCACCGCCTGATGTCGTACGCCTTTGTCGTGAGCTTCGTCGATTGGTGGGAGCCCAGCCAGTACCGGACACCTATGTCAGTGTCTCTGATTTTCGACACCCACATCCGCCATGGCCGCTGCAGCATGTCGTGGTATTTATTCTTCGGCAGCGGTGGCATTGGCAGGTCGGTGTTGGAGGAGCACGAATGAGGGTCATCGGTGCAGCGATGGCGGCCCGACTATGTGCCGCATTGTGGATCTGCCATACGAATCGCGACGGCTTTCTAGGAGGGTGGGATCCCGCCATTTGGGGCGGCTCCAGCCAATTCAAAGCTTCGTCAGAGATGGAGGGCCTAGGAGGGGATGGATTTGGGCGTAGGCGGATACAGTGTGGTGGTGGTGGGGGCAGAGGGAGGGGCGGCACGGAGACGGGTGTGACTGCTTTCTAGTTGATAAGTTAAAAAGAAAACTCCTCCGTACCCTCTTATGAATGGGAAAGCTTGGTTTTGGTTTGTAATGCAATTACAATAACAAGATGCTATTAGATCTATAACACGCACACACACACCAAACAACTTGATAAAAACCCTAATTTTTTAATTTGAATTAAACAAGGAATTCATGAATATATGAGGATTAAACCAGCAACATGGGTGAACCATAGCAATCTAGATGGGCTTGGGTATTGAAGGAGGAGGAAATATTTGTTAGCTTTACAAAAAAGGCTTGGGGTTCTCGGTAGCATTTCCTTGCGGGTGATGGCATGGCGGTGATCTCCTTTTATCATGTCGTACAGCTACACCGGGGAGGGAAACCTACCGCCGGGAGGGATTTAGATCTAGAGGAGGCGATAGAGACAAAGGGAAAGTGTGAAGTTATGTCAGGGGGTAGTTGTGAACAAGTAACGGGATATTTAGAGGGAGGGTGGGGAAAATTTAGCGGGGCAATTAAAAAATAATGTGGGAAGGGAAAAATTTTGGGGTGGGTGGGTGGGGGAGGTGGAAATGAAATAATGGAGGGAACCAAAAAAATGAGTGTGTTTGTTCACCTCAAGTTTATGAACCTCACATTTCAACTTGCCAAGTCACGATATTTATGCAACACCTAACATTTCTACCATCCAAGCCTTGTGTGTGCATCGGTTCTTCATATTAGTGAGGTCAAAATGTATCACTACAAGTCTCACCTGTTTGCTTGATGTGTGCTTTCGAAAAGTCTGATCACCAATTTCGTGTGTGTTATGAACCTTTTTTGTTGTGGATGTGACACATACTATAATGGACATGGCTCATGTCTTGCAACATTGCTCGTATCAAGATTATGAACCTCACATTTCAACTTGCCAAGTTCGATTTTGACCAATGCTCATGAAAATAACACCTAATATGTGTGATCGTTATTCAACACCTACCGAGGGACTACCATCTATTGTGCGTTTGTCCTCCATGATGTAGGAAACACCCTATGGATGATTTCCATACTTAGTTCAAATGTTCTTTCAAAGAGGTTGATCAACCACATTGTTCATGTCGCACGGACAGTAAGGGACATGGATCATGCCTTACAGCATTGATGATCAATGGGTTATGGACCTCACATTTGAACTAGGAAAGTCACGATCCCGACTAATGTTCACCCTGCTAACACCAATTATGAAATACCATATAATACTACCATCCCAACTAGTCATGTGTTGTGCCACATTTATGCATTCCTTATAAGTAGTACTATCTACCACCATGCGATCCAGAATGAAGGTCAGATCACAAACATGCAACACACTCTCTTTGTTTCACATTTCTGTTGTGCAGCTTCAAATGATCCCAAATTTCACGAATATCTGCACTACATGCCCTGCACGCTCCAGATTTCACGGGATTTCAAAGCGTGGAGAAGCGCGCGGGACGGGACATGACGTTGGCGCGGTAATCGGAATGCGCCGTCAGGGGCTCCTCGATCTCCGTGCCGACTTTTTCGCCATGTATCGAGCAGCTGGCCGTTGCGTGATGTGACCAGATCATCCGAGCCTGCCCGTCAGCCACTCGGAAATATGATTATAAAAGGCGCAGCTGCCAAGGCGGGGTACTATGCCCTTCATTCGTTCCTCCGCTCACCTCCTTGACCCCTCTTCTTCCCCCTTTGCCCCGTGAGAGCTCGTCGTCAATGGCGAAGGACAGACTCGCAAAGAAGGCCGCGTCCAAGGGCAAGAAGCTGGCGAAGGGGTAGACGTCGCGGTCCGGCCTGCCGTCTGGTTGGATCCAGGGGGACTGGATCCGCTCAACGGTCACCAAAGTGGATTTGGAGGGCCTCATCGTTGACGGCCTCATCGTGCCTGGGTCTTGGAGGCTACCGGGGAAGGAGACGGAGCCCAAGCCGCGTGAGGGCGAGCGCGTTCTGGTCACCACCCATGTCGACCGAGGTCTTTCTCTACCTCCACACCCTTTTTTCCGCGGTTTCTTGAATTTCTTTGGCGCTAAGATCCACCACTTCCCCCAAACACCATTTCCTATCTTGCAGCATTCATCACGATGTGCGAGAGTTTCCTGGGGTGTCAACCAAATTGGGGCTTATTCAAGCATATTTTCACTTGCCGATCTCTGTCGGTGAAAAAAGCCAATCCGATTGATGAGAAGATGCATGTGATCCAGATGTGTGGGGGGTTGGGGATCCAAATGAGAGGCAGGAGCACATTTCCTGCGATGACATTTCCTGAGTCAGTTATGGGCTGACAGTCGACTTGGTTCTACTTCAAGGACATCCCGACTCCCGGGTATCCGACTGGACTCCCCCTTTTCTTCAGACAGAATCAACCAAGCTCCCGGATATCCGGAGGAGAAAGGTGAAGTTGCCCTTTTGGTCGACGTCGTGGTGTCCCTCGTTCATGGAGGAGTGTCAAGCATGGACCTGCTGGAGGTATTCCCGAGTCGCCGCATCTAGCCCCTGCAAGCTCGCAACCATCCCATGTGGATGTATTCGGGCCCAAACGACACCGGTCAAAGCCACCCAGAGGAGGTCGACGAGAAGACAGCGGCCCAGTGATTGACGAGCATCACTAGGAACAAGAAAAACCCGCTCGGAGCCAGGAGGATCTTGCCATACGACGCCGAGCATGCTCTAGGGGAGGTTAGGCCCTATTCTGTTGAGTGTTTTTTTCTCTTGTGTTTTTTTCGTATGTGACTATTCTTGGACTCGTCTCAACTTGTCGACTGGTGTTTCACAGGTCTTCAAGAACATGTATTCCATGCCGAATGGAGAGCAGCTACAGGAGGATGTCGGGAGCGAGGAAGGGAGTGCCCGTGTCAATTGTGAGGAGGAAGACGACGAAGAAAGCTCTGACTCGGACAATAGCGATGAGGTCGAGTCGCCGCCCCGCAACAAGAGGCGCTCTAAGCAGATGCAAGTCCCCGTGGGTGGCCAAGGCAAGGCGGTGGCATCGAGTGCCAAGACCCCGGAGCGTAGTCGGACGTCCACTCCAGAGCCAAATGAGAAAGCTGCGAAGCAAACCAGAGTCGCCGCCGCCAAGGCTCGGAAGGCCCTGCCCAAGATTAAAGTGGATGTTCCCGTTGCCTCAGGGTGACTATTTTTCCTTTTTCTGCTTATCGTTTGACGCAAATTCTTGGGTCTATTCTAACCGAGTGAAACTTTGCATTTTCAGCGCCGCCACTTCAGCCACGTCCCACATGGAGGTCGATGAGTAACAAGGCGATGCGGAAACTGTCCACGTCGCCACTTCTCGAGCAGGTAAACTTGAGATGAGTGAATTTCTCTTTTGAACTATCGGTTGACCGAAATCTTACGGTCAAGTCCGTTGCAGCACCACAAAATGTCATTGAACTTCCAGACGACTATGAAGAAGAGCCCCAGAAGACAACGATAAGGAAGGGAAGGACTTCGAGCAGGCTGGTGCCTACCAGCAAGTGATGGCTTCTCGCCCCTCGTTGGTTACCCCAAGTGGAAGGTTTGAGATGTAGCGTAGCGGCAAATTTCCCTTGGCAAAGATACCAAGGATCGAATCCCGTGAGACTCCGAGGGTCGACAAGAAGGTGTCAGTAGCGCCAGAAACTTTTGCTTGACAGGACCTGCACACAGATACAAATAACTTTGCTCCCAACGACTACAGAGAGGTTGTGAATCCCTCTGGCCTTGTCGTTTACAAAGGATCAAACGCAAGAGATAATAGTGATAGGTATGACTGCAACTAGGAAATAAGAACAGGAAGTAAATAGCGGGTGTGATCAGTGATTGTCGGTGTACTAAGGTAGGGGTACCTCAGTACCCCAACTTGTGCACGGGCAGTTGCAGCGTCCCGCGGCAGGGTTTACCACGTGCTCGCCGGAGACCTTCCTGCTCCATGTCAAACCATTCAAAAACAAAGTATACAAGACAGAAGATCGAGACCCCGGCAAGCGGAGCTTGCCGGGAAGGCCGTTCCAGGCTCAAGGTTACCTCACTCACGCAAGGCCCTGGCAAGAGGAGCTTGCCAGGAAGACTAGAAGATTACATCATAAAAGACACGCCTCGGCGCTATATGCGTCCCGGCGAGGGCCCGGGGAGCGACAAGCTTCAGAGCCCGACAAGCTCCCGGGCCCGGCAAGGTCAAGGTCCCGGCAAGGTGCTTGCCGGGGGAGTTGCGCTGTGTGCCCGCGCTCCAGCTCATCGGCCCACGCGTCGCCCTGGGACCTTCCAAGGGACGCGTGGCGGATGGCTGTGCAGCCTGGGGGACACGGTGGCACTCCACGGTGATGAAGCCATCGCCGTGGCAAACGGAGACGCAAGGGCGGGAGCTTTTGGGGTCGACGGCGACGGGCATTAAATGCCCTTGTCCCCCACTGTCAAAGTAGGTAGCGACCACTGTTCACGCACTGTAGCTCCACTATTCCCGCACTGTTACAACTACCACCTCTTTTACATTTTTACCCCTTTCTCCTACGTTGACACCTGTCGGTGACCCCTTGCACTATAAAAGGAGGCCCATGCACAACGTGGAAGGGGTTCGGAACCTAGATCGCTCATACGCTCGGTGTAGCTGGTTCTTCAAGCTCCCGAGCTCTCCAACTCAATACAAACTAAGCAGGAGTAGGGTTTTACGCGTCCACCGCGGCCCGAACCTGGGTAAACTGCCCGCGTGCTCGCTACGATCTGCTCTTCGTGCTCCCTCCGCCCTCTTACCGCACAGACAAGGGGCTCCGGTCCCATAGGTGTTCGTGGCGGACAGTTTCCCCCGACATCTTTGGCGCGCCAGGTAGGGGGCGTCGAGGTTGTGCGAACCTGATCCGGCGTTCACGCGGGCGCATTCTTCATCAACCTCTCCAGTTTCATCAGCGACTTCGTCAGCAACAGCACCATGGCCCCGAAGAAGAAGGCTTCGGAGGTCGGAGGCCCGTCTGCGTCTCATCCGCCGCCACCGGAACCAACGGTGGGCGGGGGAGACGCCGTCGGAAGGGTGGTCGCCGGCGAGGACGCTCGCGGCGCCACCAAATCCAAAGACAGGACGGACGACCGAGCCTCGGTCTCCGTGCACGCGCCGCGTCCATCTCAGCACACGACAACCCAGCAGCGGCATGTCACAGGAGGTGGTATCCGCTTGCTGGGGCAAGGACAAACCGGAGGCTCGCGGGACGCCCCGGACCACCGTCCGGGCACAAGCAAAGCGAAGGCGCCGGGGCGGGACCCTGCTCCTTCTAATGCTGTTAGGAGTCCGAGCATATCCCGCTCCTCGCACCGCTCGCCCCCGTTCCCCTCCACTCCAGCAGAAGCGCTCGCAAGGGCGCAACTGCTCCTCGACTTCCCTCCAGCGGCAGACAAGGCCGAAGACTGGAGGGCCACCATCCAGAGCCTGATCGCCTTCGCCAACAATGACTCTCCACAGCAGCCGGCGACCTCGCGGCTGCGGCAGGCTGAGAAGACGAAGGCCGACGGCGACAAGACCGCTGGGGGCGCGACAACCATGCACTCCCCGCCGCGGAAGCAGAAGACGCCGCCCCGCCGGAACAACGCCGACGACGGCTCCACGGCATCGTCGGACCCGCGGGCTCGTCGGGACCAGCGCCAGGTCCTCGACGACCGGCGACAAGAAGACGCTCGAACAACGATCGAGCGCCGCCGAGAGGCTCGGCGACAATCAGACCAAAGGGCTGGGAACGCTGTCGACGCGCGCGCGCCCGGTGAGCCAGGCGACTTGCCGTACGCGGCAGGCTGCCGTGCGTTCACCCGCGAGCTGCGCCGCGTCCAGTGGCCCAGCATGAAGAATTTCAAGCCCGACGTACCGGAGAAGTACGACGGCAAGACGCACCCCTCGGAATTCCTCAGCGTCTACACCATCGCGGTGCAGGCTGCCGGGGGGCGCGATGAGAAGATTTTGGCGAACTACTTCCCGCTCGTGCTAAAGCCGAACGTTCGTTCCTGGCTTATGCACTTGCCGGAAGGTTCCATTTCTTCTTGGGCAGACCTTTGCCATCAGTTTGTTGGCGCCTTCACCGGCGGCCACAAACCCCACGGCCAGGAGAGCGATCTCCACATTTTGGCCCAGAAGGAAGGAGAGCCCCTGCGCAAGTACATCCAACGCTTCAGCCGTGTGCAACACAACATCCCTGATGTCCACCCTGCCGCGGTTATCAGCGCGTTCCACCAGAACATGCGTAACCGCCGCATGCGTGAAGAAATGGCGATGACCAAGATTCGGGATGTCAGCGAGCTCTACGCTCTGGCTGATAAGTGCGCACGCGCAGAAGAGGGGAGGAGACTCCTCGGGGAGGATGCTGGCACAGGAGGAAGCGACAGCGACGACGCCGCCCCGGCAAAGAAGGGCCGGCGGCGGAACAACAGAAGGAAAAACAAGAAGGAAGTGCTCGCCGTCGAGAAGTCCGGCAAGGAAGCTCCCGCCAAGCAAACACAGGCTGGCAGCTCCGGCAAGGAGCCTGCCCCTGTAGCGGCAGCCGACAAGCAGGACGGCTCCGACAAGCAGTACTGCAAGATCCACCGCACCAAAGGCCACGACCTCTCCAACTGCAAGCGCGTCGAGTACCTCGTCGAGCAGCAGAAAGCTGAGTACGAGAGGCGCGACAAGGAGAAGGCCCAAGGTGGCGGGGGAGAGCCGAGCAAGAAGCGGCCGTTCAATGGCCGGGGAGGACGCCGCGGCAAGGCCAAGCAGCGACAAGGTGATCGACCTCCCCGGGGCCACGACAAGGATGAAGAGGACGACGACGAAGACATGGAGGATGAGGATAACAGCGAGCAGGAGTTCCAGAAGGCCACGGAGGTCCTGTGCGTCGACGGTGGCGCCTCTCTGCACACCTCCCACCGCCAGCTAAAGCAGTGGGTGCGCGAGGTGAATGCAGCGGAGCCGCCCGTGGAGTCGCGCAGGCTCCTCAAATGGTCCAGCACGCCCATCATTTTCGATCTTGAGGATCACCCTGACCGCACCACTGCGGTCGGGTGCTTGCCGATGCTGGTCTCACCCACCATCCGCAACCTCAAGGTCATCAAAATGTTGGTTGACGGCGGGGCCGGGCTGAACTTGATCTCCTCTGCTGTGATCAAGAAACTCCAAATCCCAGATGGCGAGCTCGAAGAGACCGGTTCTTTCCAAGGAATCAACCCGGGAAGGAGCAAGCCCAAGGGGAAGATCACTCTGCTGGTGACCTTTGGCGGGGAGCTCAACTTCAGAACTGAGCGCATCACTTTCGACGTCGCTGATATTCCATTGCCATACAATGGAATACTCGGCCGTCCTGCCCTCGCCAAGTTCATGGCAGCTTCCCATTATGCCTACAACGTACTCAAGATGCCGGGGCCGATAAGCGTCATCACTGTCCATGGCGACAAGAAAGATGCGCTTGTCTGCGCCGACAAGATCTACCGGGATGCAGCAGCTGCGGCAGAAAAGGACACACTTGCCGCTGAAGCTCCCGGGGGGAAGAAGACAAAGACCAAGTCCGGCAAGTGCTCTGGGGCCCACTCCGGCAACCGCACCTCTTCGGAGTGCTGCGCTGCCGTCGAGGACGTTCCATCGAGCTCCACCGGCAAGTGTAAGAAAGGGATGGCCGCTCCTCCGGCAACCAAGAAGGTGTCCGCCAAGGAGGACGACACTGGTGGTACCTTCACCATCAGTGCCACACTTGACAGCAAATAGGAAAGCGCGCTCGTTGCCTTCCTGCGGGCGAATGTCGATGTGTTTGCCTGGCAACCATCTGACATCCCCGGTGTTCCCAGGAAGGTAATTGAGCACAAGCTTGCTGTTTGTCCTCATGCGCGGCCCATCAAGCAGAAAGTGAGGAAGCAAGCCGTGGAGCGCCAAGAATTCATTAACGAAGAGATCAAGAAGCTAGAGGCAGCAGGCCTAGTTAGAGGTGTGATCCATCCGACATGGTTAGCAAACCCAGTTGTCATGCGCAAGGCCAACGGGAAGTGGAGACTGTGTATAGACTTCACCGATGTGAATAAAGCATGTCCCAAGGATCCATTCCCTTTGCCGCGCATTGACCAGATCGTTGACTCCACTGCCGGATGTGAGCTACTCTGTTTTCTTGATGCATACTCAGGCTACCATCAGATCTTTATGGCCAAAGAGGATGAAGAGAAGACTGCATTTATCACTCCTTGTGGCACTTATTGCTTCATACGCATGCCATTTGGACTGAAGAATGCAGGATCAACATTTGCAAGGGTAGTGCACACTGCTTTCGAGCCACAGATCCATAGAAACGTAGAGGCTTACATGGATGACATTGTGGTGAAGAGTAAGAGCAAGGAAACCCTGATCCAAGATTTGGAAGAAACATTTCAGAACCTGCGCAGGATACAGCTCAAGTTGAACCCCGAGAAGTGCGTCTTTGGAGTCCCCTCCGGCAAGCTTCTCGGGTTCTTTGTGTCACAGAGGGGGATTGAAGCCAACCCCGATAAGATTAAAGCCATTGAGCAGATCGAGGCCCCGAAGCGCGTCAAGGATGTCAGGAGGCTTGCAGGTTGTGTGGCTGCCCTCAGTAGGTTCATTTCGAAATCTGCAGAACGCGCCCTACCTTTCTTCAAAATCTTGAAGAAGGCAGGTCCGATGAAGTGGACTCCGGAAGCGGAGGCAGCGCTGCAAGATTTGAAAAGGTACCTATCCTCCACTCCAATACTTGTCCCACCTAGACCACAGGAAAAGTTGTTGCTATACCTAGCGGCAACCAACCAGGTGGTTAGTGCTGCGTTAGTAGCGGAGAGGGAGTCCGACGAGGAATCTACACCACCGGCAAGCGAATCCAGCGACAAGCAGGGGGCTGCTCCGGCAAGCTCTGGCCCCGACAAGGACAACTCTGCGCAGGAACAGGAAGAAGTGCGGAAGAAAATGGTGCAGCGCCCAGTGTATTTTGTAAGTTCCCTTCTCCAGGGGGCTAGCTCAAGATACTCTGGTGTGCAAAAGTTGCTTTTCGGCCTCCTCATGGCCTCGAGAAAGCTGCGCCATTACTTCCAGGCACATGAGATAACAGTGGTCACTCGCTTTCCGCTGAAGAGGATATTGCACAACCCAGAAGCAACAGGCAGGATCGTTGAGTCGGCACTGGAGCTGTCGAGCTTTGGACTCAAGTTTGAAAGTACTTCAACCATACAGAGCCGAGCTTTGGCAGAATTCATAGCTGAGTGGACCCCAACGCCCGATGAGGAAGCCCAAGAAACAAGTGCACCCGTACAAGAAGCAACAAGTGAATGGGTAATGTATTTTGATGGTGCCTTCTCGCTGCAAGGCGCCGGTGCTGGCGTGGTGCTCATCGCGCCCACCGGGGAGCACCTCAAATACGTTATCCAGATGCACTTTCCCAGGGAGCAAGCGACAAACAACACTGCTGAATATGAAGGCTTGCTTGCCGGCCTCAGGATTGCGGCCGAACTTGGGATCAGGAAGCTGATTGTGCGGGGAGATTCTCAGTTGGTGGTCCGGCAAGTCAACAAGAGTTATCAGAGCCCTTTGATGGAAGCTTATGTAGATGAAGTGAGGAAGCTTGAGGAGCACTTTGAAGGTCTGCAAATGGAGCATGTCCCGAGAGCTCAGAATGAAATAGCAGATGGCCTTTCAAAGTGTGCTTCGATGAAGTTACCTGTGGAACCAGGGACCTTCTTGCTCAAGCTGACTCAACCATCCGTTACACCATCAATTGGGCAGTCCAAGAAGAGAAAGTTGGTCTCCGGCGACTACTTGCCGGCGGATCTTCCTGAAACCGCCGCCAAGGTCCCCAAGATCAACAACCAGAACGCTGAGGAACAGTTTGCTCCTGCAGATCCTCGGGTCTGTACAGTTGAAGCAAGCGTTCCCGAGAAGCCTCGCCCCGGCGAGCTTGCCGGGGGACCTTCAGCTCCGGCAGAGCCAGAGGTTCTTGCCGTAGAAGCCGAGGTCCCCGCAGCGGCCCTCATGCCTTTAGTCCTTGCCGTTGAGCCCCAAGCTCCGGCATGGGCGCAGCAGATCGTCCGTTTTCTGCAAACTGGAGAACTTCCCGACGACCCAGAAGAAATAGAGAAGATAACCAGGCAGTCAAGTATGTACTAGTTCGTGGACAACGAGCTGTACAGAAGAAGGCTCAATGGTGTCAGATTGAAGTGCATCTCCAGGGAAGATGGACAGAAGCTGTTGGCGGAAATACACGGAGGCATATGCGGCCACCACATCGGCGCAAGGGCGCTTGCCGGGAAAGCTTTCCGGCAAGGGTTCTTTTGGCAAGAAGCCCTCCAAGATGCAACTGCACTAGTAACCAAGTGTGAAGCGTGCCAGTTCCATGCAAAGCAGATTCATCAGCCAGCTCAAGCTCTCCAAACAATCCCTTTGTCCTGGCCCTTCTCGGTCTGGGGGCTCGATATCCTCGGCCCCTTCCCCCGAGCCGTCGGCGGCTTTGAATACTTGTACGTGGCAATAGACAAGTTCACAAAGTGGCCAGAAGTGGAGCCAGTGAGAAAGGTGACAGCACAGTCAGCGGTCAGGTTCTTCAGGTCGATTGTTTGCCGTTTCGGGATCCCTAACAGGATCATCACCGACAACGGTACACAATTTACTAGTCGCACCTTCATGCAGTACGTCCAAGACCTTGGCGCCAAGGTCTGTTTCGCTTCTGTTGCTCACCCGAGGAGCAACGGCCAAGCGGAGAGGGCCAATGCTGAAGTGCTGCGCGGACTCAAGACAAGGACCTTTGACAGGCTGCGCAAGTGTGGAAGAAATTGGATAGAGGAGCTACCGGCGGCTCTTTGGTCAATCAGAACGACACCAAGTCGAGCCACCGGACAGACACCCTTTGCTCTAGTCTATGGAGCAGAGGCAGTTCTCCCCACGGAACTCGTATACGGATCTCCTCGAGTGCTCGCTTATGATGAGCTCGAGCAAGAGCAACTGCGGCAAGATGATGCATTGCTCCTCGAGGAGGGACGTCTCCAGGCTGCTGTACGAGCTGCTCGATACCAGCAAGCCTTGCGCCGCTACCATAGCCGCAAGGTCAAGGCTAGGAGTCTCGAGGAAGGCGACCTTGTTCTTCGGCGTGTTCAGTCCGCCAAGAATTCCAACAAGTTGACGCCGAAGTGGGAAGGCCCTTATCGGGTGAGACAAGTCACAAGGCCCGGCGCTGTCCGTCTTGAGACCGAAGAAGGCTTACCGGTGAGCAACTCCTGGAACATAGAGCATCTTCGCAAGTTTCACCCATAAGGCGCGGTTGCCGTGATCCGCTCCGGCAACCACCTTTTGTACAAGCTTTGCCGCTGTTGCATGTAACCCTTTGTACAAAGCCGGGCGCAGACCCCGTGCATCAGTAAAGTTTCTGTGTTTTGCGCCATTTGCCTTTTGCATGCTTTTCCTTGATATTTGCATGTGTTATTTGGCATATTTTGCAACATACGTATCCGGTGAGCATTAGCACGCCGAAAGGCCATATACTTGTTTCCCTCTTCTTTTTCCTTGCCTCTTAAGCAGAAGGAACGTTCCTCGCGCACAAGTTTGCCGGGGGGGAAGGAGATGGAAGAGGAACCAAGTGCTGTTCAAGAAAGAGAAGCCTTACCGAGAAGCAAGCGACATATGAAAGCTAAGTTATTAGAATTTGAGCAGTTCAAATTTTTAAAATTTTAGTTGTCTTCCTTGAACAATCACACTTTGTATGGAAAACCTGTGCGCGGAGGAACCTACCCGTAGCTAGCCGCACCCTTGTCTTGTTTTCGAGTACACTCAACGACTCAAGTGAGCTGCGACAAGTGTCGCGCCCTTGCCTCGTTTTCGAGTTCACTCAGCAAGCTAAGTGCGTTGCGACTAGCTGCGGCAAGGTTGCTTGCCGGTGAGACCTTGGCCAGCAGGCTGCTCAGAGTCCAGCACTCAGCGCTCGCGGCAAAGGCCCCTTACCGGCAAACTCCCCGGGAGCGTAGGGTGAAAAGCATACAAAGTAAAGGACCAAGACAAGGAAGATAACATTGCACTGATTGATCAAAATAAGATAAATATCTTACAAAAGATAACTTGTCCCAACGATTAATGAGTTCATAACACCCTATGCAGCAACAAAAAGAGATAAAGATAAAGGAGGCCTAGTCTACGCGGTCGCCCTCGATCCTGGAGATTTTGTTCACCTTGGCGATGATGTGGGCGACCTGCTCCTTCAGCACCTCCATGTTTGCGTCGGCCGGCAGGCTGCGGAGAACGTTGGTGAGGTTTATGCCGGGATTGCGGTATACAATCTTCGTCAGCACGCGCTCCAAGGTTCCCGTGCAGAGCAGGCGCGACTCCTCGGCCAGCTGCGCGGGGATCTTCTTCCGAAGACCTGCAAGAGCCGGCGCAATCCCTCTGAAGAAGAGGCTGAGTTTGGTGCTGTGAGGGAGGTTTGGATCCGGGGAGTAGATGAGATGCTCAACTTTCAGCGCCAGCAGCTCCTGGTCGATGTTGGACGCAGAAGATACCAAGTCTTCGGTCCATACCTCAACGGTACGACGGAAGTTCTCGGCCGCTTTGTTGGCGCTGTCCACCAAGGTTCGCTCCTTGCGGAGCTCCTCCTTCAGCTTGGTCTCCCGATCCCGGACGGCGTTAAGCGAGTCCTTCAGCGTGGAGACCTTCAGCTCCAGATCCTCGATGGAGTCCTTGGCGGCCTTCAGCTCGTCGCCCTTCTCAGAAAGACGCACCTGGAGTTCTGAGTTGGTGTGGGCGTCCTTCTCGCGCTCCGTGTTGAGCACGGCGACCTTCTCCACGCTCGCCTTCAGCGACTCCTCCAGCTGCGCGACCTTGGCGGCAAGCTCCTCCTTGGCGGTCTCCGCGGTAGCCGCGGCAGCTCTCGCCTCCTTCAGCTCCCCGCCAAGGGCCTGCTCCCGAGCGGCAAGGTCTTCCTCGTGGGAGTCGAGGTTGACCTTCCGCTGCGCGAGCTCTCCTTCTCGCCGGGACAGCTCCACCCCGGCGAGCCGCTGCTGCTCTTCGGCCTCGGCCTTCTCCAGCAACCACTCTTGATACTCCCCGGCGAGTCGCTCGCGCTCCTCCGCCACCTCGCGGAGGGCAGCCTGGTTGGCGGCGCTGAGCTCCGCCGCGCGCTTCTCCATCTCCGCGGCGGCCTTGGCGGCGAGGGCCTCCCGAGAAGCAAGCTTCGCCTGCCTGGCCCGGTAAAGGGCCAGGAGCTGGTGAAGCAGCTTCTCCTCCTCGGGCCCGTCGTTTCCGCCGGGCGCCTCGACGATCTTCAAGCCCGCGGAGGCGAGGACCTCCCCATCAAAGGCCTCGCCCTCCGCGGGAGCTCGCGACGAAGAACCCCACGGCACCTGGATGAATACGCCGTTGGGGGCTTCAAGGTAGTAGCCGGCCTGCTCCTTTCCGGCGGAGGGGTCGGCGGCCGGCGCAGCACTTGATGCTCCCGCCGCCTCCGGGCCAGCGATGCGGTCGCCGTCCCCCTCCCCGGCCGCTGCGTCCGCAGCCGGAGCGGTCTCCTGCGCGGCCGGCTCGGCGGCTCCCGCCGTGTCCTCGACGACAGGGGCGTCGCCGCCGCCGCCCTGCGCTCCCTCCTCCTCGATGATGATGACTTCCGTCTCCATCTGCTCGGGGGGAGGAGGATCTAGAAGAAGAAGAAGAAGCAAAAGAAGTTCAAGCAAATATCCAAAAAGAGGCGACTCCAAGAAGACAAAGTTACAAAACCTACCTTGGCGGACGTCGTCAGCGGCGGGCTCCCTCGCCGGGGAGCTCTGCCTTGGCGGAGTGGCCGCCCTTGCCGGGCTGCTCGCCCTTGGCGGGGTACTCGCCCTTGGCGGAGTACCCGCCCTTGGCGGAGCGCTCTCCCTCGCCGGGGAGTTCGGCCTTGGCGGGGACGGCGGGGCCTGCGGCTCCTCGGGGGCGACCTCCGGACGCTCCTGCGGCTGTGGCTCCACCTCTGCACAAGTCAAGACAAAAACATCAAGATATTGGGACAAGACAAAATCTCCAAGCGCGCCCGACGAGCGAAAGTGCAGAATCCAGACTTACGCTGGGGGCTGCGCTGGGGGCTGCTCCTCGGAGCAGCACTCGGGTCCGGCAGGCTTGGCTCCGGCACGTCCCCAGTTGCCGCGGTGGGCGAGTCATCCGCGACCTCGACCACGGGCACC
This sequence comes from Secale cereale, assembly GCA_902687465.1. NCBI lineage: Eukaryota > Viridiplantae > Streptophyta > Magnoliopsida > Poales > Poaceae > Secale > Secale cereale. The sequence goes on from LR738710.1 coordinate 581,355,449, forward strand.
TTGGCTTTCTTCGCCACGCGCTGGGCCAAGGTCCTGAAATCGAAGCAAGAAACAAGATTAGCATCAACAATAATCAAGACAAAATTTCAGAAGATGTGAGATCTTAAATTCTTACTCCTGTTCCTCCTCGTCGTCGTCGCTCAAGGCGGAGAAGTCAAACTCCACCTGGGGCGCGTCTGCGCGAGGAGCGGGAGGCGAAGACTCCCTCGGGCGCTTGGAGGTCCCCGGGGCTGGGGGCTGCGAAGACCCAGCCCCTGTGGTAGCCGGGGCCCGGGGAGCGGGCGGAGCCGCCGCTCCGCTCTGTGAAGACTCCTGTCCGCTCGGCGCCTGCTTGCGGGGCGCCTCTGCCGTGGCCTGCGTGCGGGCCGCTTCCGCTGTGGCCTGCGTGCAGGCCGCCTTTGCTGTGGCTGGTGCGCCGGTCGCCCCCGGCACAGCTTGGCTCCCCCGGGGAGCTCGCGCTGCCCGGCGAGCTGGTTGTTGCCGGGGCGCCTGCGCCCTCGCCCCCGTCGCCGTCTTGCGGAGACGCTTCAGTGGAGACCGCCTAGGGCTTGCCCGGGGCGGGGAAGTCTCCGACGACGAGGAGAGGTCGTCGGCGTAGAGCTCCGTGGACCCGTCGGAGTCCTCGGCGGCCTCGGCGTCGCCCTCCTCCTCCTCCTCCCCGGCTGGCTTGCTGGGCCCGGCGCCCTGCGCCGCGGCCTCCTTCCCTCCGGCGCTTCCGCTCCTTCCGGCGCCTCCGCTCCCTGCGGCGCCCCTGTTCCCTCCGGCGGCGTTGCCTCTCGCCGCGGCCTCCGTCTGGATTCCGATAATCCCGGAGTGCCTCAAGGATGGGACCCCGGCGAGCTCGTCGGGAGGCAGCTTCAGTAGCCTGCGGATCTCCGCCTCCTCCGCTTGGCAGGACGCTTTCGCAGCATCTGCCTCCTCGGGCGTGTAGCCGAATTCTCCTGCCGCTACGGCTGCAGCGGCCTCTTCAACCCGAGAAGCGATGTACGCTATCTCCTGGTCGGTGGTGTCCCGTGTCAGCTCCCGGGTCTCGTTCTTGTTCTTCGCCACCTCCACAAGGTTGTCGAAGAAGCTGAGGATGTCTGATGGCGTGGGCGGAATCCATGTGCGGTCCACGTCGTGCGAATCACACGCGGGCATCATGGCGCGAAGAGGATCGCAGGCCGTGCTGTTGCAAAGGGGCACCACTCCCCGGGGCCCCCTGAACCATTCCGGGTGGGCCGGGTCGTGCTTAAACAGCTCCCGGACCATCCCCTTCAGCTCCAGCGACGTGAAGTTAAAGTTGAGCCCGGGTCGCAACCTCATGATATCCGCCGAGTTGCCGTACTCCCAGGCCGGCCTTTTCCTGTCTTGGAGAGGGGCGATGCGGCGGCGGAGGAAGTCTGTGCCTACTTCTGCGACAGACAACCTAGCTGTCCGGAGACGGAGAATCCTAATGAGGGCGACGTTGAGCTTGCCGTCGTCCGAATCCAGCTCGCTCCAGTCCCTGCCGCGCACGATGGGCGTTGTGCGCGGCGCGGTGAAGGATTGCGGCTGGTCCTCGACAATCCAACACCATTTCGCACGCCACTCCTCCCACTTGCCGCGGAGCTCCCCCGGCAAGTAGGACTCCTTCTTGTTCAGACGAAAAACCCAAGATATCCCTCCGGAGAGGGGGGCGCCGGCCTCTGCTCTAGGGGTGAAGAAGTGCCTAAACAGCGCTACGTTTGGGTGTATTCCTATATAGTTTTCGCACATGTGTGCGAAAACCGCCATTGTGAGGATGGCGTTGGGGGTGAAGTCAAGAAGATGGAGGCCGTAGGTGTGCATTATGTCACAGAAGAACTCAGAAAAAGGAGGGCAAAGACCGCAGTGGAAGAAGGCTGCGAAGAAATAGTACCCGCCGGGGTAGTTGTCCTTGGCGGCGGCCGGATAAGCTCGAGTGCGGGGGTGCGCCTTGGTTCCCTTGGACCAGAACAAGTAATACTTGTTCCAGAGCTCCCGCGCGCTGAGCCTCGGCGGGAAGACGAGGTTCCGCTTCCGATACGCGGTAAGCCTCGCCGCTTGCTCCGATTTCTCCTTCTTGGCCTTCTCCGCCTTCGCCTTCTCGGTCTTCGGGGCCATGGCGGAGGCGGCGGAGGAAGGGGGACGAAGAGCCCGGCGGCGCCGGAGATGCAGACGGCGGCGGCGGAGGTGTGGAGGCGGAGCGCAAAGGGGATCTCTGGAGGAGGAAGAGGATGCAATGAAAGCGTAAGGAGGGGAACCGCTCCTGCTTCCTCTGCTTTTATGGGGAAGTGGGGGGGCGTTTCGCTCTTTCCATTAAAAGAACGTGGGCACGTCCCATCCCACGACGCCGCAATCGACGTGTGCCGTTACGGGGGGATGCGGCGGATGCGGAAGTGGATTCGGCGCGCCGTGGGTCGCGTGTGCCCGTGCACTGTTTTGGGCCTGGCCCAACAGCGCTCGGCACCATGTGTGGCCCAGGCCCGGGGGCTCCTGTCGGTGTACTAAGGTAGGGGTACCTCAGTACCCCAACTTGTGCACGGGCAGTTGGAGCGTCCCGCGGCAGGGTTTACCACGTGCTCGCCGGAGACCTTCCTGCTCCATGTCAAACCATTCAAAAACAAAGTATACAAGACAGAAGATCGAGACCCCGGCAAGCGGAGCTTGCCGGGAAGGCCGTTCCAGGCTCAAGGTTACCTCACTCACGCAAGGCCCTGGCAAGAGGAGCTTGCCAGGAAGACTAGAAGATTACATCATAAAAGACACGCCTCGGCGCTATATGCGTCCCGGCGAGGGCCCGGGGAGCGACAAGCTTCAGAGCCCGACAAGCTCCCGGGCCTGGCAAGGTCAAGGTCCCGGCAAGGTGCTTGCCGGGGGAGTTGCGCTGTGTGCCCGCGCTCCAGCTCATCGGCCCACGCGTCGCCCTGGGACCTTTCCAGGGACGCGTGGCGGATGGCTGTGCAGCCTGGGGGACACGGTGGCACTCCATGGTGATGAAGCCATCGTCGTGGCAAACGGAGACGCAAGGGCGGGAGCTTTTGGGGTCGACGGCGACGGGCATTAAATGCCCTTGTCCCCCACTGTCAAAGTAGGTAGCGACCACTGTTCACGCACTGTAGCTCCACTATTCCCGCACTGTTACAACTACCACCTCTTTTACATTTTTACCCCTTTCTCCTATGTTGACACCTGTCGGTGACCCCTTGCACTATAAAAGGAGGCCCATGCACAACGTGGAAGGGGTTCGGAACCTAGATCGCTCATACGCTCGGTGTAGCTGGTTCTTCAAGCTCCCGAGCTCTCCAACTCAATACAAACTAAGCAGGAGTAGGGTTTTACGCGTCCACCGCGGCCCGAACCTGGGTAAACTGCCCGCGTGCTCGCTACGATCTGCTCTTCGTGCTCCCTCCGCCCTCTTACCGCACAGACAAGGGGCTCCGGTCCCATAGGTGTTCGTGGCGGACAGTTTCCCCCGACAGTGATGGTAATATGGACCGGGGTCCCATGATGTTCACTAGTGATGTCTCTCTCCCAAAAGACGATAAAACAGCTAAGCGAGGTAAACAAAATACAGCTCGGCAATTGACAGGATTATGTGCGCAAACCAATGCTAACTATGCTGTACAGAAAGGTAGAGGCTCAAAAGCATGGGCGGTACACCAAGGCAAGTAGACCGAAATCCATCTGCATCTACTACTAATCATCCACCTTGAGATATCTATCCAGAACATCTCGCTGGTATTAAGTTGCGAGTGCCACCCAAAGTGTAAACTCAAAGCAACAGACAACTGCATTAAAAGAACTTTGCGTAAAGTAAACAATCCTTGCACCCGCAAGTACAAGCACCGTTGTTTTCCCCCTTGTGGCAACAGCACATCCCCTAGACTCATGTTTCTGTCACTCAAACTAGTAATCGAGGGGCAAGAACCCACAATCAAGCATAACGTTCCCTCTTGGAGTTACTACCTACTACTCGGCCAAAGCAATAAATAGCAACGGAGAACATGCAAGAATTACTCAAGAACATAAATATAAAAGAGGTGAATCAAATATATTACTCACACACAATCTGAACATAATCTCATAATCCATCGGATCCCAGCAAACTTAGCAGAGCAACAACATAAAGATTACATATGTGCCTCGATCATGTAGGGCAGCTCACGAGGTCTAATCCATGAAGAACAAAGATGGGAGGAGAACATCACATAGCTACTGGTCATAGACCCATGGTCCAAGGGAGACTACTCACAACTCATCCGGGAAGCGTCCATGCTGGTGGAGAAGCTCCCGGTGGTGGTTCTCCCCTCCGGAGGGTGCCAGGAAGAGTTCTCCTGGTGCTCCCGATCTTGGAAGCGCGGCGGCGGCGGAACAGAGATGAGATCGCGAAAAAGGGTTCCGTCCTCGAGGGTTTCGGGACGCGAGCAATATATATGCCAAAGGGGGTCACCAAAGGCGGAGGTGGGGCCCCAGGCACCCCCCTGGCGTGGCCAGGGGTGGGGCCGCGCCGGGTGGCCGCCTGGGCCACCCCAGGCTCCCCTCTGGCCCTGCCTTGGTTTTTCTGGAAGCTCCCGATACGCTGATTTTTCCTGTATTTTTCCCGGAAATTTTAGGGCACTTTTAATATGGGGGAAACCAGAAATAGAAAAACAACATAAAACAGGAACTGGCACGGGGGTGCACTGATTTAATAGGTTAGTCCAAATATGATCAAAAGTGTATGGAAGTGCATAAATATCATAGCAATATCACACAAAAGAGGCATGGAACAAGCAGAAATTATAGATACGTTTTGGACGTATCAACATCCCCAAGCTTAATTCCTGCTCGTCCTCGAGTAGGTAAATGATAACAAGCATAATTTCTGTGGTGACATGCTACCAACCATATAAGAACTTTTAAGTAAAGCAATCAAGGCATGTAATCCAATTCAAGTCATAACAAACAAGAGTCTATATTAGTATTGTAACAAGTAACATAAGAACATAAAGGTGTAAGAGCTCTCGCTGTCCGTGACTCGAATGTCTCCAAATGGTGTTTGCGTGCAAGAAAGGGGATAGGGATATATGAGAGAGTAAAACATAGTTTTTATATTGTTGAGAACTTAATCTACTAAAGTTTCACACTTGGTCTTCTTTGGAATCTTATCTTGACTCATCCCCAGACCGTCAGCCAGGTAGAAGTCAAAATGATCCACTCCCTTTCGATATTTTGAGCACTCATGCAATGGATGAGCGTAAGCAAGAAAGTTGACACTTAGGATGGCAAAGAGAGAGAAATGATAGAGGGGGAAGACAAAAAGGGTGTGAAAGGCTCACATCAATGAGGACAATCATTGGCGAGAGAAAGCCAAATGATAGATATGATGTGAGGAGTAGGGATTGCCATGCAACGGATGCACATATGAGCTAAGGTAAGCTCTCCAATGGAACTAGTGGGGGTGCATCCAACTTGCTTGCTCAAGAAGACCTAGAGCTCTTTTGAGGAGGCTCATCACTGGAATATACAAGCCAAGTTCTATAGTGTAAAGGTCCCCACATAGCTATATGCATGAATGATAATCTCTATGGAGTACAAGGTATAAGATGGAGTACGAGTGTGGATCTCTCAAAAGAAATAGTAGTGTGCCCCCTTCTCTCTTTTTATTTCTTTTTCTCTTTTTTCTATTTTTTTTTATTTTTTGTGGCCTCAATGGCTCTTTCTATTTATCTCTCATTTGTCCTCTTTGGGATCTTTTGATTTTGTCCTCTTTGGGATCTTTTGATTTGTCCTCTTTGGGATCTTTCCCTCACTTAAGGGGCAACACTCTATGTATTACAAGAAGTATAGAAGATCTTTCACACTTTACAAAAGTATTCAACATAAAGAAAATGAAACTATCATGATGTATGCAAATGTATGCCTCTACCGGTGTAGCAGGATATGCAATGATACTAGCGCGTCATGTAGCAATGATTAGGGCAAGGCCCAACTAGCATGCGGCTCATCGATCAAGCAAAAAGCATGTATGACATGAAGATCAAGTCATGAGAAGATGGATGTTGCATGGCAATGTATCTCGGAAAGGCTATGGAAATGCCTTAATAGGTAGGTATGGTGGATGTTTTGAGGAAGGATATAATGAGGCTTATGATGACAGAGCGTATCGTGCCAAGGATTTGGATGCACCGGCGAAGTATGCGCCAACTCTCGAGGTGAGAAAGGGCAATGCACGGTACCAAAGAGGCTAGAAAAATATGGTTAGGTGGAAGTGTCAACCTTCGAATTCTCACATTAGTCCGAAGAACTCATGCACTTATTATCGGTAACTCTCAATCTAATTAGGAGGTTCTCAAAGAGACAAGTACCCCGAGGAGGTGTGTATGGGGGTTTGGTTACCCTTGCGCATCCTCGACCCATGGTACGTGAGTGTACTCTAATATTCAATCCCTCCAAAGATTAGTGATCCATTTAGTAGCTAAACTTCTCAACAATTTTGTAGGTTTTCGAAAATAAACACGGATTGCCCAAAATACGACATCTATCACTAATAGGCTAAAGCTCTTGACACCAAAAGTTCAGACATTACTCATGGCAATACCTCAAAACTATTGCAAGTTACTACTAAAATTAAATATCAACCTCAATTACCTACTTTAAGTTAAGACACACAACTCAGTGCAACAGACAAACTCTCTTAACAAGATAAACATGAAAACTCAAGAGAGTTCAACAACCAACTAAACAAAAGCTCTTCAAAAAGAAAATCATGAAAACTAAGAGCTAAACATGACAGTAGCTATGGAAAGACAAAGAACACACACAACAAAGATAAGCATGAAAATCCTATGTTGTGTTCTAGGTTGAAGTGGAGCGTGTTTCTCTCCCACACAAAGAAAGCTAGGTTCTAACTCGTTATGAACAGCAAGCAAAGCTAAAGAAAACTAAAAAGGAAACTAAAAGCAAGACGCTCCAAGCATAGCACATAACGCATGAAGTGATTAAAATATAGTGGAACGAAAGATGAACTGATAATTGTTGATGGAGAAGGGGATGCACGAGGGCATCCCCAAGCTTAGACGCATGAGTCTTCTTGAATATTTCTTGGGGGTGCACGGGGGCATCCCCAAGCTTGAGCGTTTGACCCTCCTGAATCTTTTTATCATCTTCCCTCGCACACTTGAAAACTCCCTTCATACACAACTCATCATAATCTGATTAGCGAGGTTAGTACCCATAATAAAATAACTTTTCCCTGCTGGAAATAAGGATAATCTTGAAGAGCTACTGTTTCTCAAGATTGCCAAAGGGTTTTTGCAAAGAAAAAGCAAGCTCAAGGTTTGCAAAACGAAGAAAAGGCAAAACAGGACAGAATATGTGAAAAACAGACCAGCAGGTAGTAAATAATTTTTTCGGGGCACTTCTGCAACTCAAATAAAAAAAACTCAGAACAGACTCCCGAAAGCCAATTGTATAGAGCACCCTGTCAAAAAAATTCAGAACAAAAAGATGATCTGGTGATTTTATACGAATTTTTCTGTCCAAGGACAGAATCTGTTTTCTGGACTGCACGTCACAACTTTTGAACTTTCTTGCAATCGGAGGCTAAACTTGGCACAAAGTTGTAAAAAAAGATACAATGATGATGCTACTGTAGTAACAAACATCAAGACACAACAAAAGCAAAATAAAACTTTATTCATTGTGGGCTACCTCCCAAAAGCGCTTTCTTTTATGCCTTTAAGCTAGGCATGATGCAAAAAGAGAGGAACAAGTTTTATCAAGAGTAAAAGAATAGCTAGCCCGTGTAACGGACTCAAAAGGCAACTTAATCTTCTTTCTAGGGAAGTGTTCCATTCCTTTCTTGAGAGGGAATTGGAATTTTATATTCCCTTCTTTCATGTCAATGATAGCATCAACGGTGTGAAGAAAAGGACGTCCCAAAATAATTGGACAAGAAGGTTCACATTCAATATCCATAATAGTAAAATCAACGGGAACATAATTGTCATTGACAATGATAAAAACATCGTCGATCTTCCCCAAAGGTTTCTTTACGGAAGAATCAACAAGACGAACACCAAAAGAACAAGGATCAAAAGGTTTTAATTTAAACATATCATATATTCTTTTGGGCATAACGGAGGTACTAGCTCCAACATCACATAAAGCATAGCAAGAGAAGTTATTCAACTTAATTTTAATCATAGGATCCCAACCATCCTCTAGCTTTCTAGTTATGGAGGCTTCTACCCTAAGCTTCTCCTCCCTAGCTTTGATGAGAGCAATAGTGATATGCTCCGTGAAGGCAAGATTAAGTGTGCTAGTGTGGGGATCTCTAGACATCTTGTGAAGAAAATCAATAACTTCAGAAAGGGTGCAATTATCAAAATCAAGGTCACTACTATCAAGTAAAGTGGTAGTGGTGTCCTTTAGGCTCACTTGTTTGGTAGCTTCTATGGTCATAGGAGTTTCTACGGTTGAGGTCATAGCATCACCATTAATAGGTCCAATGGGACCAGGAGTGCATTGGGTGCTAAGAGTTTGGATATCCTCAACAACTTGGATAGTAGCAACAGTGTGGTGGGTAGGAAGGTTCTTAATTCTATCTTCTTCCTCCTTTTCTCTAGCCCATCTCTCTTTAAGTTTAGCCATCATCCTAATATTTTCATTAATTTGCACTTGAATAGCATTCATAGGAGTGGTCTTCCTCTCCTCAAGAGGAGAAGTTCTAATTTTAAGCAACTCTACCTCATGGGCTAAATTGTCTACCTTCGAAGAGAGATTATCTAGTTTGTTTAGTTTTTCTTCTACACTCTTATTGAAGGCTTTTTGGATAGTGATAAAGTCTTTAAGCATAATCTCTAGTTCAGAAGTGGAGTTCTTGGTGTTAGGATAAGCATTGTTGTTCCCATAGGAATTAGAGGGGAACGATCTAGGGTTGCTACCAAAATTACTCCTATAAGCATTGTTATTGAAATTGTTTCTAGAGATAAAGTTCACATCTACTTGTTCTTGAGCAATCAAAGAATTTAAAGGAACATCATGAGGATCAATAGGAGATTGCTTGGAAAGTAGAGACATGATCAAGTCAACTTTTTCATTTAGGGAGGAAATCTCCTCGACAGAGTTTACCTTCCCACCTGTTGGAGCACGTTCGGTGTGCCATTGGGAATAATTGGTCATCATCTCATCGAGAAGCCTCGTGGCAGCACCAAGTGTAGTTGACATAAAGGTTCCTCCCGCGGCCGAACCTAACAAGTTCCGCGAGGTAAAGTTCAAGCCTGCATAAAAAGTTTGGATAACCATCCAAGTAGTCAAACCATGAGTAGGGCAGTTCTTGACAAGAGATTTCATGCGTTCCCAAGCTTGGGCAACGTGTTCATTATCCAATTGTTTAAAATTCATTATGTTACTCCTTAGTTGGATAATTTTAGCAGGGGGATAGTACTTCCCAATAAAGGCATCCTTGCACTTGTCCCAAGAATCTATGCTATTCCTAGGCAAGGATTGAAACCAGATTTTAGCTCCTCCTCTCAAGGAGAAAGGGAAAAGCTTAAGCTTAACAATATCACCATCTACTTCTTTGTACTTTTGCATATCACAGAGCTCAACAAAATTATTTAAGTGCAAAGCAGCATCATCTCCAGCACCGGAGAATTGATCTTTCATAACTAGGTTCAGTAATGCAGGTTTAATTTCATAAGAGGGTGCTGAAGTGGCAGGTGTAGCAATAGGCGTGCAGATAAAGTCATTGTTGTTATGACTAGTGAAGTCACACAACTTGGTGTTCTCGTTGGAGCCCATAGCAGCAGCAAGCAAGATAACTATTTTTGTGATTTTTGGTAAGGGACACTAAAGCAAAAACTGAAAGGTAAACTAACAAGACTAAAAAGCAAAGATAAAAGATAGCGTACAACTCCCCTATCTTGAAGAGTGGAGTCCCCGGCAACGGCGTCATAAACTTGCTTGATGGATTCTCGCCCCTCGTTGGTTACCCCAAGTGGAAGGTTTGAGATGTAGCGTAGCGGCAAATTTCCCTTGGCAAAGATACCAAGGATCGAATCCCGTGAGACTCCGAGGGTCGACAAGAAGGTGTCAATAGTGCCAGAAACTTTTGCTTGACAGGACCTGCGCACAGATACAAATAAGTTTGCTCCCAACGAGTACAAAGAGGTTGTCAATCCCTCCGGCCTTGTCATTTACAAAGGATCAAACGCAAGAGATAATAGTGATAGGTATGACTGCAACTAGGAAATAAGAACAGGAAGTAAATAGCGGGTGTGATCAGTGATGGTAATATGGACCGGGGTCCCATGATGTTCACTAGTGATGTCTCTCTCCCAAAAGACGATAAAACAGCTAAGCGAGGTAAACAAATTACAGCTCGGCAATTGACAGGATTATGTGCGCAAACCAATGCTAACTATGCTGTACAGAAAGGTAGAGGCTCAAAAGGATGGGCGGTACGCCAAGGCAAGTAGACCGAAATCCATCTGCATCTACTACTAATCATCCACCTTGAGATATCTATCCAGAACATCTCGCTGGTATTAAGTTGCGAGTCCCACCCAAAGTGTAAACTCAAAGCAACAGACAACTGCATTAAAAGAACTTTGCGTAAAGTAAACAATCCTTGCACCCGCAAGTACAAGCACCATTGTTTTCCCCCTTGTGGCAACAACACATCCCCTAGACTCATGTTTCTGTCACTCAAACTAGTCATCGAGGGGCATGAACCCACAATCAAGCATAACGTTCCCTCTTGGAGTTACTACCTACTACTCGGCCAAAGCAATAAATAGCAACGGAGAACATGCGAGAATTACTCAAGAACATAAATATAAAAGAGGTGAATCAAATATATTACTCACACACAATCTGAACATAATCTCATAATCCATCGGATCCCAGCAAACTCAGCAGAGCAACAGCATAAAGATTACATATGTGCCTCGATCATGTAGGGCAGCTCACGAGGTCTAATCCATGAAGAACAAAGAGGTGAGGAGAACATCACATAGCTACTGGTCATGGACCCATGGTCCAAGGGAGACTACTCACAACTCATCCGGGAAGCATCCATGGTGGTGGAGAAGCTCCTGGTGGTGGTTCTCCCCTCCGACATGGTGCCGGGAAGAGTTCTCCTGGTGCTCCCGATCTTGGAAGCGCGAAGGCGGCGGAACAGAGATGAGATCGTGAAAAAGGGTTCCGTCCTCGAGGGTTTCGGGACGCGAGCAATATATATGCCAAAGGGGGTCACCAGAGGCGGAGGTGGGGCCCCAGGCGCCCCCCTGGCGCGGCCAGGGGTGGGGCCGCGCCGGGTGGCCGCCTGGGCCACCCCAGGCTCCCCTCTGGCCCTGCCTTGGTTTTTCTGGAAGCTCCCGATACGCTGATTTTTCCTGTATTTTTCCCGGAATTTTTAGGGCACTTTTAATATGGGGGAAACCTGAAATAGAAAAACAGCAGAAAACAGGAACTGGTACTGGGGTGCACTGAGTTAATAGGTTAGTCCAAATATGATCAAAAGTGTATGGAAGTGCATAAATATCATAGCAATATCACACAAAAGAGGCATGGAGCAAGCAAAAATTATAGATACGTTTTGGACGTATCAGCAAGGTACCTTAGTCGACATCAGTGCCAGAAGAAGTGATCCAGCAATCCAGAAATCCAATTCGAGCTTCTGTTTCTTTTGCCAACCATGTGTCGATTGATCGTCCTTCGGCGTTGACTGCCCAAGTCCTTGCCCCGTTTGTGCAACTCCATGCTTTAGATCCTCCTGCTGCTTCGAGTATTCCACCAACTTCGCTCTTCATTACCCATCGTGTCCCAGAGGACCCAGTGAGTGCGGCTAAGGAAGCTATACGCCAAGCAGGCCTGATGATGGAACAAATGAAGGTGGTGCACGAAGCTTGCAAGGCTACCTACAATGCAAGCTCTGGTCTTCAAATCAATGTCCAGGTGAGTTTTTTTCCGACTGATTTTCCAGCTTGATCTTTACTCTGCTAGGATATTCTACCTGAAAACGGCTGCTTTGTTATTCACAAGATGATGTCTGTGGATGAGCGTTTGAAACCTTTAATGTGCATCTATCATGAGTCTGCTCTTTGCAACCATTCACCCACTGGTGCTTTAGCCTTTGCTGTATAGTTCTTGAACTTGAGTCGACTAGGTCATGTCGAATGTATCCTTGAATTAGTGGGCCACGCAGAGTGCACCCATTGGGTGTAGTCCCTGAGACTATGGTCGACTGCGGGCAGTCGACTGTGGTCTAAGAACGAATGCTTTTGTTGTTGTTTCTCTCTCTTTTTTTACTCCTTCCATTCGTACTGGGCGGATCGCGTCGAGTGGGAAATCAAACCAGTGGGGGTACGCCAAGTGCACCCACTGGGTGTAGTCCCCGAGACTACTGTTGAATGTTTGATTCGATAGTAGTCTTAGAACTCTTTTGGCATAATAATTCAATCTCTACACCTTATCACTCGGAAGCGACCGTCTCTTGCTTTTGCCGACTGACTTGTCTCATTTGTTGACTTCAGAAATCTTGTGAGTTCGGAGCCCAGTTTGCTGAATTGGAGAAGAAACATATCCAACTCAATCTCGACCTAGAGCTGGCCAAGGAGAACTTGCAGAAGGCTAAGGGAGAAACAGCTGGTATAAAAGGTACAAAACTTGTCGACTGTTCTCTTTGTCATCTTTTCTTTTCGCTTTTTGCAATGAGTGACTCCACTCGAACAGATGTGCACAGTGAAAACAGACAACTCCAAGATCGTCTGAAGAGTGTTATTTTTTTAGACAAAATGAGGCAGGCTCTGGAGCAGAAGGATCTCGACCTTGCAGCGGCGCAACAGACGGCGCAAGAGAAATCCGATCTTGCCGACCAGAAGCTCACTTCAGTCGGCAAGTTAGAAGAAGAAAACACTAAGCTGAAGACTGCCCTTGACGAAGCCAAGAAAGAAGTGACACGACTGAAGAAGGACAAGGCGGCTTTGACCGACAAAGTTGGAGATCTCACTCAGAAGAGGGACGAGCTGGAGACTTATGTGGGAGGACTCGCCAAGAAGATGTTCCTTATGCTTGAAAGTACTCCCCCTTGTCCGACTGATTTGCAATTGCTGACTCATCATACCACTGTTGACCTACCATTTGTTGTGTGTGCAGAATTCTGTCAAAACTTCGAGGAAGAGACTCGGCGGATTGAGACAAATCTGGATCCCATTAACTCCCCTGTCAAGGACGAAGCTGCGATGAATGTGCTGTGACTGGAATCACGCCTCGTCAGCGTTATGGACTATCTAGCACGATTGAAGGTGGCTGTGTTGCGGATCGACACGGAACTCAGGCCGGGTGTGACAATCCAGAATGACCTCGAGTCTCTGATGCTTCGACTCAATGAAATCCCTAGCCGAGTGCAAGAGTGGAATAAGTCGTCTGCTCAGTGTGGCGCTGATGTGGCTCTGTCCCTGGTCCGGGTACATTGCAAGGAGGTCAAAGAAGAGAAGCTGGCGACTCTTAAAGTCATCAACACCAAGAAGCTTCCATTCCAGTCCTTCATGGAGACCTTCATTGATGCTGCCACTCGTATTGCAGACGGCATCGACCTTGACAGTTTCATCGAGCCAGCAAGCCCTACTACTGCCGAGTGAACAAACTTGATGCCTCACTTTTATTTGCCTCAAAATGTTGAGTGATTTTGTAACCATCAAACTCTTTTGGGCTTGACGCCGGAGTACTCCTATTCGTGGCTCTGAACTTTGCTGGATTTATCCGAACTTGGTTTTCCTTGGAATTTGATTGCTTTGTTTTCACCACTTTCAGATTTCTTAACTCAGAGTGAAGCTCGGTTCTTCACTCGGAACAGACGTTGTACTTGTGACGCAGCTCCGACGAGATGGCAGCGGACATGAGCTGCACGTCGTCGTGCTTGCAGATCATGACGGAGCGGACGTTGTACTTGTGACACAGCTTGGAGTAAAACCATACGTTGTACTTGTGGCGCAACTTGGAGTACAACCATACATTGTATTTGTGGTGCAGCTTGGAGTGCAACCCAGCCCCCGACTGAGAGGGTTGCTCTTCACTCGGAGTGATTTTGAAACTTAGGCAAGTACGGGATCGCAGCTAAGCCTCCAAGTGAGAGGGTTGCTCTTCACTCAGAGTGTTTTTGAAACTTAGGCGAGTACATGGTCGCAGCTAAGCCCCGAGTGAGAGGGTTGCTCTTCACTCGGAGCGTTTTTGAAACTTAGGCGAGTACAGGGTCACAACTAAGTCCCTGAGTGAGAGGGTTGCTCTTCACTCGGAGTGTTTTTGAAACTTAGGCGAGTACGGGGTCGCAGCTAAGCCCCCGAGTGAGAGGGTTGCTCTTCACTCGGAGCGTTTTTTGAAACTTAGGCGAGTACATGGTTCCAGCTAAGTCC